>JAXRJS010000067.1:2985000-3155000 GCA_037127375.1 Dione juno
ATGCCTCGAAAAGCGAAAAGCGGAGAACGGAGTGTCTTAACAATAGGTTCCCTGCCTACTATGTACGGGATACAGCGTGAAGCTAAAAAACAACCTGAATAACCTTGTTCGGTAGAAATGGATATTGTTATGTATTAAATTTAGCAGAGCCTTTTAAACTTTAAACCTTAAATCTTTACCAAAGAGCTTTGTTAACTCTACCAACCAATATATTTCGATAATTGATGTTTTCACACCAATTACCAAATATAATTTTAATATATATTTTTTTAACTAGTACATTTTAAACGAAATATATATTAGCCTATATTTAGTAAAAAGAGAAAGCGCGGCTTATCACCTAATTTAAGTGCAAAAAAAGAAAAACTCCTACATATAATAAAAACCAATACGGTTCTCTGCAAATCCCATTTGTCGACCTTTTATGTAATTCGGAAATTCTAAATAAAATTTTATCACGAAACGAAAAAAATTAGACCACCCACAACCCTTATTCGGGAAAAAAGGGAATATTTCTTTTTGATTACAACAATATAAACTGCGCCTCTCCGCTTGGTCCATGTCATAAGATTTTACACTTTACACTAGATGTAATCTTAATATATTTTTTTTATTTATTTATTTATTCATAAGCCATGCGATTACAAAACTATTATTCATTTAAATACATGAGCCACAAAAATATTACTGCCGGTGCTTAAATTAGGTTTACCCTGTGCCATAAGCACCGGCTACCTTCCAGTGTCACAGTAAAGTGATTGGACAAACATTATAGTTATTTATATGCAAGGCTAATAATATAATTAGAAAACAAGACATATATATATATATATATATATATATATATATATATATATATATATATATATATATAGATATTAAGTAAATTTAAAATTTAACAATGTTATTTAGTTTAGACCTAATTTGGCAATTTAACAATAAGTAGTTAATGTATGTGTTCCTGTGAAATGTGTATGTGTGCGTGTGTGTGTGTATGTGTGTGTGAAATGTGGGTGTGTGTATGTATGTGTGAAATTAAATCTTAGATATTTATGTCATGGAACTTCAAAACTTCATTTGATGATCTTAATCATATTCTCAGTTTCGTCATATGACAGTTTTAATAACCAATCAGTAACAATACTTTTGCGCTTATATTTATTTTTTGGTTGTATATCAAGTATATTATTTAACCGATTAAACAAGAAGCTACCAAGAAAGTAGTAAAATCGGTGGCTAAAAAACCTCTTGCATACATTAGTACTCTGCACTCGGTACTTGCTTTTAATTTGGTTTTTATTAAAACATGATCAAGGCACGTGGTGTCACTTCGTTTTGTAAAGGTATGAGCGGGTAATAACCCATGGCTCGCTGTAAGGTTGAGGTAATCAAAAGCGTCATTACTGCTATTTTTATCAGATATATCTATATTTATATCGCCAATGACTATTAGATTTTGGTAAGAAGAATTGTTAGTAAGAGCTTTATCTAGACAACATAGAAAGTTACTATTGTTTCTAAAAGAAGGGGGCCTGTAAATAGCAAGCATACACATATAGTTAGCAATACTTATCGAAAGACAATTAGCATCCAAAAAATCGACTTCACATAGAAAGATGCTTGAAATAGTATTTTTAACATATATCACAACTCCATCACTTCTGTTAATTCTTTTATTAGTATAGTAATAATCACAATCATCTATAAAAGGAATATAGGGATTACATGTTAACCAACATTCGGTAAGAATAATGAGGTCCTGTTCTATAACAATTCTGGCAAGTAATGTTTGCAGACTTGACATATTGGCAGTAATACTTCTTATATTTTGGGTTATAATTTTAAAACTGTTTTCGCCAGAAGGAACAAGATCTTTACAGTCTTCCGGTTCACAGATATAAGAATCAGAAATCTTTATCTCATCAATCATATTTATGCAATCAAGCATCATTTTTACCAGCTAATTTAGGATGCATCTTCTGTGTGACACTGCATTTGTTATAACTATGAACATACTAACCTTCTGCATGCAAGAAAGTTTTCTTTGCAGTAAACAATGTTAGAGATTAGAGTAATTATTGAAGTTTTTAAGTTCATTTGATTATGTTGTAAGAGTAGGTTTGTAACACTGAAGGGCAGATTAACTGCATATATATAAATATATATATATATATATATATATATATATATATATATATATATATATATATATATATATATATATATATATATATATATATATATATATATATATATATATATATAAATATATATATATATATATATATATATATATATATATATATATATATATATATATATATATATATATATATATATTAGGTACCTACGTGTCCCGTTGTTTGTCCGTGATGGACTCCTAAAGTGCTGAAACGATTTTAATCAACTTGAAAGGTAGGATAGCTGACATCTCAATGACTACGATTTACATTAATATTTTCATTTGTAAAAGAGCATTTTCTACTACCGTTACCCTTCAATAGTTCACTACAAAGTAATGTAACAATAACTTTAGCCACAGCAAAGCGTGTCCGAGTCTCAATATAAGGTACGGTTTGTTCAAATTAATTTAAGTTTTAGGGTTAACAGGACAGGCAAAAAAAATTGAGTCTCAAAATATCTTTCATTACGCGGGAATTTTTAACATTGAGTGTTAAGCTGCAGAATAGTATTTTGTCTTACCGGAGTAAAGTTAAGAAATAATTCTTTACCCCAACTTTACAATTTTACAGTCCAAGTAGTCCAAGTATGTATAAAGAACAGTAGGTATGATGCTTCACTACGATACAATTATTTATATACCTATAAATAACTATATAAAGAAAATTTTACTTTATATGGTAGACGCAGAATCTAAAAATGATTAAAAACTGAAACGGATAGCTACTCGTATAATGAGCACAAATTAAAGTGTCCTTTTGATTAAGCATTAAAAACGTAAAAAAGATGCTAACATATTTTGATGTTTTTACTTGCACCAAACGAAGCAACCCTTTTCCCGAGTACGGCAAATTAAGCAGGGACACCCTCTGCGGCTCCAGGCAAAAATTCAATTACAAACTTCAGGCCCATCCCAAGAGCACGCCTAAAGGGTACGCTTTTTGCCTCTAAATTTTTATGTGGCCCTTCACAAGGCTGTAAATAGGGTGCTTTATGAATATTCCATTTACGCGAAGCGAACGGACTAAGCATATGCATGTGTTGTGGTCACGCATTAAACATATATTTAAGCTCTTTGAAAAAAGCTAACGCATTTATATATTTATATTGTTTACTATATGTTCTAATATTTATATTATATTTATATTTAGCTTCACGATGTATCCCGCACATAGCAGGATAGGCCTTTCTGCCTTCTTATAGTCTGCCTTCTTATCTTCATTCTTTATAGTCTACCCGTGGGTTGAAGGAACTTAGCCATCCGCCATTCGAGGCATTGCGTGTAGCGGAACTCAAGACCTCGCTTTGTCTTGTTACCAGAGCAGTGAAAATGAAAATAATTCATTCTCCTCGAGTAGGAATCGCGCCCACAAACCGTCTCGCTTACAGAAGGACACTGTGCCTTTGTACCACGACGGTTCTAATAACTCGTGAAAATATTATAAATTTTTATTGATAAAGTCTTAGTACTTTACGATAGAAAACAGAATTCATGTAGCATACTTACTTAAACCTACTAAAGTTAAACAAACAATTGAGATAAGTACCTACTTGCTTTCATTGTTTCATGAAGTAGTTTTAAAAATAATCGTATATTTGTAGTCATGCTTCTGTGAAGCAGGTGGAGAAGTTACTTCTTGTAGCTGCTGAATACTCAGCACCTAGGTAGTTTTCCGTCTGAACCACCTCCTAACCTGGGACATATTACTCCAATAACCCTGATGATGAAACTCGGAATTGTCTTCGACGCATTAAGAACGGCAAAGCGGTGGGACCTGACGATATTCCGTTGTCCTCGTTGGGCTCTCGTGATATGCTCATGCTTACTGACCTTTTTAACCGTATTTTGAACAGTGGCGGTGCAGTTTTGTTACCCCTATTTACAAAGGAAGGAACAGTGTTCAAGATTGCGGTAGTTATAGGAGTATTAAGGTTATGAGTCAGACCATGAAGCTCCTCGAGCGCGTGATCGCCCTCAGGCTTTGCCGCAGAACTTTGATGGAGGCATACAGGGAAAAGAGGAAGCTCTGAATGTGGCATTCTTAGTACTACAGTCAGTATCAGTACCACGTCAGTGTATCTGGTGGGCACTGCGATCCAAAGGGATCCCTGAATCCTATGTTGCTATTATCAGAGATATGTACAATGACTCTGTTTCTATAGTCAGGACCGCTGTTGGCGATACCAAACCCTTCCCAATTACTGTAGGGGTTCACCAAGGCTCGGCTCTTAGTCCATTTTTGTTCAATGTAGTGCTAGACTGATGCTGGAGTGTAAAGTGAACGCTTGGGAGGGTGAGCTTGAGAACGGTGGTCTTAAATTGACTATGTCAAAGACCGAACTGAGAACCCGGACTCGAGCACCATCCACATCGGACCTGAGCCAGCCGTTAAGTCCGAGAAGTTCAGATACCTTGGATCCATTATGCACGAGTCCGGAGGCATCGACTACGATGTCCATGCCCGGGTTAGCGCTGCTTGGGCCAAATGGCGGGAGGTCACTGATGTGATCTGCGATCGCATAATACCACCCAAACTCAAGGGGCTGATTTACGCTGATTTACAAGAGCACGATCCGACCAGTTCTTTTATACGACAGCGAATCTTGGCCAGCACTATCTCGGCACACTCAGAAGCATATATATATATATATATATATATATATATATATATATATATATATATATATATATATATATATATATATATATATATATATATATATATATATATATATATATATATATATATATATATATATATATATATTTAACTGAGAAAGATCGTTGAATTTACTACTATTGTAATTGACTGATTTTTCTTTTTTTTGTTTATGCATGTTTTTTTTATTTTTCTCTTGTGTATAATAAATTATTATATAATTATACTTAAAAAGCTGTACATTGTGCATTGCCTTATCATACAGACAGTCAGTATATAAAGAAATAAATTCCCATTAAAAATTAAAACGTAAAATTTTTACAAGATGTTGTTTAAATAAATTTGTATAATACTATTTCATTGTTTATATTACATTAAAAATAAATAAAAATACTTTAATATTCTGAAAGTTTTATTCACACAATAAGGAAAGAAAAATAATAACTAAACGTAGAAATTTTTTAACAAAATGGAACTCGAACCTTCGCCTCATGGAAGCAGTCCAAACGCTTGATTGACATTATTATCAAGCGACATGTTACTATCGCTATATTGATATAGCTACTTTTTTAAATCTCTATAAAGAGACAGATAACGTTATAACCTAAGCTTACATCATAGTATATTAAAAAAATGTGTAAAGTAAATACACATAATTATACTTTGTATGATTCAGTAATTATGGCTCGAAAAAAAACTTTTCTAAATATTTGAAACGCCCGCAAATCACCTTGCGCAAAAGCCGGCATTTACATAATGACTTCATATTACACTCGGGAGTCGCCGGCTGAATTTTAATGTTGCAATTTTTGCACGCAACGCACTGTTTATACTATCTTTATAAGTAAATATAGCCTGCAGCGTCCGTGCGAATTTAGATACATGTAAAATTTTCCAGTTTACAGTTGATAATTTTGATTTGGCTATAAATTTGATGTACAAAATGTTGCGGGCATCGTGGCGCGTGTTTGTAAACGTTTAACGTGAGTTCAATCAAAGTTCGGTGGAATAAAATATTGACATTTCTCCCCTCTGGTAAGACGAATTACGCTTTTGAATTCTGTCACTTAACACCAAAGTCTCGATTTGGAGCAAAAATTGGACGATGAGGAACTGGAGGAGGCAATCCACCTTGACACTATGTGCTTTTCTGCCTTCCTTGCTTAATATGGGAGTTGCGTGAGGCTTACTAGAAACCAGTTTTTTTTGCATACATTGTTCTTCAGCCACTAAAAATTACAATAGTAGTAAATTAAAGAAAGGCTTATTTATAATACGGACGTACCATTATATGTAGTTATTTATACAACGATATTTGTAAGTAACATAATAGTTTTATTTAATTATATACATATGTACATAAAAATATTATCGAAAATTCTATCGGTGTGTATAAATAGATTTTTAGTAACTCTAATAAGCTATTAAAAATAAAATTATTCTTTTGTTTAGAATTTACAGCATTTTGTAGTGTGGATAGAAAAACACTCGAAGTGAAAAATCCTCTCATTTACCACTTCCCGCCAATATGAGATAGACATTGTTAGTCAGAAATGATGGAACTCAACGACGCTTGCTCTCTATGGGGTATTGATGGATACTTTCCTACGTTTAGAATTTGCGCTTTACTAATTAGTTCCTAATAATAGTAAATAAATATTAATAATCTAAATAAAAACTAAGTTAATATAATATTATTAATTTAATATTTACTAAAACTGTAACCCAAACACGTTTCGTATTACAAACGATCACATAAAAGTAATGAAAAAATAAAATTGAAAAATATAAGCATTATAAATGAGAGATTGAAATCCAATAGAAAGCCGTTAACGTAGCACGGCGGAATTACTGTATTAAGTAGTCTGAAAGAAAACCGCTGATAAATTGCACCTTTTGTCTCACATGTTCCCCCATAGACCAATGCTAACGGTTGCGCTTCTCATGCATTTTAAATGTATGCAGCTTTATAGCTAAATGATTGTTTAAGCGTCGAAAGAAATTAAATCATGAAGAGAATTATTAGAAATAATGTAATAAAAAAAAATTAATTAAATTTTTATGTAATATACAATATGTGAATTTAAAATATATATTGGAGACCTTAACTATAGTTATATGTAAAACGATAGTATCGTAATCTATATAAATATTCAGTACATTTTAGGATTTCGCACCTTAAAAAAAAGGAACACCATTAGGCTTACTTTGTCTGTCTCTTAGTTTGTCAAGGCCATTTATTAAACTGAAATTACTCGTAATATCAAATATCCAGGTCTACACTCCCTTAGAGTTTAAGTTAGTGAAATTACTGGAGTAAAAGTTTATGTTATATTATTATAAACTGGTTGGTATAACTGTACTCTTACAGATTGAAATTATGTTTATATTAGTCAGTAAATATAGTGTTGAAAAATTTAAGGAAATTGTACAAAAAAATAACAAATGTTTCAAATCAGCTAACAAAAAAACACTGACACATGTCTATAGTAAATAATAATGATAAATGAAGAATTAGTTAAAAAAAATAAGTCCTTAACACAGAGAGAAAAAAGATGAATCTTCTAAGTGAGCGCCATCAAAATTAGCGAGAGCTTTTGCCGAATTTTATTCATGTACTTCCCGCGCTTAAAATTAAGAAATTTGTAAAAGAGTTAGAAAATTTACAGTTTAAACTAAGGAAAAAAATCAAATATTTAAAATTTTTTCACAAAAACACCATCAGCGGACCGCCGTGGTGCAGAGGTATGGCCTATACCTGTAAACACGACGGTGTGTGGGTTCGATTCCCAATCGGAGAGAATGATTTATTTTCATTTTGGTAACAAGGCAAAAAGCGCGGCGTTGAGTTCTGCCACTCAACACGCAAGGCCTCGATAGGCGGAAAGCGGAGAACAGAGTGTCTTAACATTAGGTTCCTACGGTTCCATCTACCTACCCTGCCGTGTGCGGGATACAGCGTGAAGCTAATTTAATTTTAAAAAACTCCATTACAAGCTTATATTTGTAAAAGAATATATAATAACTAATATCGCGAAAATTTATATGTAAACATTTTTCGAGTATAGCAGAGGTAAGTTACAGCTAATGTTGATGTTTTGAAGGAAGTGTACCAACTGATGCATTCAAAAGACGTTTAAAATTGGTACTTGGACTATAAAAAATTTGTCACTATTTATATTTTAATTCAATGTTATTTTTTCATTAACTGAGCGAATGTATCTAGATATCAATTGAATAGATAGCACTCAGATACGTGGGAGATAATACAAGTATACTCGGTGGGATAAAGGGTAAATCCCTACGATTTACGTCACGTCGTTAGTCATTACGCATGCCCGCAAAGGCTTTGAAGGTAAAATTACTGGCCCTTGAGGGGAGGTTGGGGTTGGGTAATAAATGACGCTGCCCGTAGGGGAGAAGTTGCCAACTTTTTGTGACAAATTGCTCTGAAAGTGCGTGCGCCTAATTCGTGAGTAGGTGTCGAGATATTATAAGTGCCCTAGTTACAGCATTATAGCATGCATAATAAAAAAGTTAAAAAAAGTGTTATGTAAAATTTCATTCGTATATAAGTAAACAATATTTATTATTTATAAAATAATATCATAAAGAAATATATGCATATATATCATTTGCTACATGCTTACAATAAAGGAACTATCACAATATTTTACTTGGTACTACTCCATTTGATTTATTTTAGCAAATCTAATTCTCACAAAGTATAAATTTGTAGAAATATTTATATAACAAATAAAAATCTTAGAAATATTTCTAAGAAAATCAATTCATCGATCCAATAAATTTTTTTTTGAATACAAATTCAAGAAAAGCCTTTGTAGAACGAAATGCAAGTAACAAGGGATACCTAATATAAACAGTGGTTGTAGAAAATGAGAAAATTAATTAAGTGGGGGACAAACACCGGCCAATGAGCGTTCTGTTTGTTTAGGAGCTGAAACGATTTCGGCATACGAATATAGTCGTACTACTGTAGGTACCGTGCCGATATTCTAAATATATGTTTTTTTTATATTATTATATTACTTTGAGACATATTTGGGCAATAAAAGGCGTACGTAATACTTATGCTTGTATAAGAAATAAATGTAATAATTCTAATTTTTCTTTTGTAATTTTCGTTTATATCTTAGAAAAAACCTGAGGTTATGTTTGATAAAAACAACGTTACTTTGGCGATTTTAAGACTCATTTTTTATTTTTGTAAACGATACCTTTAAATTGTGACAAAGTTTTAGTGTTTTTGGATCCAATGAGATATTTATCTTTTTAGATAATGCATAATTTTCTTAATAGAAAAAAAAACGTCAGATTTACTATATCATACTTATATATATATATATATATATATATATATATATATATATATATATATATATATATATATATATATATATATATATATACATCATAAAACTTTGGTATAAATATCTCTCTATATAATATAATACACAATATTAAATATGCGATATGGGATATATTCGTGAAAACGGAGGCAGTCAGCACATAAGCACCGTACTTATCAGCAAAAAGTATAAATTCATTAATTCTAACCTCAAAATATAATCCACGCACACATCCCCCGCACCAATTACAAAAGGATCCAAAACCCTCGGCGATGTAAAAAAAAATAAAAAAAAATAAACAAAAGTTATTTAAATAAAACCGGCCACCCGCTCTCTGTGTCGCATAAATTGCCTTCATTAATTTCCGGACCCGCGAAATATTGTCTTGAAAGGATAATCAAATACAAAAACAGGGAAATGGCGGTGCGTCATTTCCATACATTTTCCCCGTCCCCCGTTTTTACCCATTTCGGCCCCTTTTCCGGACCCTCCGACCCCTTTATGAGTCTTCCAATTACAATTCAACGGCTGAGCTTAAGGTCGCATTAGAGTGAATGGTAATGGCCGCAATTATAACATATATACACGTAGGTATACGTTTTTAATTAAAAACATATAATATGTTCTGAAATTTATTCTAATATGCTTTACGTGCTGTGACAATGCATTCTGAGCTTTAAATGATTGTAAAGCTTACATAGAAAAGAAAATTTGCAAATATTATATATTTATAATTGTCGAAAGCGATATTCAATATATATATATATATATATATATATATATATATATATATATATATATATATATATATATATATATATATATATATATATATATATATATATATATATATATATATATATACATATATATATATATATATATATATATATATATATATATATTTGTAAGAGTAGACAGAGTACCCTAGGGTAAAGATACTGCGTTCCCACTTTTCCAAGTGTTGAGTGGCGTAACTCAACGACGCGCTTTATCTTGTTGCTGGAGCAAAGTAAAGAAAATATACCTTTCTACGTGTGTGAATCGAACACACAACCGTCGAGTTTACAGTCAGACTGTCCCACTGCGCCATGATGGCCTAATACCGATATGTACTGTTCATGAAACCTAAACTTAGCAACTAAAAACGATAGCAATTAAAAACAACCTGATAAAGAAACCCCTAATCAGTATATCTCTGTGTGTATTAAGAATAACAAAGTAAATGAAAACGTGAGCTTCTGTTCTATTTGCACTTGATTCATTCAAAATATAAATGAGCTATTTTTACCTTCCACAAAGGCAACACGGAAACGGAAAATTTAAAAAACGGATAGAAAACTAACGCGCACCTCTCTAATTATAGCGAAGCGTCGAAATCTACCAACTGCTGGGGCGCTCCAAACCTCTCTACTTAAAATTTTGCACCAGCCCTTATAATATCTGTACACAAAACCTCGCTAACTGCTTTCAGTTGAATATGAAAAATAAACCTTATATCTTTAAAAATACACTCTATTTTTTAACAAAATCACATTTTAAAGACCGGGAATTTTTTTAACATTGAATTATAAAACGTATTTCGAGAACAGCAAAGTCTATTCGATATTATCTAGAGCTACATAAGCCTCTGAGAAAAAGCGCGTTATGTAATAAAAACATTTATTTTGTACGTTTACGAGTACATGGGTCCTTTTCCCCTTATATACAGTGATTTAGTGCGCCGGAGATCGTTTTGATAAGTCCTTTATATTTAGCTCGGCGAGCGTTATCTTAGTAGAAAATACGAAGTCGTACTGTTATTCGTGCAGTTCATCCTGCCGTTTTTCTTTTGTTTGTCTATTCACTTCTATTATACGTTTTGTATATGTTTGCCATTTCGTATCTTTGGGAAAGATTTATACGTTGTAGGTATATTATTCTTGCAACGGTTTTACCAGTTTGTTTTGAAGATAGCGACTTAAAAGCTTATATTAGCTTTTATTAGCTTTACATATTTGTTACTTACCATGGCTTTGTACTAAATGATTTAGTTCAAAATGGCAATATGAAATGTTATAACAACATACAAGTTACAATACATAATATAATAATACCTGAATAAAAATCTAAATGTATTTAATTCAAGCGAAGCAATGAATAAGCAAAATGCAGCTGTCTTTCGTATAAAATTGCAATACAAAACCCTTATTGTCATCAATACAATCCAGTAGCGTAACAAAGAAGTTGTTTATCGAGTCGCGATCCAACCCGTTACTTAGCTCGAATTTGGCATTCCGCGTACCTGTGCCTGCAAAATTTAATTCAACGTTGCATGTTAAAAAACCTGTTTCATTTAACCGATATTAATATAGGAAAGAACGGGTTGTACAGTGAATGAGCTGCAAAGTGCTGCAGCGGCTTTCGTTTGCAATATGGATGCTACACGAATATTATGACATTGGAATTTTAACCAGTTTTCTTGTTAGTGTTAAAAAGTGTGATACAATTAGATAATAAATTTTATATTTATAATATGTTATTTTGCATATTTTAAAGTATTTGCGAAAAAAAATGAGATGAATAAAAAAAATACTAAAAGAATACTAAACTATGAGTATTATATTTTATATGTCTGTTTGTCTGTTTATACCCCGCAAACCTTCGGAACTATTAGACGTATTTGGTAGATTTTTTTTGGTATATAATCGTTTGGACACGATAACAGGATATAACCACAGTACCACAGTTAGTACCACAGTTATCCGGCTAAACTTTTAGAAATATATTAATACCTTAGGAAAACATGTTCAACGTGATGGTGAATATACTGTGGTTTTTATTTTTAATTAAGACAATAATAATATGATTTATACAGAATGAAACAAATTACATTTTTTATTTCATAGACTATTCATTTTGTTTAGAAAAACCTCGAATTTACACAAAATCTTGTGTATATTATATACGGCATCAATATATATTATATATAATTATATTATACTAATTTATGATTTTGTAAATAACTGTGTACTATGTTTGTGTATTAATGTATAATAATAAATATGTATATAAGTATATTTACACCACCTTATATTTATATTATTTTTTACATTAAGCCCAAAGGTTGGAACAAATTATTAATAACAGATGAGATCGCCTTTTGTGCTTCCATATATTCTATTTGTCTTTCTTGAAATTTTAGTTTTTGTTTAAATTTTTCATGTACAATAAAAAATAAATATATACGAATTGTAGGCATTTATTTATTATATATATTCAATCTAATATGCATGCATATTGATAATAATAATAATCTAATAATAATAATAATGCATATACTAATATAATTTGTATAACCTCCATTTTTATATTGAATATAATTGAACTTTACTTTTTTTATATTTTAATAGAAATTTACTCTTATAATATATATTATATAAAATATACTGAGATTAAATATAAAATAAATATAATTTGTTTCATTTTTATCGATTATTTTCGATAAGGCTATCGACTATAATATAAGACGTAAAAAGAAAAGAATTGGATAGATCATTGTTTTACATTCAAATATATATATATATATATATATATATATATATATATATATATATATATATATATATATATATATATATATATATATATATATGTTTATTTAACTAATAAAAGTAACAAAAGGTGTTACAGTGCTGTTAGTGATAATATAAAACAAACACATGAAACTTTTACCTCGTGTTGCTGCCACCTTATGCCTATTTAAAGGTCTTCTTCGACAGGTGGCGGGAATGAAGGTATTTAAAAGCCTTTTCGTTGAAGATCTAATAAACATTTATGAAGGAATCACTACAAATACACGTATGAAGCACAGATATACAACGATATTTTTGATAAAATATTTATTCAAATATAGCTTTAGTAGTCACCATGAATGGTATTTTGCTATAGAATTTAAAAATTCAGAAATTTCAATATCATATGTAACTAAAATTCTATTATTGCTTCTACAATAACCTAATATAATAAAAAATGTGAAACCGAAAATAAATCACACAGCTCTTATTATTACACTTTATATACCTACAATAACTCTTAACATAAAACCTCTACAAGTAACAAAGAACATAATACCCATGCCATTTAACTTATACATGGCTATTAAAAAATTAAAACGATCTACAGCAAAAAGAGGGGTTCGCGTCGAGCTCGATCATGCAACGAGAACGCTGCAAGGTATTTACCTACACTATGTACGATGCAAATCTGAAAACCTGTTTAGCTGTTTTATACGGTTATTGATAAAAGTGTGGTTAATTTTAACTCTTATGTATTATGAAATACAGTTTATTTTTAAATAATCTTGTTGGTTAAGTGCTAGATGATCAGTTATTAGTGGGGATGATTTAAATTCGCGGTCGATAAAGTAAGCCATTCCATTCGGTCGATATGTTCGCAATCATGTAGTCTAAAAAGTTTGTTTAATAAAAACTAAACTAACTTACGGCTTATATGAAAAATAATACAAAAATTCCATTATGGATTTAGTGTCTTAAAACCTCGAATTTTGTCATTAATACTCAAAGTAATTTTTTCGCAATAACATTTAAATGACCTAAGTGAGATTTGGCGCCTTCAATATTGCAGACCGGTAAGTTATATTTTATTGAGTACGATAATTTTTGTGATAATATAATAGAGCATGCATAGTAGAGTTTTGACAGTAGGTTCTATGTGAAATCGAAGTGCGATTTCCACTTTCCACACAAATTCAATACGCTGAGTGGCGTAGGGTGTTGCCGCGTTTTTTCTTTCTATAGAAGGGAACGAAATCGACACATTTTTGCAACTATACGTGTGTAAATTTAAAAAGGTTTAAACAACCTGATTTTCATACTAAATATTTTCAAACTAAGTATATACGAATACCTCGTTGCTACTAAAGCTTGTCTTGTTGCGTGTCGACAAGATTTTATATCACATAAATACGAGTATAATGACGTCGTAATGTGATAGTGAAAGCTTAAAAACAGTTTATATTTTAGTGCAGTTAAATTTCAATAAAGATAATGATATTTTGTTAGATATCTAGGATCTATCTATCTCATCCATGTTGTATGAAATTCTATCATATTTTAAATTACAGCTATCTAACTCATTTAGTGGCTATTAAATCGCTTACCTTTTAAAATTTTCGTATCTCATTGTTTTTTTTACAGTAGGCCTTTTTAGTTTTCACTATATACCCACATATAACTTATTTAAACCCATATATAACTTATTTAAAAATACTAGTTGTATTTTAGCATTGTATATAAAATATTATTTCGCAATAAGATTTTTTTTTTGTTGTTAGCACCTCAGTTAACAGTAGGTTGATTGTACAAATTTCCGTTATCAAAAATCTATGTCTAAAATGATAATTTGGCAAGAGTCGAGAGAGAGAGAGGGAGACGTATATGTTTCCAAGAATACATGGATTCCTAAATACGTTTCCTATTTTCCACCTAACGCGACGCAACCTTTCTCTATATTAGTCGTGTATCGCGTATTTTTGATGTTATTCAATAAAAATCCAACTATGCCACTACTTATGACACAACAATTATTCGTTTAATCAAAGAGAAATTGGCAACTCTGTATATATGTAGTAGTTGACATTTGTTACGAAAAGTTCGATGAGAAGGAAGGAAACCACTGCCAAATTGTTTATTTATATTCGAGCGCGCACGCCATATGGGCAACGGATACGCAAAATAACAACAATCGTACGAGACAATTGTTGTTCGGAACTTTGTACTTTTTAGACTTGACTACACTGTACGCCCGTCGTGAGGTCCTCATTTATTTATACATACATACGTAGGCTGTAATGCTTTTGTGCTTTTTTTGTTTGTCTGGTTCAACGTTCTTTTCTATAATTTTGTAAACAGAATTTTTGTTTTTTTTTTTTAATTGAAACTGGAGGCTGGTCATGAGAAGTGATTAAAAATATAAATTGTATTCGATTCATACTTGGTTTACACAAATTTGATCATCGCGTGTCGTCTCCCTTCCCTTTGATATCAGAAAGGCCAAAACTTTTTAGCTTTTAAGCGTCGCTTGAAGAAACGTTTTTTAACATTGTAAATTCTCATTTTTTTGAAACGCCATTGCACGACACTGCTCTTTTATTTTTATTTGCTTTTGTTGGTTGTTTATTATATTATTTTTATTTATTTATTTATGTTTGTATGAAGGTGTATCTATGTATGTAGTACCCTTTACCCTTACCTTATCTTAATTTGCTATTTCTTTTGCCCTAAGGTTGCCTGGCAGAGATTGCTCTTAGAGCAATTTGTACATTTACTACTTTTACTATTATATTTATTTTTTGTATGTTTTCTGGGTGTGCAATAAAGAGTTATAATTATTATTATTATAAGTTATGCGTTACGCATATCTCAAATCATCACACAAAAATTTGAAACCGTTCCAAATGTCCATGACCAAATTCTTGACTGTCTTATATGTAACATGAGAAAAAATATTTAATACTGGATTGAGACCTAGGATCGAGTTGAGTGACGCTCATTACAACGAAATTGAAACTAAAGCTTAAGACTGCAACTTTGCTAATTCACGATTTACAATACAACTGGTTTATTAGCTAACACATAATATATTCTAAGTATTTAAGGTAAATCTGATCGCAGATACAGTGGGTACTATTGAAATAATTTTTATTTTAAAACTTTTCCTGAGAAAAGCTAGGACGTTGAAACAAACATACACTTTATATAAATTGATATAAACACTAAATAACAAAAAAACTTACGTTATTTATTAAAAAAGTTAAATAAAAACATTTCAAATAAATCCGCTTCCGAAGTCATGAAAGAGTCGATAAACAATCCATCAAACTTTTAAGTTTCAAATACAACCTCTTTTGTTTCAGAAATGGCGCGAAACCGATTCATTGACTGGCATCCATTGGGTAAAGGAAAAAAATTGGCGCGTTTCGAAAACGGAACAATAACCTCTAACTCGGCCACGGGCGCTTTGCAAAAAGACAACTCAATATTTGCTGCTCGACGCCCGAACATCGATGCAGTAATTCAGCTACGACGTACAAAACGGGACACGCGGGATCTACTATCAAGTGTACGGACGAAAAGGACAGTAAGAAAGTGATCACCAATAAATCAATTTTATGAAATTATTTCATTTAGAAATATGTAAGCAGATATTAATAACAATATATTTTTCTAAAAAAGCTAGCCAATCAGTCAGTCAGTGTTTCTCACTAAACCAGATAAAAAAAGCTTTTTAATTTTTAAAATAGTATCAGTCCATTAATATCTATTTAAAAAAATCGGATATAGTCCTCCCTTTCTGTTATTCCCAAGTTCATAGTAGACGGATCGCGTCCAAGTTGTAAACCTATACCGATCACTTGCTGTGCATTGATTCAGACTCTTCAGCTGAGTGTGGCGTGAGAGCGAACATACTATTGATGACGTATCAGCTTTATGTTTATTCTAAGTTTTGAATCGTTTTGTTGCTCCCATAAACTACAATATTTTGCGTTTTACTTTTACATTTGACCATTTTGGTTAGTAAATACTTTATGTTAACAGCATATATCCGTTACACTTAAAGCTCATGTAGAAAATTTACAAAACACTTAGCTGATCCAGATCAGATAGCGAAATCTAAATGCTCATAACATTAGCCCTCATTAAGAATGATGCTCAATTTCTGAACTAAAACTCCCAAAGATTTTTTCGTCGGTATTTACAAGATTCGTTACAAGTCAATGCAATCGGTCAATATTTTAAAAACGTTCTAAAAAGACCTCCATTTTTTTGACATAAACGTTTTTTTTTAAAAGCTTACTCGGATTCTTAAACAAATATTGCCGCCGATACATCGTATTATCGATACCCGGAAGTATCACAAATCTATGCTCATTCAGTAAACAATTCTATTTGGTTTTCCCCAAAATCGATAAATGTATCGGATGTCTATGGGACTGGATGGAAATTAAAATCTCATATTCGAAACAGCTGCTAAAAGATTGATTTTTAACACGACCACTTAAAATGCTAGTGTATCCTTTCCTTTCTTAATAATCAAAAAATGTTTATTGTTGACTGTCAAACAAAATACTTTTAGTATATAAACTAAAATAAATTACAATGTGTTGTCCAGAATACTAGAAGTAATTTTCGTTTCTGTAAGGCATTTTATATCTGTGAATGTTATTTGGCCTAATTCCATATTACGTTTCTCCTTAAAAATTATAAAACATAAAACAGCATAACGCGGAAAACAGAATTTTTAAAATTCAAGCGACATTTTTTGCGAAAGGTTAGTAATTATAACAAAAAAGCGTGCTGCGAAACGCCGCCATCTTGAATCCGCGAGGCGTCACAAGCGACCTTTTTGCTAAAAAAAAGGCCTAAGTCCGAGTATAATACATACGTATTATGTGGGAGACAGCGGTGATTAAGTAGAACCTTAATTTCAACGGAAAATATACTTTATTCAAAAGCTACAAAGTTCTTTTTGGTTTGGGGTCAAAATTTGTTGTTTTTTCTATTTTAGCGCACAGGGATCGGCGAGGCACATTTAGCGGTCCCACCCTCGTAGGGAAGAGATTTCTTATATGGTGATATATTATTAATATCTGTGGGGTAAAACTGTGTAATGGAAATGGAACGGTGCTTTATCGTTGGGCCCGATGTCGCAAATAGCATAGATTAAACATTTACCTTTTTCCATCGTATCGAAACGCCATGACATTAATGTTCATACAAAGTTTTTTTTTGTCATTTTATAAGTTTAATATTTGATATAAACCTAAAATTAAAAGTACATGACGTCTGGCCTAAGTTATATAACCGAAAAGTGAAAAACTTATATGTAAAACCACAAAAACTATACACAAATGGACGAAAAATGAAAAATCTAAATGAAAAAACATTTAATTCAGCATAATTTAAATAACACCTAAAATAATACAAACTAAATATTGAAATATAAAAATGTCCTCAACACCCTCGGATTTAGTTTTGCGCGCGAATGATAAACATTTTCGCAGCCTTGCTTTATGCTTGCTAACGTATTCAACGCTTTAAATATTTTACTTTTAAGTTTTTTTTACTTATGCATTCTTTGGTTACATTCACATTCAAGATAATTAAACTCTGTGCTTTACTTAAAATATATGACTGATGAGTATTTCGCAACAGAATAGAAATGTTTTTGGGTTTTTGTAAAACATATCATATTGCATTATCACATTCTGATAATAATTTTGAAGTAATCACTCTATTTAGCTGTATTTTATATCAGTTAAACGGGCTAGTAATTTTCAGTAGGTACATCTAACAAAAGAACTGACAGCGTAATCGATTAATTGTAATACTATATAAATTATTAATAATCGATTTATTGTAACTGTATTAGGTATGTGGAAAATTGTAACATATGATATTTAGTATAAACTTTATTAATATTTTCGATTCGGTTAATATATCATAACGTTATCTTGTCATATTCATTTTGGGAACATGTCTTTCGATTTCATCTTTGTAATAGGTATATAATTATTTCTTTACATTGTATGACAATAAACGAATTTTGTGATTTTAACAGTTTTTCATTTGTTTTCTCAATAATATGTCTTTAATTAATAATTTGTGTACCAATAATAAAGGCTTTAGCATAATGCGACAGCGTCTTAATGTAAACACAATAGTTATGGATTCAATCGCCATTCGGAAAAATTATATTTAAATTATTTTTATTTTCCTATTGGAGGATATTTCTGTTTTTTTTTTAATTATCATAATTCAGGCAGTTCGGCAGGTTTCTTATACAATTCATCGTAACGTTAGAAGCACTACACCAACGGGATGTATTAACATTGACTTTTGAAATTTAGCTTATTTGAAGCTTACGGAATACTAGTGCAGGTACCTACCTACTATTTCAAGAGCTTACAACTTTATTTTTCGAAGCGCTTTTTTACGTAATTTTTAAAAGTCTGGAGTAATAATAATTAGAGATGTGCCGACAATGACTTTGGCTGACTAGCCGATTAGTCGGCTGTAAAGAAGACTAATCGGCCAAACCGATCATTTGTAATGTGTGAATTATAAATTAAAACATAAATAAATGTTTTTTTCAATTTCCAAGTTTGTACGACTTATTAAACATATTAATAAGCATACAAAATTAGTTTTTAAGTAATATATTTTTTGAGATATACAAACAAAGTATAAAGCCGGATAGTCGGCGCTCTTGGCTGAGTGACTAGTCGGCTTCACCGACTAGTCCGTACATCTCTAATAATAATTTTAATATAATCTCACCTACATTGTCCGGATTGCAACTTATATTGTATTTAATCTTTAGAATGTTTATTTGTTTATTCCTCACTGCGTCAAATATCCTACAGATAACTAAGTAATATGTTTACAAACAAAAAATTATAATAATACTTTTAAATATTTATTAAAAGAAGCCGTTTATTATTTGCTATATATTATATTTTTTGTATTATATTACTTTCCTATGATCAAACAAACAAAAAAAAAAAAACTATTTTAACACTTACCTTGATTTAAATTAAAGTAATAATTATTTTCTAAGTAATCAATCGGCTTGAGAATCGAATTAGCTATAGGTAATAAAAAATGCATAAAGATCGCGCCCGTCGACAACGTCTGCCAATATTTACACGCGCTCGGGATACCGATTGCGCAATCGGCAATGAAACGTCATTGGTTGATGGTCATCAGTTGGATACTCCTTCATGGGCATGAATTATATTAATATTCCTGTTCTGGCAATACGTGAAGAAAGAAAGAAGAGTCTTGACACTAGATTCTTTCTCCTACGCTGCTGTCCAGGATAAAATGTGAAGCTGAAAAAAAACATTACCAAAACTGCTCCAGCACCTATTTAAACCAATGGAATATAATCAGAACTCCCAATGAATGGCCGATATAAATTACACTATGTATTATATATACAGGGATAGAAAGTTAAAATGCATATCATTTATAAACTCTACATATTTATTGTAAAATAAACTTTATCACAATGGCATAGAGCTTAAAATCTCACATTTAACAAAATGTACCTTGTCTAGGCGCCTAGATAACTATAGGGGTTGACTATTTATATAGGGGAGCTATTCTTTTAACGAACACGATATGTATTTATTTAATTCTATATATATAGAATACGATTGGTAGTTTGCTAATAGTGTATGAATAATTTAAATATGCAAATGAAAATATGTAGTTACATTTTATTGTGCGTTTATATTATATTTTATATAGGTATTTAAATAAAACATGGATAGATAGCTGTGCGTTGTTGTATTGATTATTATTATAGGCTGAGTAAGTAACTTTTACCAGCGGCTTCACTCGCGCGGTTTCATGGAAATAGATTATATCATTGTGTTACATATATGTATGTACAAGACAATTCTCGAAGTATCTACTGCATATATAGTGGGTTACGTAGAATCGATTAAAAATAATAAAAAATATGGATTCAAGCTACATCCCGCAGATAGCAGAGTAAGTAGAGGGAACGTAGTGTTAAGAAATTTACGAGACATTGCATGTAAAGTGGGAGAATGAAATTAATTTATTTTCCTTGACATGGAATTGAATCCATAACCGTCGCGATAATAGTCAGACACTGTGCCGCTGCGCCACGACTGCCTCATCGATCTATTAATGTGATGTAATATAAACTACCTACGTACCATTTAATTATATAGACTATGGGTAGTACAAAAAGAAAATTTCACATAGTAGGGGAAGGTTGCGATCATTGGACCGGCTCTTTGATTGGACCACCTAATTATTTCAAAAACTATAGATGGTACAATAAGTTCAATACGTTGCTGGGCAACAGTACCGAGCCCGTTGCCCACCAGCCAAACCTCAGCGCGCTCGCGTCACGTGATAAGTAGTGTACTTGTATCAGTGGTGACCGTGATATAAAAATCGAGCCATCAACAAACTGATGTAAGTAGCATTGTTTTAGATCAGAATAGCAAATTTTTCTGCGCTTACAGAGACTATGACGTTTTTTAGCTGTGTTTGCACGTTTTTTAATACCTGCTTTCGTTCTCTTGATATGCCTAGTTGCCATCAATGGACCTTAATGGTGACGCCATTATTGGACCAGTCCAATCAAATCAAATCAAATTTGTCCGCAGAGGAAAAGAAAAGGAAATATTATTTTGAAATGAAACTAGTGTGAAACTCGCCATAGAATCTTTCATAAAAAAAATTGGATTAAATGAAGTGAGTGAATCTATGGAATTCCAAAAACCACATTATAGAGACGATTGTTTGGGAAATACCAAAAAGTTGTCGAAGAAGGAAGAAGAGGAAGCTGTAGAAACTGAATTAAGGAATCACATAGTTGAAATAGAGAATGCTTTTTTAGTGTCAGAGAGCTTGCCTTCCAATTAGCTGAGAAAAATAAAACTAAACATCGTTTTAATAAAACCAAAGAAGCTGCAGGGAAAAAATAGTACTATGCATTCATAAAGCACCTCCAGATATAAGACTCTGTCGTCCAAGAGCCACATCTATCTTTCTACTTTTGAATAAAAAAATAATACTTTTTTGTGTTTCATTTGAGTCACCTTCATTGGACCATTCATACAAATGTTTCTAAGTCCAATGATAGCAACTTAGTGGTTCATTCAAGGTAACGGTGGTCCAAAGAAAGCAACTCGTCGTTGAAAAGTTATTCTAGTATATTTCTAAAACCACTCAACTTTCATTGCCAATAATTTATATATCATTAATTTACATAAAAAGCATCACATTCCAACAATTGGTTTTAATTTTCCGGCGATATTTCATGAGATATGACGTCATAAAGTTACGTGGTCCAATGATAGCAACCTTCCCCAAATCTATATATATAACGATGTCTTGAGCTTGAATATAAATAAATAATTTTAGTACTTAGTTATTAATTTACTTTTATCATTATCATCATCATTATCATAAGGCACGAAATCTCTTTTTCGCCATCCAATCACTACCAGACACCTTTTTTATATCATCGGTCCATCTTTGTGTCTTTGTTTGCCCAAGGTATACATACTTCTGGACAACTTCAAGGGCTACGACGGCAACGGGCCCAGGGATAATGTGTTGACTGAACATGATCTTCTCCAAGTTCATCCCGAGTCCAACACGCCCCGAGGCATTATTTAGACTAGACAACATTTTTTGCAGATCTTGGAGTGTTTCAGCCATTATAACTATGTCGTCGGTAAAGCGCAGATGCGTGAGATATTCACCGATAATGTTGATGCCTAGTCCATCCCACTGCAGTCTTAAAGACATCCTCGAACTTTTTACTTTGATTTTACTCGATTTCACTGTTGATGTATGTAGTAGGTGCTCAAAAGATTTTATAGAGTAACTTGAGTCCTTATAAGTTTGGAGGAGCTTGATTGTCCTTATTGGATATGCGTTCGTATACAGGGATATTTTTTTAACTTCACAAATTATTTTAATGAGATAGGCCACGCCATACTTAAGAAGGTATAATATAAAGTATGATTCTATTTAATATGCCATCCTCAAGATACCTATCTAGCAGTAGCAAAATGTCCATATAACTCGATTCCTTTTGTAATTCTTAATAAATAAATTAATAAACATTAATTATCATTTAATAATGAAATTGTTACATGTGTAATAATTAATAAAATTCAATTCAATACAAACTATAAAATATTTGCGGAGTAAATAAACTTCGTAAACTAGGGTCAAATTTTATATATTGTCTTAATTGATTTTTTTTATGACATTTTCGATTCTGGATTACCTTCATCATACAAAATTGCACTATTTGCCACTGATATCTAGGTATAAATTATATTGTAGTAAATATATAAATTAAATATTAAATTAGGAAAACATCTCATATTTCCAAAACTAGTGTCGACGTTTAGTGTCAACGAGTTTCCCCGGTAACGGATCAAGTTTTAGACAGTAAACTGGTAATTAATACGGTCTACTAGATAAATGCTGATAGTTTAGACAGGTCTTTACCTGCGAGATATTTGTATCTGAGACATGTGAAACCAAAATGTGTTGTTTGTCAGTCAGACAAGGAACATATCAAAGGGTGCAAGTGGCACTTAGTGTTTTAAAAAAATTATAAGTTATAGCTAAAATTGTACGCTTTAAAATTTGGGCAACGTCAGTAAACAAACAAGTTACTTTATGAAATCAGTAGATCATTAAATTTATGATGAACATGCGACGCATTAGTACGCCGGAGGCGAGAAATCCCCGCCCACCCGATTATTAGGGGCCAGTATTGTTTCAGCAAATGCGACATGCATACTATTTTTATATAATTTTCTATCACACTTCTTTCTGATAATTTTAAAGATTCTTATTGGTTGTTTTGGAGAGAAACACGACTCGCATCTTCAGAGTCGTGTTTCGTCAAGTCGAATTAATTATTATCGTGAAATTATGAATGATTTTTTAAGCATTTATTATCATAGTCCTATAAAATATAACAATTTATTTTAACAAAAATTCTTAACAGCCTTTATATGAAGCTAAAGATGAAATGCTATTTATTATAGATATGTATTATATATATATATATATATATATATATATATATATATATATATATATATATATATATATATATATATATATATATATATATATATATATATATATATATATATATATATATATTTAGTTTCCTTTTACTTTCTCCCCCATAAAGCAGGGTAGGCAAGGATAACCTAGTTTACAGACATTTGACATCGACATTCATTCGATATCGATATTCATCTGTGTAAAGATCGGCATAGAGAGACATTACATGTTGCGCGGGCGGCACTCAAGGCCGTGCTTAGTCTAGGCAGCAGTAAAATGAAAATAATCCCCCGAGTAGGGATCAAACCCTCAACCATCGTGATACATTCAAAACCTATAGAACAGTGGCCTCTGCACCACGATAGGCTATTTGTTTATGATTAATCATTAATATCTTTTCCTTAGTGTCCTACTTTCGGCTAAAATTGAAACTATAACTTGTCAATGCGTATTAAAAACCATATAAAGTATGATTAAGCGCTTTATTTATCAGATATCCGTACGAAAAAAAAGGTCTCATTGGATCACTCGCGATATATATTTGTATATATATATATATATATATATATATATATATATATATATATATATATATATATATATATATATATATATATATATATATATATATGTGTTTGGAGAAGGAAATGATGGTTGGACTTTTTTGGATGGATTTAGGGAGTTGGTTGCAGGGTTACAGCATACACTGAGGAGGATTTCTGAAGGAATTTAGTGTTACTCTTAAGTGGGTCGTGTGTCATTCCAACACTAGACATACCTATGTCCAGTGACACACGACCGCCTAGAACGTGTGGGAGTGGGAGGTATGTTAAAACGAGAGCGGAGATAAAGAGGGAAATTTTCATAATTAAGAATTTAAAAAAGGAGTGTAAGGATATGCATATCGCGGCGAAGGAGGATAGGAAGCCAATTAAGCAGAGCGCGAAATTGAGAAACGTGGTCAAACTTACTCAGACCAAAGAAAAATCGTATCGCGAGATTTTGAAGACGCTCTAATTTATTTAATACCTCCTCAGTCACACCCAAATAGCAAACGTCGGCGTAATCAAGAATTGGCAGGAGAAGAGATTGCGCAAGCATAATTTTGGTTTTGTGAGGGAGGAAATATTAGAGACGCTTGAGAGAATGGAAAGAGAAATGCATGCGTTTGCTAATATCATTAATGTGTGAAGTCCAAGACATATTACTGTCAAAAATAAGGCCTAATTTTTTTATTTTGTCACAGTATAAATTTAAACTCGTGTAATTTCAACTCGTGAATACAAAATCTTCGGCGTTGAGTCCCAACTGATTCAGCAGCAATAGCAGTAAGATCCTTGTTAAGAGTTTCGATAGCCTTAGGTAATTCATCCTATATATATATATATATATATATATATATATATATATATATATATATATATATATATATATATATATATATATATATTTAGTTAGTTAAGTAAGTAAGTTACTATTGTCACCTCCTTTTCTCTCCTTTTATCTTCGAAATGCATATACAAATGTATATTGCAATCTGTATGCTATGCTATGCTATATCTGCAAGTTTAAGTGGCAGTAGACAGGAGGGACTGACAACCGTTGGGGAAGAAAGTTCCGCGAATGGCAACCGCGTCTCGGTTAAAGGAGCACAGGACATCCTCCAACTAGGTGGACAGACTACCGGAAGAAAACAGCGGGAAGCTGCTGGATCCAAAGGACGCAGGACCGGACGGAGTGGCGAAGATTGGAGGAGGCCTACGCCCAGCAGTGGACCTTAAAAGGCTGATGATATGATTGATGGATAGGTGATATATGTGTAATAATTTAGTAAAAATTTAGCCTTATCAGTTATCACTATCTTGTTATTAATCTCGATACAAATATTCGTAAATATTTACAGCGACGAATAAAAATATTCATATTTTATTTTATGAGAGATTGAAGCCTTTTTCAGGTGCTTTTTCACTTACTAAGGATTAAAAATATTTAAATTTCGCTATGTTTTAAAATATTATATGATTTTTTATCCTGAAAATAGGTATTCAATATAGTTTATTTAAATCAATTGTCATCTTCCTCGAATTTAAAAATTACTGAAGAATGTAACATTACAAGCGCTAGAAATTACAGTAGTTACGCTAGTCTTAATTTTCAAATTATTATTAAACACAATATTAAAAAAATATTTAATTTACACTAAGGTTTAATTATACAATTATCAAGAATTTAAAAAAATTTAATATAGGCAGTCTTATTACGTGTCAGTCTTAGTAAGTAGATGAGCATTCCATAGTTTCACTGTTTGGACAGTGAACGAGCGATGAAATAAACGAAATGTATACTTAAAGCGACAAGTTCTGTTCAATTGTATCTCCAAGACTCACATGATTGATTTTCTGCACACTTACTTACGAAGAAAATATTGTCGTAACTAATATAGTATTAGCCCAGATTTTCTTTTTTGTGCTTGCCCTGCACCGTTGTCATACAACGTCATTGCCAGCTGCGGAGAGCGATGACCATCCGCGTGATAGGAAGTGTATGATCACCTCTGGTGAGGCGCAATATTTCTAGCGTTGGCCTATAATTAGCGTCGAGGCATATAATTTTACTACTGAGGGGAGGCAGAATGCACCACTGCGATAACTACCATAACGTCACGTTATCGGAAACCGCCTCTCCTTAATGTGGTCAGGGCCAAAGTAGGTTGTGGGTCTCGCAATGGGATGCGTTCTCTTCTTTCTGTGAGGTAGTGATGCTTGAGACGGCGGCAACGAACCAGAACCGAAATAATGGAGCCGAAATAATGGAGGAAATAGTTTGTTACATAATAAAATGTTTACTCGAGATCGTGATTTATGAATCTAAGGCATTTTTTTTCACGCTCTTCGTATTCTGGTCTGGACCATGACATCCAATGTTCCCGACTATAGAGCTAGTCTAGTATCGAAGTTCACCAAGACGTTTGCATCCAACGTTGGTGGATCTTTTATACGTGGGAGAAGCCATGAAGACAAGATGAAGGATAGTGCCCAGTTTTATGGTAGAAATTCTTGACTAGGACAATGTTAATAACTTTGATGGACGCAAAGCCTTTAGGACAATAAGGCAGCATTGAATTGTCTTCGGTGACGTAGCGTGTGTACTGGCGTGAACTATGCCATGGATTCTGGTTACGATTATTGTGCCCTTTTCCAATAGCCGATGTCGAAAAATATTCCTAACATCTAAGTTTGTCTTATTTTATAAAGACACTAGATAAAGTTCTTCTTTTATATATATATATATATATATATATATATATATATATATATATATATATATATATATATATATATATATATATATATATATATATATATGTATATATATATATATATATATATATATATATATATATATATATATATATATATATATACATATATATATATATATATATATATATATATATATATATATATATATATATATATATATATATATATATATATATATATATATATATATATATATATATATATATATATATATATATATATATATATATATATATATATATATATATATATATATATATATATATATATATATTTATATATATATATGTATATATATAGATTTAAACAAAATATAGGTCCTTTCTCTTATTTCACAAATTATATTGCAATTGAATCGTATGCGAATTTTAAGTAATAGAAGTTTCACAGGAAAAAACATAACATAAATAATTAAAATTGAGATGAGCGAATTTTAGAGCATGAACGAAAGACAAACCTTTAATGGATCTATGTAAAAATAGGACCTACGTCATAAAAATACAGATATTATTTGATGTATAATTATGTATTGTTTGGTTAATTTTATTAGTTATTAACAATTTCAAGTATCTAGTAGGTACAATTAAATAAGGAATAGTTTTCTTGTGTTGTCTGTTTATCTAAAGTAAAATAAAACTATTTAGTTTCCTACCTTTTGCCTTTGTTAAAAAGGCTGTCCAAGATTACACACAGGATACAAACTTCCATGAAATATTTTTATAAAAAAGTGTTTTACCACAAAAGTTTAAAGTCATGCAACTTTTAACTGACAGGCAACTTAAAAAAAGGACCGACTGAATTATCTTAATATACATTCTGTGTGAAAGTTAAAGCAACTGATAAATAAAAGAAATAATCAACGATCTTGGACGATTTTCACCGCATCACTGACATTTCAAGACATTGCTGTAAGTGACGGAAGTTAACAATTAAATTTCATAAGAGAGAATAGAACCTACTACCAAGACATTTACAATCAGACGCTGTCTCACTGCATTACGATTGCTTCTACGTTATACGATGATGATGGTGTGATATTATTTTTATTATACTAAAATATCCGTAAAATATACCAGAAAAAGTTTATATCGCTAATTTTATTTTGTTTCTTTTAAATTATTATAAAAGTTATCAATATTTTAATAAACAGATTTTATTCTTTTTAACGCTTATTCTTTTTTTAGCGTTTCCCATTTTCAACATTTTTTTCAACACATTTAACCTAAGTTTTCAATATGTTTTATATTTCTAATTAAATATTACACTTAAAACAAATATATATTTTTTCATTCATGTATTTGAATTTTAAAAACGGCCAAGAATAGATATTAGGATAGATAACAGGATTAGCTAAGAACGGCTTACGCTACTCACTCACAGATGTCACCACTTGGGGTTGACATTTAGAAAAAGATATTTATTTTTATGTTGTGAATTTTAGTTGTTAGAATTGTAAGAAACAGCTTCATATTTATCCTACATATAAAGTGAAAAGACACTCCGCTATCCACTTTTCACATACATTCGATACATTGCTATACCAGAGCGGGGAAATTAAATAATTGACAGAAGAAGATATTGTATTGCACACAACCATTGCATTGCAGCTAGACATATCACTCTCCACTACACACGACTATCTATAAAAAAAAATGAAATATATATATTTTTTATATTTTTTATTGGTTCTCTATATTAATCATAGATGGCACAACTGTTCTGCTTAGATTTTTTTAAATATAGATCCTTAAACTACTAATGTATCATTATTGTGTGTAAGTAATAAAAATTATCATTGTTTATTTAAATGTTTGTTTTAATATTACTATGTCAGTGTCGCCTACGTCCTAGGACCAAGGACCTTTGAGCATATGTGGTTTTCGGGCGCTACTGAAAAGTTTATCAATAATAAGGAAAAAATATTCGGCATAAGGTATCTTGGTTCACAGGTAGCTCGACCCTGAAGTGGGGCCTAAGGGACCTGGCCATTGATCAGAAATGTTACTATGGTAAAGAAGGAAGAGATTGTGATAGATATACTAATACTAGACTAATGGAAATTGCATATGTTTAGTGAATTAATTATTAATAATCTAATGTCTAAGTCTATGGCTGAATCGACGATTAGGTACGTACCTACTCAATGAATAATCACAGCAAAAGCGTTATTAGATTCCATATTATTTTTTCAGCTTCACGCTTTTGTCTCGTATATTGCAAAATAAGCATACAAAACCAAGACAGAGAGAACTAACTAGAGACCTACTTATTGAGTGGTGGAACTCAACGCCGCCGCTTTTCTTATCGGACGGAAAATGAAAATAATTTATTGACTTGAGTGGGGATTGAACCCACAACCATCGGTTTTAGAGTCTAAGGCTCTTCCTCTGCGCCAAGGTGGCCTTATATTATTTCTGGAAAAAATCAAAATTAAAAAAAAAAGTCCCACAAAACAAATAATAAATAATAATATCAATATATATATATATATATATATATATATATATATATATATATATATATATATATATATATATATATATATATATATATATATATATATATATATATATATATATATATATATATATATATATATATATATATATATAAATAATAATATCAAAATTTAAGATTCTCAAATATTAATATTGTGCTAATAAATATACAAATTATGAAATGACTTCTACTACAATGTCAAACAAGAACAAGAATATTAAATTTTTCTTGGTCATCATCGCTTGTATTCTGGTGGGTGAACTATTTAAATAAATAAAATTAAAAAAATAGTTTCGCGCGTTAGCATACGTCGTCCTCTAATTTTATTTAGATAAGTTTTTTTTAATATTCTTTGTACAGCAGTCCTTGAGTAGCAGTGTTCATACTTTATTTCAGACTATACGTGTCTCTATTAAATATCATTTAGTAATCTTAGTATCCTAATACCTATTTAAATAAATGACGTAAATAATCAAAAACAACAAATAATATTTTTATTCTGTATATCAAATTTTCCCTCGGTAAACTACAAACAATACCATGTCCATTTCACTTAAAAATTCTATCATAAAGCTACAGGGTGCTCGACAAGTATGCAGTAGATCCCATCTAATAATTGCAAATGTACACTACGAGCGCTTTATAAAAGTTTAATGATAATTAATGTCTGCACATCAATACGTCCATTCGTTTGATTAAACAAATCGCTATTTCATTAAGCTCGCCGTTGTACCAAACAAAAATTATCTAAATGCTTTTAATAGTTGAGCTTCATTCGGTTTTATTTTACCAAAATGCAGTCTCTATTTGGCTGTGAATATATTTTTATATAGAACAATTATGTAAGCCTGTGATTAATCAATGTGAATAGCAACCTGCCCGCTTTATTGCATAGCTCTATTTACCCGGGCCATAGCGGTGACATCTCATTATATACCGTGGCTATATACGCGATCAGCTATCTAGGACGTTTGCACGCAAAAATCTAGTACTAGGTGCTTGCCCCCGGCGGCACACACGCACATCGCCACCCACGGCCGCACACTCGCGCAGTGGATGAGACTGCGTGAGAGAAAAAGACAGGCGCAAAAAACACCCGTTGGTGTGAGGTGCTGCCCCCAAAAAAAGCACCAAAAACGCAATCTGCGCAACTTTCCGGCGCAGAATCGTTAACGACTCCCGCTCTCTTTATCGTGCACGCCGTGCCTCCTATATTTCTATTTTTTCTCCGCCGCCCATTAGACGTAAGACAATTCGAGTGGTCCGCTAAATGTTGACTTATGTAGTTCACATAGAGTCGATTTTGCTTCGCGGCACCATGGCGTATATCTTCAGCGCCCGCCGCCAACGCACACACTCGCACCGGAACAGAAAATAACGATCGCATTTTTGACCGAAAAGGACGGACAGATGGCTGAAAAGAGAAGAAAAAAACGACCATTTTGCTTGGCGCACCTACGACGAGGTGAGCTTTATGTATGCTATCTTTTTTTTGAGAAAAAAACCCAACCAAAACAAATGCACGTGGCCGGGTGTTATGACCGACGCGGAAAAAACTCCCGCCGCCGCTAAGAGATGCCGTTGTTAGCGCACATTTTTTCCAAAGCTTTTAGTTATGAAAAAATGACGCGGTGGCGCTTTGGTCGCCGAGCTTTGTTGAATATCGCACTAATGAGCCGAGCGTCATTACTGGAAATAATTTAGATTAATTATACCATTAAACAGATGACGAAAAACAGTAAAACGAACGGCGAACAAAACCAAATAGATTTTGCATATATTATTTATAACAATCACTTTGTGTACATCATTAAATAAAATCTTTATAATTGTTCATTTTGGAATAATGCAGAGCTTAGTGGTGTCCTAAGTGACAGAATAGCGCAGTAAATATTTTAAATGTCAAATGTTGCTCATTTTTCTAATTTCAAAAATATTATGTAGGATATCGTTTTTTTGTATAACCGCCATTCTGCGTATGTTATTATATATATTTTTGTATTGATACTATCTGTAACTATCGTCTATTCATTTTGAAAGTGTTTAAGCTACCACCCATACATCTTAATACTACTGTACAGTGTATTTATTATGTATTTTTAGTGAAGATACAAATATAATAATAAATAATTATATATACATATTTAGGTATTTAATAGAAACATTTTCGAACTTGAAATTTACAACTTAACATAAATAAATATCTTCTAAATAACATCTAATTGCTCGACAAATGGATTATCCGATACAAAAAAAAATCCCTATTTGGCGCGTTCATAATTTTTTTTTTTGATTTAATTATCATAGACAATTATGAAATTAGAGTATTACAATGAATCAAAGTTACTGTAGTAATCGTAATTGATATTTTAATAATTATTAATGATATCTCACACTGTCTAATAGTTTTTCGAGTAGTTTGAGTAGTTTTTTGAGTAGATTTTATATCTACTCAAAAAACTACTCTGCATTAGGTAATATCAAATTTCATTTAAAAAATATAAAAACTTTATAAAATAAATTAATTTAGTGTTTAGTGAAATAAAGCGAGCTTTATGAAATTAAAAAATTCTTTCAAAAAAACTTGTGTTTAAGAAAGGTGTTAGGTGACTTAATAAGAACAGTTAAGCTCTACTTCGCAGCCTTAGCTTTTAAGAAAACAAGCATTAAGCGAAGCTTTCTGCAAGCACGCTTGTAGCGGCGTTCGCAAATAAAACAACTTCTTAATTTAATAACATTTTTATTATATAATGTTTTAATTTGTCATACTAAGTATTAAATTAATGGATGTTTTTTTTTTTTACTTTTATTTTATATTTGTCACGAATTTTAAAACATTTATGCACTTTAGTACGGCAATGAATACTAATGTATATTATATTCATATAACAAATCGATAACATAATTATCTTCCGTCTTTTATTTTCTAGGCAGGAATCGAATTCTTTTTTTTTAAGTAATAAAAAATATTTAGATCTTTTTTAATAGAGCCGTTTTTTCCTACTTAAAAACATAAGTAATAAGTGTTTAATTAAGAAATACTGGCTCGTCGTTTTTTTTTACTAGAATTATTTTGACGTTCAGAAGCTAATGTTCATGAGTAGATATTGGCTAATGCCTAAATAAATAAAATGATAGCTTAGGACGGTCGGCAAAAAAGTTACCGGTTTAAAAAAAAAATAATTCAAAAAAATTATTCAATAACTACATTTAAATAAATATTTCATATATAATATATATTAATAGATGGTTTAAAAGTTCATATAAATCTCTTTTTCTGTATAATCCGGCTTAAATTTGCCAATAATTTTAGTTTCAGTTATATATTTAAACTGTTTTAAAAAATCTGTAATATATGTTTTCTAATTAAATGAATTGACAAAAAAATATATAAAATACTTAGTTAATTTTTTAAGACATTAAATCCCAAGCACGTAGAAAGCGCGTAGGCAAAAAGCATAAGCGTAGCGTAGCGCTGGAAGCCAAGAGGAACGGAGATGCTTACACATTTAAAGACTTCAGCAAGGCGTTCATTGGGCGGTCTGCATCTGAAATGTGATAAAATAAATTATAATTTGACATTTAAATTGACATTTATATTGTTTTTTTACACTTATTAAATACATTGTCTTCTGCAGTTCGTGATGTAGTGAAGAAAGTTAAAAAAATATAAAATATATTATTTTTTATATAAAATAATGTGTTCTTAACTAGATCAATCCTTATTACTAGCTAACTACTTATTACTATTACTACTTACAATAAAGCTTTTTAACAGAAGCCACAGCGTATAACTAGGGCTCTTTGTGTTATTGAAAATATATATAGTAATTTCTTAAATAATACATTTATCAAGTATGTACATTAAATGTCACTTAATAGGTAAGTATAATAATATAAAACACTTACTTTTCAATTTCTCTTCAGTTAACAACAATTTAACGTGGGGCTCATGGCACGCTTCGTATCTGTTATCGTAAGTAAATGTTATATTAGTATAATGTCCATATAAATAATTTAATTTACTATCAAAAGTTTAAGTTATCAATAAATATTTAACTTTAATGGAAGGTTAACAATAAAATTTTAAATTCAGTACGAAAAAGAAAATATTTGCAGAATAGTACAGAATTTTAATTGAAATAATTCATTCTACCGAGTGGTGACCGAACCCACAACCAACGCGTTCACAGTCAAACGTTCCACTGCACTATAAAGGCTTCTATTAAATACATATTAATAAACAAAAAAAATTGAGCTAATCATATACAATTATGATTTTTATTAGGTATATAAAATAATTACTGTATAAGTTAGTCGTTGGCTTTATTTTCCAGCCCATTGATGAATTTTATCCAACTGGATTGAAAAATATTTATACTGAAATAAAAAAAAAAATTCTATTCAGTTTTTGTATCCCTGCTCTATAGCGTGAAAAAGAAGAATCGTTTAAAAAGTATTGTTCATACAAGGACTCGTGCACATACATGTGAACGATAGGTTAGTTATATGTAAGTAAATGAATATAGGTACTTTTCCTTTTTTAGAAACGTAACAGTAAAGTATTTCTTTGATACAGATAGTTTTTTTGTATGGAAATGAATAATTGTTAACACAAATTAATTACACATCTATCAGCAGCCCAACAGCATATTTTTCTGTATGTTTGTCTTTGTACGGCAGCTAACTCTGTAACATAAAGGAAAAAATATATATTATGTTTTATGGAAAATTAAAATAAATAAGTGATTTAAATTTTTCATATCCAATCAGGGTAATATTATTTCAGCCTACAATATTAACTATATTATTTCTATTCTTTGTTACAAAAACTATAATAAAAATGACTAAATGGCTGTCCTAAACCTAACTCCTTTTGTGGAATGCTATGAATTACTTTCTTATGAGTTAATCCTTTCTAAATTTAAATGTTTACTAGAGAATAGTTATCATTATCATTAATTTATTTTACATAATAGGAAGGTACTGGCCACAAAAAAGTCGTATTATTTTACGAGAAAATGTATTTTACATTAAAGTATTTTTCAGAAGTTTTCAGTTAGGTTTTTAACCTTCGTTAGGTCGTTATCACATTTTGATACTATAATTTACATATTCAATATCAAGAGAAAATGATAAGATAGGTATACTGGGTGAAGGTCACATAAAAAACATAAGGACCGGACCGAAGGAGGAAGGAGGGTCAGATATATAATGAGGTTAGTGACAGTGGATAAGGTCAATTAAACGTAGGTATAAACCACATGTATTATTATACAGATGATATAAATGAACGATAACACTAATCCCAATGCAATTTGAGTTATAGTTAATTATAGTTAGGGGTACATTTAATTATTATACGTAATCAATTTATTTAAGACGTTTTTACATTTATTTACATCGTGGTACAGAGGCGACAGCGTCTGCCTGCAAAAGTGATGTTTCCTGGGTTCGATTCCCACTCGGGGAGAATGAATTATTTTCATTTTCTTCGCTCTGGCAACAAGGCAAACCGCGGCGTTGGGTTCCGCCACTCAACATGCAATGCCTCGAATGGCGGAATGTGGGGAACGGAGTACACACAGCGTGAAGCTAAATAAATAAATAAAAAATTTATTAAAAACATATAATTCATATATATTTGTATTTACATATAAACGAAGTCGCCGACGGGACCTAATTTAAGTATAATATATTCTTTATAAACGAGATATAACAATACTCTTGAGATGTATTAACAGGATTTTCTAAACAATAAAGTTAATTAACTGACAAAGATAGGTCCAAGCTATGACTTATTCTATTATTAACGTCTAGACTATGCTAGACTAATTGTTGGACTTTTTAATTATATTTAGTGCGATATTTAATTTGGTACTAAAAGTTGATGTGTTCTGCATCTAACGAGTTACAAACACGTATAAAATTAATATTAAATACAGTTGTGAAGTAATAATATGACTCGATATGATTTTGTCAGATCCATAGATACCTTCTTATAATCTATAGGTACTATCATTGACCACTACGGCTTTTTTTTATTTTTAATTAATAATAATAATGACACGTTATGACATGCTTATAAATTAAAAAAATTCTGTGCGCTTTAAGAATTCTTAGACCAATTTTATTTTTTAATCATTTTAAATGGATTATTGCTAATAACTAGCATTGACGAGACAAAGTGCAGTTTTTATTTCCGCCATTCAACACCTAATGTCAAAATTTCATTTGGATCTCCGAGAATGGAATGTTTAAACACTAAGCCCTTTTTGCCTACTCTGCTATATATTATATATTTGGGAAGAAAGTGTAAATTTTAAACATTAACGTTAATCAAAGTGCTGGATCAAATTAACTTAAGGCAATATATATTTAGTACATATGAATTATACAAATAACAATAATTACATACATACATACGTTTTTTGAATATTGAACGCAATCTTGATGCAACTGCTTTTAAACCGTGTGATATATTATCAGACAGATAGATTCTACCGCAGTTAGTATCCTTCGTGTGTATTTGCGAATCGATATAAATACAAGAATAAATTATAATTTTTTATCTGTATGTATATATATATATATATATATATATATATATATATATATATATATATATATATATATATATATATATATATATATATATATATATATATATATATATATATATATATATATATAATATATATATATATATATATATATATATATATATATATATATATATATATATATATATATATATATATATATATATATATATATATATATATATATATATATATATATATATATATATATATATATATATATATATATATATATATATATATATATATATATATATATATATATATATATATATATATATATATATATATATATATAGTATTTTTTATTGCGTTAAAAAATATACGTTGAAGAAAACATAGAGAAATATAGCTAGCAATATATGTATACCAAGCTAATAAAATCATGTCAGTGAAATAGACACGGTATAATGAAAAGTAAGATGTCATAAAGCAGAACTAGATTGCACATTCAACGAAAATTCATTTGAAACCATAATATATTTTGATAACTTTATTCAACTTTTTTATCATTATCTTATAACTATATGACTTATATTTCACTTTATTTTTTTATTTGTACAACATTTATTTATAAATCGTTTTCCTCAAACCCCATCAAATAATTGGCGTTAACTGTTGCAATCCGCAATAAACCGATTTACGTCGCCCTCTTCGGATTCGATTATACTTGACGTAAAGCAAAGAATTCTATGCCCTCCCATTTACAAAATACGTAATATTAATATCGTATTACGAAATCGTTGTCAGCGTCTCGTTCAAGACGTAAATTTGATTAGAATATCAAGCGTATAATATTCAAAATTTGTACACATCGTGATGAACATGTACATGTAGGGGGACACACGGACACACGGACACACGGGGGAACCGACGTACCCGACAAGTTGGTATAAAACGTATATATAGCAGTGTGAGTGTAGTTTTGGATCCGCGAAATGTGGGCGGACGCAGTCTTTCATAGTGCACGTGAAAATTGCAGATTGCAGATAATTGTTGCAACGGGACGAATTTTATCCATCTATCATAATATGCCTATTTATCGGCATACATGTCGAAGCGAATATTTAAATCGGTATTATGCTCATTTGAGTGAGATATATGTATGTGATAAATAAAAAAAAATTGTAGACATTAAAGATTGATTATGAAAAAATCATTTAAAATTGAGACGAGTTAGAGTGGCTTTTAAAATTTAATATTTGCTTTACTTTCAGCCGAATTCAAGATGTTGCGTGTTTAGTGGCGGAATGAAAAACGCTTTACAATGTTCTTTATAAAAAATATAATCGCTACTCGATACTTTCTATACATACATTTTCTTAAATAGCTCAAAAAATCTATTCTTAAATTACTTGCTAGCTCTATAAGCTAATAAAAAATATTTTAATAATAAGCCAAAAGCATAAAAACATTTAAATACTACGTCCGTATAAATCGTGAGAAACTTTTTAAAAGCTTTACAAGCACCAAAACTTTCCTGAGACTGTTATAAAATTTTCATAAATTTACAAAAATACAATAACTATGAATTAATTTATTTGGGGAGATCAAGAATCCTTTCATAGATCAACCGGTCACCGTGAGATCGGTCAGAGATCGATTCAAATTATAATGCGGCGTCGTTCCCACAATCACGCATGCGCCGACCTTGCCATTGCTCTAGCCCTTTGACTTGACCGTTGATCTTTAACTAGTTATAGCAAACATCATAAGGGTTCTTGTAAATATCTTATAAATATTATCAATTTGGATAAGATAGATTTACAATAATTAAATTATTTAGTTAGTTAGGTTTGCCATTTTTTGAATATTCCAGATTTTGATTATTATTTTTTTAAAATAAAATATAATAATATATATTATTAAATAAGTCGAAATTTAGGAAAATGAATTCATCTCAATTTTGAGCCCACACTGTAACGGACTGCTTGAATTCATATGATGGTAGTAGTGAAGGCAGCTCACTTGAGATGCTTCGCATGTGTGAGTTTTGCTTTTGCACACATTCACATTTTATATTTATATTTATTCGGTACAAGAAAGATAATAAATGAAACAAACTGTATATTAAAATATTTTAGTATTGGTATTTTAATAGCTTATAATATTAAGTAATATTATTTAAGTTCATAAATTATGATTATAATTTTATATTCACAAAGTACGAAGTTAAACCTTAAATATCAATTATTCTTTATTTATGCTTTGACATGTTCAAAAATATTATTATATTTATTAAGCTACACAACCACAGCGTAACTCCGTTAAAATAGGTAATCATCGTACAAATTAATTAACAAAAAATATTAATATCTTTGACATATTCATGTCAATATATTTTTTAACCTGTATTAATATCAAATCAAATTTAAATAAAAAAATAACATAGATAAATAACATTTCGAGCGCTGACTTCTTTGGTTTCGCAAATCTGCCTTTGTGTGTGTGACTAAGCATCTAATCCTATGTGAACTAAACATTATGGCCCGCGGCGTCGTCACGTACAGTATTATAGTATATACATTCATATGGACGTTTGTGTGTGTATGTAAGGCAAAGTTAGATCGTCCACACTTTACCGCCGAGCCTCGATAGAAACTGTACAGACACAGGGTACTGTTGTGAGATTAGATGAATATTTTCTTTATTTTTAGACATTTCAATAAAGAAAGTTGAATTAACTTTCAGTTACTTGTAGTTACTGAGTTTTGAGTTTGTTTTTGTTTATAATAGCAGTAACATATACAACAGTTACTTAAGAGGAACTTTTAATATGAAAATATTATTTTTTTTTACAATTTACAAATCACCGTCGATTTTGATGCTATAACTAATAATTATTACTTAACTGAACGGTACTGAGATAATAGTAATAATTACTTGGAATATTATTAATATCATAGTATTGATTGGTGTGTGTTTTTCGTTGATTTCTTAATAGTTATAATAAAAACACTTAAAGAGTACTATTATTGGACCTCATTACGATAATTACACATAAAAGAAAACAAAAAAACGTTATTTAATTATTTCTCATATATCTATTATTAGACCATTAAGAACATAAAACGTAATATCCTCGTAGGGTGTACGTTGGTCAGCTCCTAACATCATTAATCTAACTTTCGTGCTACCCTTTATAATAGTTCGGTCCGTTCCCTCGGGCGGGGTGGAGGGTGCAAGTATAAGGGGTGGGGGTGTATTAACATACGAATTTGGCCTGCCTTCTTCTTGGGGGGACGAATTTAAGTTTTGCGCCGTGTATTGATCCGGATGGTTTTAGCTAGTAATCATGGCTTAGCGTTATCCATCATACCGCCATCTTGGATTTGCCTTTTTTTAATTTGTTTTAAAATTAGAATTGATGCTTTAAATAGTTACAGTATTATATTGTGTTTCAAGTCCTTTTTATAAGAATTTATTTTATAAGATTAAGAGTTTGTTAGGTTGAATGCGTTATTCTCAGGAACTATTGGTTTAATTTTTTTTTATTTGTTAGATGACAGTCAATAGACTATAATTGAGGAAGGCTAATATACTACATCGCGTAACCCACTGTAACCGAATGTGTCATATTTCATAAATATTTAACCACGGGACGAAGCTGCAGATGAAAACTATTTTGTATGTTAAAGTAGTGTAATACAGTACATAAAGTACTTACAGTATAAGTCAGCGAGTCATAAATCATTTTACATTTTGAATCTCTGAAAACAACCTCACAAAGAACTGATATAATGGCGGACCTCAAAGTCGATTTTTGCTTTTCAAGTAAAATAGCTCCACAATATTCTCCCATATGTACATGATTCTAACCTACACTTATCATGTATACCTTGTCTTGACTAAGTACAGTACAATACAGTACTAGCAACGACATTACGATGCTAGCAGCAACCATAACAAAACTAAAAATCATCTTTTAAAAATGAAAAATGGTATACGAAAATAAATATGAAGGCAGCCGAGTGAGTAACTTGCGGACGGATACACGAGCAAATGACGTCTTGTCGACGGATAAAATTGATTGGATCTCAGTGGAGAGGAAATGATGCAAAAGGACCGCGTCAAGTGGAATGGATTCCGTCCCTGTGTTGCCTCTTTTAATTAATACCAGTAAATATCGCTCATGTTTTGATATTACTTTTGAAAATTTTAATCAAGATTATTAGTTTGCTAGAATTTAAACAGGATTTAAGTTCAGAATGGCAATAATTAGACGAGAATTAGGATTTTTTGGTTACAAGTCACTCAATTTACAATATAAGTGATCACCTATAACTGTAAATATGTATTGAGAATCAAACAAGACGACAAGAAGACAAAACGTCTGTATTCAGCGGCACCTTGCATCTTTTGATCTCGTAGAACTCGGTTCATTGGTGTTTGCGGCATCAATGAAGCGTCTGTCACCTTGTTATATCTACGTATTTGAATATGATTTTTTCTATTTTAAATGATAGATATATTACTAGTAAAGGTATATTTTAATTACTGTATAATTTAAATTATTTTGAATATACTTGTATCGATCGCGTTAGATCAGCCTGTAGGCGATATATATATCAAATTAATTAAAGTAGTTCAAATGCCTTAAGCGAGAACCAATTTCAAATAATCTCATTGACTTGTATCATGATAAAAATACTTTCAGAGTGCGAATACATATGAAGTTCACAAATAACACTACAAATGCGTATCTACAGATATTCAATACAATGCATTACAAAGTAACCAGCCGTGGTCACATGACGTCACTCGTACACGTTGCATCTTTTGATCTCAGAACGCTCGGCCCAGTGGATCACTGCACTGCCAATGAAGCGAGAGCTTCTACGGATAGTGATACAACGACATTCATGTTCAGTTATATGGTACTAGCATTTCACAATAATAATTGTACTATTGTGAAAATAGTGTTGTTTTTTAAGGAATTTCATTTTTCGCTTCTAAGCAGTTTTAGGTTAGCTTCCATTAAGATTTCCTTGCATGCATTGAGAAAAAAAAGAACTAAAATTTGCAATCCAAAACTGACAGAACAAACAAACAAACAAGATTTCAAAGTAGGTACTATTGTATAAAGAACTATACAATTTTATATGTAACTTTTATTTATACAAACCGATATTATTTTCAATAATGATGAAAGGCAAGTTACAAGTAATATAGATCATTTTAAACATAGCTTCCGGCGGTGATGTTGGTACATATAACAAAATATTTGGCGTAAATCTACAAGTATGTATATTTTTTTTCGCATTTTCCAATGTTTTCAAACATACCGGTCGACGCGACCACATTCTTTATCATTCTTCACCATTAATACATCATTTTACCTTGATTTTTGTCTAAAATGACCTTAATGTTTACTTTCATTGTTGCCTCATGTTTCAACGTGCTCAGATCGTTGGTAAATATATATCAAATACAACAAATATGAACGATAAAATAAGAGCTATAAGAAAATGAGCACAATTTAACAAGCAACCCGAATTCTATGCGTCCTTAATATTCCCTAGACTACACAAGAAATTGTCAACGGCGTAAATACCATCGTTTTATATAGAGATAATATGTTCAGCCACCCTTATTTGACAGTCCCTCGCCACCCGCAAGTACCTTACATATAAGGGCACCTTTACAAATGTTTTACACGATAAGCATAACACAAAACAAAAACTCTAATATTCTATGAACATTTTATATTTTGTTATTTTATATAAATAATTTGACCAGACACTGAATGATTACATAATAAATACCCTTTTAAAGACATGATTTAGAATTTATAAAACATACCTACACAATGAAAATAACAATTATTAACATTTTTAAATAGATGCTATATTATGTACTCGGTCCACCACTTCCAGCCCATAACCCCTTAGATTACTCCTCTAAGATCATCCGTACGAACTTCCCCTCTTTAATTGTGACTCCCGGATTCATTATTGCCATATCCTTACCCGACCCTTTTCTCTTATCTTTAGATCCTCCCTCTGTGTGCGTAAGATTAATATAGAATTCGTCCATAAAGTTCTAGAGCTGACTAACTTACATTATTATAAGAAATAACAAAAAAAATATTACACATTTTTGCAGAAAAATGTAAAGAAATGCAATTGTAAAAGTGTTTATTAAATTGTAATACGTTCTAAATAATGATAGTAAAAATTAATGGAGTTTTTATTTTTTGATCATGTGGTACACGTTATGTATCCGTTAACGGGTACGAAATTCAGTGAAGGCATGATGGCTAAAGGCCAAACAATTATTTATAAGCAAGTAAATTGGTCAAAAAAATGGTAACAAGCCACTCATCACGCAGTTTCTCAAAAACTAGGCGGAAAGACTAGGCGGTAGCTTGAAGCTAAAAAAAGTAAATTTCTATACGATTAAATATCTACAAATACTAAATAAATAATACTAATAATACGAATAAATAATACTATTAGTATTATACGTACTAACCTATATATAATATTTATATAACTACACATAGAAGATTTTTATAAAAGCACTTTAGACTGTAGTTTTATTTATAGTCTAAGCTAAATTCACGACATTCCTACATAATGTATCGAGTATCCAAATAGAAATTCTAAAAGAATTTCAGCACACGTTTACAATGTGATGATTTAAAGCTCCCAAGTTCGCCTTAGACGAGCAAATGTTTGGGTAAAGGTGCGAAATGGTGTTGAATGGCGCGAGGCGCTATGGAATGGCGGCGAAGGCACGCGAGTCATGTGCCGCGTAGCTAGCAGGGCTGGCAGAGCTCTATAAGAATTTTATATGAACTAGTATTTGGGTATTGGATATTTTTTTCTAATAAAATTTTATTTTTAATTGTAATATAATATCAATATAAGTATTTTAAATAAATCATAGGGATAATGTAGTAATAAGTACCTATCAATGTAATTAGCTGTAAATAGGATATAAGAATTTCAACGCAGTGTAATAACGAAGGCATGGCACAGTGATCAAAGCGCTTGGACGGTTTCCATGAGTTGTGGGTTCAAATACTGCTGCGTTTAAATTTTTATTCCTTTTAAAAATAAGAACCTATCTACTAATATAATTTATCTACATAACGGAATCTTTTTGTTGTATGAAAAGAGTCTAGAAAGTCATTTTTCATAATGCAATTATAATGCAATTAAACAATAAAAGCATTAGATGATAAAAAATGAATTTAATAGCCATTAAAATTACGAAACATATAAAAAAATTTACGTCACTGGGAATCAATGCCACTATTAGCGAATGCCAATAGTAATAAAGTCACTAAGCCACAATAGTGACTTTATTACTATTTTTATACGTTTTCTAAAATATTTTAAAATACTTTCTAGTCACGATGCCATTTCTGAATATAAGACTTCAATTTAAATAGAACAAGGCAGCCCTACTCGAAACGAATATCTCGCGAGCCTTTCGTAATTGAAAACATAGTGTGTTCCGGCAGTTTTAATCGTCCTTACCTAATGCAACGCCGACAACCGATTTATTTGCATATTATGTTCACATACCCGTAGCACTGTTAGTACTACTATGTACTTGGTCACTTAGGTTTTGGGTATAACACATATAGGTATATTATAATCTCGAACAATCTGCCCATAAAGCTAAATATAATTTATTTGAAAACTGTTAAAATAGCTATTATGTAAATTATTATTTGAATAGTTCCAGAAATCGTATAAAATAACATTTTACACGAGTTAACGTACATTAGTTTTGAACAACAATGTGTGTACCTAGCTAGCATGCGCTCAAAAACGGAATAAACAAACTCGCGAAACTTTGCGGGGCTGCTTAGGTAATTGTTAAACCTAGCGTGAGCGCTTTTTGCCGCAACATTACGCCAACTTCTAGTAAAAGTTGGCAACTGCTGGCACTCTAGCGGAACTGGAGCTAGAACTTTCTAGACTATATAGAAACCACAAAGGTATGCCGGCTCGTATCAGCGCATCAGCGTTATCTGCTTTTGAATGCAAATGAGTTGGAAAAGTCCGACGAAGTAAGAAACTAGTGCTGACTACCGCTATAGAGTTCTCCATTATGCACGTGCATATTATATTTAGTTTTCAAACTCATGCAGAGTTCGTTTCTATGTATATTTGGGAAGTATTTATGTGTTCCTTTAGTTTGAATAGTAATTACACTAAAAGTAGGTCATTAAGCGATCCTAATTTCTAGTAATTAAAATTATAAGTACAGACACTCCATTACGGGAATTCATAGCTATATGTCCATTATCTATTAAAATGACAGTTTTTCGTCTATTCTTTTGGGAGCAATTGAAATTTATGTACTACAGTTCAATAATGTTATTTAATTCTATTTTTAAATAATCAATAAAAAAAATTAAAAACATGATGCTGTTAACCCAAATAATAAAAATAATACGTAAAAAACAAAGTAAGATAAGATTGGAAACCGCTGAAATATACCAAGGTTTCTATGTAAAAGCTGGGCGGAGGAACTCGGATAGTTGCTTTGTGGTGTTGGCAACGCCCACCACAATTTTACCTACGGCATCTACATGATATTATTTCAAAATCAAAGATTGAAAGGTGATTTTAAAATAAATTAATTACAGCAAAAGGACTAAGTAAACTTTCATATGAATATGCCTTTATATTAATATATGTCGTGAAACAATTGAATAATGGAATTTATTAATACTATTTCTATTCTTTAAAGTTTTAATTTTAATTTAATTGCCCTATTGCCCTAGCTATTATAGTTCCAGGATCTATAGATCCATTTTCATGTGATGCGTATGACCTTCTATTGAGTGATTGTAACCTTTATATTAACCTTTGACGTTTTATATTTTTTTTATCTCTCATTTAACACAAAAAGAACTAGTATATTTAGAATAAGCTAATGTATATTTTTCAAATTTACCTATTCTTATAAATATTTTTTGTAGTAAATTATCTTTTTTTGTAAAACTATTATGTAAAAATGTATAACTAGTCTATACATAAATATGACTGAGTCTGAGAATATTGCACCTTTCAGTACAAATGTTCAACTATTCATTTAAACATACTCTGTCCAGTGCGGCAACGTTTCTATAAAGAAAAATAAAGTAAAGATGGCATCAAGCGTACGTATTTATCTGTACATAAGTGGCAAGCATTTATTTAGTAGACGTCAATGATATAGACATCAATAAATAATTTGACAAAGATTATAATTAGTCCAACTACACTCATGTGTATTAAATATTTAAATAATATAAAATTTGCTTTCGCGTGTTGGTCTTCAGTGTTTCTATATGTAAAGCGCTTCAGTCAATTTCGTAATCCTGCTTTGCCTGCTAGATACTTGTATAAGTTAACGAATATTTTACGTACGCATATATATATATCAAGTCAATAGTCATCAAAGATTTCCACTAATACACCGTAAAAGATATAATTATGTCCCAATAAAATATATATATGTTATTTATCTTTTAATGTTATACATCTACATTACTACGGGCTTTGCCCTTGCTGGGTTCGCTAGCCAACAACCCTTCGCTCGCTACAATGAAAAAAAAATATAAAACGTTAAGAACTATGACTATGACTGCAGTGTTACTTTTATATTACTAATGAGTGATATAAAACATCATTCACACAAAAAAAATATGATAGTAAAATAATAATATAATTTCTTCCAAAACACCTTGTTCTAAGGTTCACGCTATCTGAGAAAGTAATTTATAAAGTTGGATAGCGATGGTCTCACGTTATTTACCTTGCCCGCATTATGTACCTTTCGAGCTTCATTTATTCTGTACGTGATTCTGTTTTCAGCTTGTGATACTATTATATTTTATTAATTAAAAAAAAAAAACAATTAAATGATAGATACACTATATATTTTCTATATATCGTTCGTAACTAGCGATTTGTATACTAGAGTCGAGCCATTTATAGCGTTCTATTTGAAATCGCTAAGAAGTTTTTTGTTCTATGCCTTTTTTATATATTTTTATATAGGTAAAATAAAAAAGTAACAGAACTAAAAACACATTTTTTTACAGTGCCCATTAAAGTTCAACTAGGTATATTGAAATTGTTATTAATTATTTTTTTTGGTAGATTCATTGATATATCAGTGTTATATTTTTATTAGTTTTTTTAGTTTTTCAGGGTATACGTTTTAAAATTGTATATACCTACCTATTTTGAGTATTAAATTAAAGGAAAAGGTATTTTAGCAACAACACTTGTGAGTACAATATTTGTAAGTAAGATAATAAGCGTGAAGTGAACTAATAGAATATCCAATTTTTCGTTAGTTATACTTCATCAATTTGTTAAGTTAGGAAATTAATTAATAGATAATTATTATTGTGAGATATATCACCCAACGAGATTCGTAATATAAAACCAAATACCTACTTTAGTCAAATTTCTATTTCATCTAATGTAATGCTTAGGTCGAGATGGGCAAAGTAACGATCGCCTTCACCCTATCTCCTCATCTTAATTCGGGGTCGCTGACCCGTGGACCCTCGCGATTAATGGCCTAGGGTCGCAAGACTTGCTAATACAGTAAAATTAAGATGACCCTCCATCTGGACCCTTTGTAAAGAATGGCACTGTCTGTAATGGTAATTTCGTAACGAATTTACTATTTGGTATATACATTTTGGTATACCCAAGTGGCGAGCCCAAAGTATTTAAGTATTTTTATTTCAGTAATTTTAATAGGTCAAGTCTATATATCTACTAAAAATTATTTAAATTATAAATGAATTGTTTTACGTTTTAGTTGTTTTTTTAAACATGTCTATACGTATTTGCAATTAAATATTAAAACATTTTATTTAACTTATTATTAAAAAAAAATAGATATTAAAAGATTTTTTAATTTTTAGTTTCCACTGGAACATGTTGAAATATGACTATGACTGACGGTGTGTAGGTACACATATACATATATAAATAATATAATAGATGCTTACTTTGAACTTTTATCTTTTCTCTAAATAATAGATGTACCAGAGCTTACCAAAAATATTATCTATGGATATATAAAAAATTAATACTTATTAGATTTTTCTGAGATATAGAGAATTTAGACTGAATTATTAAATTTATTACTATTCAATACGTGGTATGACAATATTTTTAAAAATTCTATAAAAATAAAATTCCAATCCTGTGTGGATTGTAAACTAGGTAGCTAGTAGCTAGACCGGTAGCCAACTCGTAATACCTATCATGGAACAAGGCGAAAACTAATTGTTCAGTACAATAAGAATCTTTATTGTTTCACAATACTAAAAGCAACACGTGGAGGAGTTAATAGTTTAAATTCTATTTCTGACGAGAATAAATGGTAAATATGACGGTAAATGGTGGTAAACGTAAAGTATGATAAAGATGGTAGAGTATGATATTCTAAACAATAGAGATCTGGCTATGTACGTCTAAGTAAGTTAATTTGGGTTGGTTAAAAAAAATTATCGCTAAAATTTGAGAATATATTGTCATAATAAATCAATAATGTCATAATGTCAATAGCTTAACATTGACAGGTGATATTCTATTATATACCTAACACGTTATAATTATAGCAAATAAACTGTATCTAAATTCATTCACATATGCAGACGGCACCAGTCCAACGATAATTAAATTTTAAAGTGTACATACCTTTTCATAGCTAGTTGTTATTTGCGAGGGAAACAAAGGCCCTCCCTTACTATCAGGTTATTTGCTTTCGTAACTAAAATTAGTTTTCCACGACCCTTCTCAGAATGGAATCAGACATACCCCGCCTTATGTATATAAGGTGCGGATGAAAATTTGGTTTACTTTTAGTGTTCAAATTTAAACGGGTATAGATTTTATTACTTTAATACTTTAGTTGTAAAATAATAATCTTTTTAGCTTCACGCTTAATTTGATGTGTGGTATTATATGGGTAGACAGAGGGAATTTGTTTTAGGACCCCCCTTCCCCACTTTAAGCCCCATTATCGAGATATTGATCCATATTGTTTGTTGAGTTGCGAATATCCATGTCGAGTACATGAAAATAATCCATTCCCTTAAAAAGAAAGCTTTTATGATTTCGATCTTTTATCCAAGAAATAACTTATACGAGAGACAGTGTATAGCAACAAATGCAAAAGCATCTATAATGTCCAAATAATACTCAAAATTTATATATAATGCACTCTACAATTATGTAATAATAATGAAGCTCTAAAATTTAAGCACATTGTAACGCAAGGTTCTAAATAGTGTTCATTCTGAGTTGCTAAAACGAAGGCTAGCAATTAAAACTTCTTTGTGCAGCGGTCCAGAGGGTTGGGGAGGTCACTTGACGGAGTCCGTAATTGGAAAAGTTCCTCTGGCGAATAAGCACTGATAAAGGTTACTTGTGTCAAAGTGTGCTCTAGTTGTTATGTTGTATATGATGACAATCCATATTATATCATAATTTTTACTATCTTCGTCCACATATATGTATATATATATATATATATAATATATATATATATATATATATATATATATATATATATATATATATATATATATATATATATATATATATATATATATATATATATGTACTATTTGATTGTTTAAATTTTTATATGTTATTATTCATAGCATCTATATATCGGTATCTATTCTATCATTAGTAAGGCAATAATTAAAGCGAGTAGTTGAGTACTATGTGTCCGTAACCCTATACTAATATTATAGATAGTGTGTTAGGTTGATCTCACTAATCTTAAGAACTATTGTTTCAAATTCAGTCTATTATTATTATATTCATACAGTATTTAGTTCTTTCACATGTTGTATAGTCCATATATCGTCAAAGGCTTTCTATTATATCACGACAATTCTATATAAGTTAGTGTATCCGTATGCGATCACTACCTATTACACTTAGAATGTGTCATGTTTCATACACAAGTCTTATTTATTTCCATTTAATGACGGAGGCGAAGCTGCAGGTAAAAGTTAGTCTATATAATAACTAACTCTAATAAAAAATACATTATTTGGCATATAGACTTCAAAGCAATCTCTTATAGATATGAAACCGATTTCATTCTTATATATAACAATAGTCATTGTATGTATTGAAACAGAATTGAAGTAGGAGTGTTAGTAAACAACCTAAGACAATGCTCACTATTGGCTGTTTGAGACAAAGCCGTAGTATTCTATAGGTATTCGTTTTCTTGCCTACAGACCACAGTCCATCAATTCTATACTCGATAGAAGAACAAAGACTAACAATGGGACATGTTTCTTTTATTAACATTATAATAGTGTAGCTAATTATTTTTTTTTCTCATCTTCACGATGTCATCTTTTCCTTTTATTAAAATTTTATTTGGATGGTTATACAAAATTTAATTTATACGTTTATTCACAAATGTATTATTTGACAGCATAAGCAACTTTTCATATTTATTATTATTAAATGTGATGAACGACATAAACCTGTTTTTCTACAGCCGAAAGATATTAGATATAAGCTATTCCCATCCTATAATAGAATATCATAATTATATATAAAGAATATTAAAAAGATAAAGCGACTTATTTGTTAACTGAAAATGTTTATTAAGTAAAATAGGTAACTGCAATTAAATTATATAAATGATGATATATTTTTCATGAAATCCCAGAAAATGACTAACTAGATGAATGAAACTTAGTCAATTTCCTAAGTTTAATTTGTACACAATATACAAACATACATACACTTACTTAATATAGCTTATGTGTTTGAAAGCCTAAATATACTCAATTTGTAACCATGTTATATACATATAGATCACAATAACAACTTTTCTGTTTAAGTAGATTAAAAATCAATGAAAACTGGCAAGTGGGGAACTAAAAGATATAGCTATGTATAGAAAACTGCTTGATTTTACATTAGCCACTAGCTTTATAACAACACATTTACCTCTTCTAATAAAACAATATAATTCCAGAAAACGATAAATAATTTATACTTATTTTTGATTCCCTCTAAATTAGTCACAGCCATGTAAATTAAGATTAAACATAAAATCAAGTGTTTACTTAAACCCGTGAAGTAACATACGTCGTGTAAACTTAGGTGCTAACGATTGTTTAAATTGGCTAGTGTTTAATTTCAGAGTATTTACATAGTAATATTAGAAACAGTATGAAAAACAGTACAAAGGTATTTGCTTTGGGTGAAGCGACCAGTACTAATGAAGAGCTCTCCTCATAGATATTTACTTTGATAATTCTGTATAATTTACACGTTATTTCTACACGCTTGCGTTTCAGTCACACGTAAGGTGATTATTTAAATATATTATTTTCTACTTCAACGTACTTACTCGTTTGTAGCGGAATTTATGTTTCTTTAAATTTATAGAACATATTGCAACATATTTAAAAAAAAAAATTAATTCACTAAATGCAATCATATGATAATAATTATAATACATATTTCTGTAAAAGTCTCAGTCTGAAGTATTTTGATAATATTATATGTTTGCTTAGTCTTGTTTACTACGCATTGTATTTGATAGCACCACTTGGCACGCATTGTGTGTAAGCTGGGCTGGCTGGACTGTAGAGAACGTAATTGTATGCTAAAAATAGCTTCTATTCAAACATGTCACAAAATATATTTAGGTTTAACTTATTTGTAGTTTATTATATATACTGGTTAATTTTACGTACTATTTGGATATCAGAATACGGGATTGGGAAATATGATAAGCAAAACAATATTTATAAGCAACTAAATAAATGTAAGTGATAAATAAGACTTTAGTAGACAGTTATCGTCTATGTACTAAAAGTCAGATTTACCACTTATATAATACATATGTAAGTACGCCGTATAAATACATCTCATCAGAAATTCGCACACGAGAAATTCATTAGAATAAATTTCCCTCCCTCGTTAAAGTGAGGTCTGAAACTAGCAAATTAATTATAAAACCCGTCAAAACAAGGCCCAAAGTTCAACCCATCTGAGACGCACAAAGCGCCCTTTATTTTGGACAGGCCCTACGTTATCGCAAAGTGTACCCCACCATTGATCTTAAGGGTGACTTGCCCCCTGTGGGTGGAAAGAAAATCGCGCCGCGTTGTGCGTGAGGGCTTGGAAAGATTATGTGGGGTTAGTTTTCGTTTGTCATGCCGTAACGGCTAAAATTAGCGAGGGTATGGAGATTCATGAATTCACAAAATGAAAGGTTATTAAATATTTCGAATTGTATATGAAAGATGGAGAATTATTTCCTTTATAACCATAGTTAGTTATTTAATTTAGGTTTAACAAAGAATACTTAAAGTATTGGTTTGTTTTTGTATCTTCTGATAGGTAGTAGATTTTCCCTATATTTATAATAGATATTTTTATTATGTTTATATGTTGCTATGACAAAACTTTACACACACAATATACATACAAAATACATAATATTTGACAGTATCATAATCACAAAAAAAATTGTCCAAAATCTATTATAATCCGTCGGCTTGTTTTATCCGTGCGCTCTTTACGCCTAATTCCATATTATATGTAAGTATTTAAATATATGGTAAAAAAACTAACAAACTCCATGCTAACAAAGTTTTGGGGCATCTACTTGTTTTTAATAATACATATAGACGTTTCCCGTTTTTTGACTCTGCCACTTTCTAACTGGAGTGCCCCTACGACTAGATACCGACGTCAAATTATTGGCTTATTTATAAGGTTCCGTATCTTAAAAGAAGAAAATTACCCTTTTAGGATTATTCTGTTGTCTATTTGTATGTCCGCCTGGAGGAAAAAAATAAACTTACTTAAAAAATTAACTTAGTCAACAGAGTCAAACGATACAAGGTTTTGCTCCGCATAACCGTAACGGTACCCGTTGATTTTGAATTAAGCAATTATGCAAGAAGCGAGAACTTATATTACATAAAGAAAACAATCTGAAAATTGGAAATTTGTAGGTATATATACCTATAGGTATATATACCTATAGGTATATATAAAAAAAAATATCATTATAAATTTATACTTGTATTCGTTTCATATAAAGTGTGTACATTTGCAACACCCGCAAATCTATGTTTGTCAACTTTTATAAGTCGTTCTTTCCGTTGACCTACAAATATAAAGTTACGGAACCCTCGACTACATTTTTTTGTATTTGATATATTCACTCAGTTTCACGCTTTATCGTGTATGTAACAGGGTAGATAGCGGCAACCTACTATCTAATGCTAATATACGTGGTTCTCTATTTTCCGCCTAATTTTTGAGACAATGCGTGTAGAGTGGCGGAAGTCAGCGACGCTTTATCTTATTACCAGAGCGAGTCTTAACACTAGAGCCCCTTTGCCTACCCTGCTGTTTAAGGGATACAACATGAATGAAAAAAACTATACTAGTCACTTGATTATGTAAAAAGTAGTTGTTACTACGGAAAACTATTCCATTATTTTCGCAAAAAATATATGACTTACGCTTGTGTCTCCCTGAGACGTCTATAATTAGCCATATAAATATTTTACTCATTACTAGAGTTCCTTAACTACCCCGTTAACTGCAGGGATCCCGTTAAACATTAAAGTTATCTAATTTATCACAGACAGAATATATTAGAAATGAATTGCTAAGCGAGTCACGAATTTCGTCCGAATGAAAATTGTCCAATATACTGGGCGTCATCTTAGGGAGGGATGGGGTGGGTTTTATTATAGGTCGCGCGGTCTGCGGCGAGTCGGGGGCGCTTCTTATTGCGATTGACGAAAGGGTTGCCATTTTGTATTTCTAATGTCAACGAGTCAGGATCTCTTTTATTATAACTTTTATATGTTTTAAATTTAGAGAATAGAATAGAATAGAATATACTTCACTGTGCACACACAAAATAGATAAACGAAAAAATTAAAATATAAAAGCAAAGGCGGTATTATTACCTTAAGCAATCTTTAACAGACAACCTGATAAATGTAGGATTGTTCCTAAAAAAAGAAGTGACGAATAAGGATTGGTGCAATATAAATATAAAAAGAACAAAAACCTTATATAATATATTTAATATATTATAAAAAATATATATATTCTCTTTTAAGTATCACAACTTTAAATATATTTGTATAATAACCATAAATTGTATTTATTTAGGTACCTACAGCTTAGCTTGTTTTAACATGAAAGAATATGTAAATACTTTAATTTCTCGCTGTTGACACAAATTATTGTATCACTAAGAATTTCACTTAAATAATTGTCATCTATAAAATCTCTATAAACATATTTTACATTAGGTAATATTATTAGATAGCTTAATTTTGCAAAGCAAACAAGTTTTGTTATTATTTTTTGATAAGTTAATAAGTCAACCAGACATTACACCAAATATTCTCTTTAAGTGTCATATTCATTTTTTAGGCTGTACTTTTCCACAGTATGGTAAGACAAGACGTGGCATTGGGTTACACTAAGTTACTTACTACCAACCTATTTATTCATATTTAATTGTATATCCCAAGCAATCCGCAAACTAGCAGCCCTGTCTAACATCTAGTGCGTAAACAAAATTCTCCACCCTCATTCCGACAAGAAATTACATACTTTAATCTTATCATTGGAGTAAAATAGAATATTAAATCGGGCTGTCGCCGAGCGGCCCCGGACCGTACTAAACGCGGGATCGCCGAGATAAACACATTCGATTTGACGGGACAAAGAATGTCTTTAATATTTCGTCCTCGCTCGCATACTACATGGTGGCGCTATGGGACATGTTGATTCTGAATTCAAATACCACTTAAAATTATATTTTTTTATTAATAATATAATACTTATATTATATTAATAGTTAGGTTAGTTTCAATGCAATCCTTGCTAAGCATGTAATAGCTGACTGATGATTTAATAAACTCTTAATCTTTAAAAAGGAAAACATTCGATTACTGTTGCATGAATATTTTGAAAACTACCACTTGTTATGTGCTTAAATAATTGAATCTCTAATATAAAGAATTCCGAAGCGTTTTATAAATTAATATATTAAAATAAACAATATTTATTGACGTGACATTACCCTATGTATCTATTACACTAAAACCGGGTGGATTTCAGCATCTACAAGTACAAGTAAGACCATCTTTTTTTGATTTAACGACAAAATATGCAAAGGATGTATTGTAGCTAGGCGGGCATCCGCGCCATTATATCACAAAAGCTTTCTAAACATCGTCACAGGGGGATCGCACACAGCCACCGATCCGTATCTTGAGGGTCCACATCGTATACATCTAAGGGGTCTCTCCTTATCCTTTCCCCCCTCACTATGCCACCCCCACGCGCTATAAACAGTACTAAACACTCGCGCAAAATTGTAAAATTTGAACGTTTTGTCTCTCTCTAACCGGGTGGCGTCAATTTGTTAAGATAACATTGCTAGGGTCCGGTTATTTACGATTGGGGAATTAATTTAAAGGACACTAATTAGAGTTTGGATATTGGACGGATTGTTTGAATGGAATGAGAGAATCCGATACAAAACTGTCGGAAGATATCCAACTAGTTGAAGCAATTGTAAACGATACTAGAGAAACTAATTATAGCGTTGCATATCGAATATGGTTCTCAAAAAATTCCGTTTAAGTAGAGAAAATTAAATAAAATTACTATTTCTTTTTGTACATAAATATTATTTTTCATAATTCACGTTTTAAGCTTAAAAGTGAAGTAGGTTACTCGACGTAGTTTATATGTCATATTATTTATCATTATATGTCATATTAAATCGACCAAGTAATACTAGAGTAAGTTTATATTGGCTTGGTCAATTGGTTGGAAAAAAATAATATATAGGTATAACTATACATGAAGGATTTCACTTTTATTTTATAAGTTACCTAAAGGTAGGTAACGACTGTATAAAATTAAAAATGGTCTTGAACGTAATATACTATTGTAAGTGACAAAAAAAATAAAATCCCAATGGAAAAATACACGGACGTCCGTGAGCCGTAGACGTAGTATTATTTAAAAAAAATATGAAGTCAATCCAAATGTACCTAGTTTTTATTATTAGAATCCTTGTACAATATGTGTTGTACCACGTTCAAAGCACTGTAACTCTAGAACTGAACTAATGTATAAATTTTGTGTCCGTAGACAATAATAAAACAATATTAAACAAAACGAAAAAGATAGTACCTCACTATTTTTGATTCTTTTCAATTTTACAATGATCAAAGGCATATCTATTATTCATATAACCGCCACAAGCCACGTAAAATAGAAACTTATGCATAATTAAGTTCAAGCGACAGACAGAAGAAATTTTATTTCAAAAATGAAATTTTAAATCACTACTCAATATAGTATTCGATTCGTGAGAATCGATAGATACTTTTGCAAAAAAAAATCGATAAGTCAGAAATATTCAATTAAGTGCGAACATTAATATTCTAGCATCGCGGTCGTCAAGTGCCGCTGGGGCATAGTGCATACACCCCCTCCTACAAAAAGGGGGGTGCGGAATGATGGCCGAAATCCACGTTTTTAGGCCTATCAAGCTTTTTAGCATGGCATCCACGTACGCTTTGTGGAAATTTGATGTTTATATATTAACTGTACATGAGTTAGCGCATTTATAGATTATATTACTCATTTAATTTGTATGTTATCTATGAATGTTTTTTTTTTATGATTCTGCCTACAATTGCTGTGCCTTAAGATAAATAACAATAACATTAAAATTATGTTAAAGAGAAATTGGTATACAAATAATATTTAAACCTATAAAATTATAGTGCCTATTTGTTCAAGTATATATAAATGAATTCTATAATTAAGTTACTTACAAATAATGATAATCAATGATACTTTTCAAGCGTTAATAGTTAATAGTAAAATCATTTACAAATACTTTAATATATTGAAATAATTAGAAACTTTATTACATGAATAATAATATTAAAACATATGATATGATACTGTGTACTTAATTTAATACACAGATGAAATTCAAGTGAACTTAATCTACATTGAACTATATCCATAAACGTACTGACGCGCCACTATTAATCATAGAAAATGACGTAGCATTGTGCGACTCGACTCAAAATTGTGAAAACCTATCCAGTCGCTGGCCGGCGAACTAATAACGCGGTGCGCTCACACTTCGGAAAATACCCGCCGGGGGGTACTGTACGCAAAAAAATCTTCTAACCAATACCGCCAATTGTTTCGATGTTTGCTCAATTTGAAACTATAAAGAGTGTAAATGATGTCCATGAGGGATGCTCTTTTGTGATATATTTTATGTTATTTAATATTTGTTCACTTTCATAAGTAACACGTGTAATATATCTGATGATATGCTGTTTGATAAAAAAAAGTTACTCTTTATAATATTTCAATTTAAACAACAAAATTCAATCTCTTCTTTTATTCAAACAGGTGATTTTACCACTAAATAATATAATTAAATTACCTATATACAAAGCTAATGTACCAGTGTGTATGTATGCACAATAACAATAATCATATACCGAATACATGACATTCCCTCAAACCTACATATACTGAATGAGAGAATTGCAAGTAGCAATTGTGACTATAGTAAGTATTGTATCACTCCAGAAATTCGATCATAAGTAAAAAAAAAAACGTAAAGAAATAGAATTCTCTAATTTTACATATAGATTTTTATGAATTTAATTGGCCTATAATCATAAGCAACTAAATAGATAATTTATTTGTGAAATTTAATTTTATTTCTCATGAATATGAGATTTTTCACCGTTATAATGTATCTTGCACATAACAGAGAAAACCTAATGCCTACAAATTCCGCTCTACGCTTTCCGCCCGAAATTGAGACAAGATATTTAGAGACTGAAACCCACCCTGCACTTTATTTTGCCAGAGATTATGAAATACAACCATGTTTTTGAACTATATATTCTAATTCACATGTATATTCAATAACAAACTAAACAAGTTATAGAACTAACACGTACACTCGTCATGTACAATAGTTTTGTTTACTTCGATATATTTTGACCTTTGAGAGATAAATCTTTGATAAAAAACACAGAGAACCTTCAAAAAATGTTTTTTTTTTTGTTTTTTTTTCAACCATACATCATACTGCTTGACGATGACGCGGCGCGCGCGTGTGTGTACGCGCCGCTGTGTGCGTTACGCGTGACGTTCTGCAACCGACGTGATATATTGAGAACTGCGCCAAAAATCGCTACTAGTTTATGTAACGTAACATTTCGCGTTTTGTTTTACGGTTGTAAATGCGGTTTTAGCTTAAAGGAAAATAAATGTGTAATACCTTATCTGTCGTTATATTAGGAACACGACAAGTCTTGGAGGATTTTTTTTTTAATCATCTTTCCACTATATCTCTATAGTATCTACTCAATTAAATTTCTAATTAAATTTTATGCCTATGTGATTGTAATTGCCTATGTGATTGTAAGTATAATATTATAGTAGATTGATTATTAGTGTAGGTAGTTATACCTATATAAATATAAAATGTTGATATTTTTAAACATTTTGTATTTATATATAAAAGTAAAATGTTTCAAAATATCAATTTATTTACAACAATTAAAAATGTCACAAGCCACCATAATCTGATATTTAACGCCTCATTAATAATACTAGCATTAATCCATTTGACAATCTATAGGATCTCTTCATGCGTGCTTAGCACAAAATCAATGCCCTAAAGCTTTTTAGCGTTAACGTGGCGATGCAAAACGCATTGTCAAATAATCGATTGTGCGAATAAACGCGGAAACGGGCAAAATAAATGCGGCAAAATCGTGCATTCGTTCCACTTCGACTACGATCTCATTTGCGGTTCTCAGAGGAGGAGTACAACGCCTATGTACCTATATTTCCGAATTTTATGCCTACCACGTACTGTACGCGCCCCTCGGTGCGAATGTGTGCGGATAGTTCAACGCGGCCAATTTAAGTGGCAACGTCACTGTGGGACAACTTTACGGCTTTGATACGTAGTTTAAAGGACGGAGGGGATTGAGGGAGATCAGCTTATAGTGGCTGGAGTCTTAGTGTGGGTGTAGTTAAGCGATAGTGAAGGGGTACACCCCATCGCGTCATCGCTGACTATTGCGCCTGTGTTAGAGAATGAACATATAAAATGCCCACCATGACGATCACTGCGCGGCCATTTTAGTTTTTTCGTCATGATTTTTGCGACCCACCCCATCTAATGACTAATTCTTTAAACATGTACGCATTGATAATTTGCTAATGTCTTCTGGTTTGTGTTTATTCTACGGTCAATACCTGATTGACGTTAAAGAAAAAATCTATATACTTTCAACTTATATAAATACTACATAAAAAAGCGTTTACTACATAATATAAAACTTAATATGACCAATGCGGTTATTTCGATGATATTCAAGTGTTTTTACATTAGACAGCTTGTTTTTATTCTAATGGAACATAGATTTGGAACTTAGTTTACTTCTAATACATGCAAATATAAAAAAACATGTGATGAAAATACTCGACTTTAGCGTTTCATCTGATTATATTTAGAAATTACTTTTTTTTGTATTATTCATTTATAATTTTTTTTTTGTATATTACATCAAAAACGACTTATGATGATAATAATTGCATAACTATAAAATTATGTCCGCCTTTCAAGTTGTTTATATATTATATTAAATTGTATTAAACCACAGAGGATAAAAAAAAATAAAGTTAAGGAACTCGCGAGTGAGTGTCCAACCATATAAAAACTGTTTGAAATTGCCGTGTTACAATTAATTTTTACACGTGATAGATTGGTTTTTTTTATAATTAATTATATTTTTAGGAGATATAACAAACTCGTTTTTATCGTACGTATTAAGATTGAGAATTCCCACTATCATTTCTTATATTAAAAAGTATGAACTCACCTATCTTATGAAAACCACCAAAACCAATTCACTCATCTATTTAAATTAAACATTCACTCTTACAATACAGATTATTTAGATTATTTTAATATACTTTTATTTGAAATAAATAATAATAATTAACATGACAGTCGCCTAGGTGTACATCGCTACGGAGTCTGACACTAAATGTTTATCGAAAACATCTTGTGGGTCAACGGTTATCTCTATTTCTCACATAAATTTGTATTAATTTACATGTGCTTTAATATCAGCTTTGTTGCAAGACGCGGAATTATATGGGGACAGCTCAGGTGTTTAAGGGTCAAGCAAACTAGTTTAATAACCATCGATTTGATTTAGTTTTATTTTGTGAGGCAGTTAGTTAATTTTGATGAAAATGTTCATATTCGCGTGTAATATGAGTGACCTAACTGATACTATATTGTTTTTAATATATTTTATATATTTTGTTTTAGTATTAGTTTCTACAACATTTTCTAAATTATTCAGTGGTCAAGATATTCTGTAATTGTGCTGTTTTTCTTTTATATATTTATTTACCAGTGTTATTAGTATTATTCTTTCCAATATTATGTGCAATAAAAATATGCAAACCAAAAATACAGCATTATTAAGACAGCGGAATTTAAAGTGAGTGATATTTTAAATTTATAGTAAAATAGAATTTTTTGTCTACTCAAAATAAAATAAAATAAAGTGTAATTATTGCAAGAATTTATTTTCCAAAAATACAAGGTACATCCTTGTCAAAAATATAACACAAATATTTGTTTATTTAGCATGAAGCGCAAAGTTGACCTTTTCTGCCGATTCGAACAGAATATTGACTACGCCTTAGTTGACAAGCTTGACGTACACGACCTCTTCCTTGATAAGATGAGCCTGACACAGCAGCGGAGCTAGAGGAAGCGGCGGTAGAACCTGAACTACCTTCATTAATAATAACAACTGAAGGCCCTTGGTTAACCGCGGGTGCGACAAGTTGTGGGCCGTATTCGTATGGAGATACTGCATTATTCACTGGTGCTGAAACACTCGAAGATGATGAAGAAGAAGCAGCACCAGGGCGTCGTTCGTTTATTATAACAAGTTCTTGAGGTACATTTTGTATGTAAGAGTCTAATGCCGCTGATTGCTTAACACTAGAATTAGGTTCATAAGTTGGCCTAGGTGAAGACGAGGAGCTTGATGAAGTAGATACAGACGCTGAAGATCCTGACTCATCTTCGTTAATGATAACTACACTTGGTCCTTGGTTTCCGTTTTGTCCTTGGTTTCCGTATGGTCCGTAACGGCCAGATGGTCCGTAGGCAGCAGCGTTGGCACCGCCTAGTCCAGATCCGACACCATTAATAAGTCCATCACTGCCTGCAGCTGACCCTGCGCTTGATGAGCTGGATGAGCTTGACCCTGATCCTGATCCTCCTTCGTTGATAACGAGAATGCTTCCTGCGTTGGCACCACGTCCTGCTCCATAGCCTCCGAGTGATCCAAATCCGTATGAACCGTCTGATCCAGCACCGCCGGCGGCAGCTGCGGCTGCAGCAGCGGAGGCTGCTCCTGAACCACCTAGTCCTCCTGGTCCTGATGCAGAACCATTACCAAGTCTATTGTTGCCTCCAGCTAAGCCTGCGCTCGATGAGCTAGATGAGCTAGCTGAGCTTGAGACTGATCCTGATCCTCCTTCGTCGATAACGAGAACGTTTCCTAAGTTGGCACCACGTCCTGCTCCATAGCCTCCGAGTGATCCAAGTCCGTATAATCCGTCAGATCCAGCACCGCCGGCGGCAGCTGCGGCTGCAGCTGCGGCTGCGGCAGCGGAGGCTGCTCCTGAACCACCTCGTCCTCCTAGTCCTGATGCAGCCCCATTACCAAGCCTATTGTTGCCTCCAGCTGAGCCAGCGCTAGATGAGCTGGATGAGCTAGCTGAGCTTGAGCCTGATCCTGATCCTCCTTCGTTAAGTATGATAACGTTTTCTCCTTGGTTTCCGTATGGTCCGTAACGGCCAGATGGTCCGTAGCCGGCAGCGTTGGCACCGCCTAGTCCATATCCGACATTATTATTGAGTCCATCACTGCCTCCAGCTGAGCCTGCGCTCGATGAGCTAGATGAGCTAGCTGAGCTTGAGCCTGATCCTCCTTCGTTAATAACGAGAATGCTTCCTGCGTTGGCACCACGTCCTGCTCCATATCCTCCGAGTGATCCAAGTCCGTATGATCCGTCTGATCCAGCACCGCCGGCGGCGGCTGCAGCTGCAGCTGCGGCTGCAGCAGCGGAGGCTGCTCCTGAGCCACCTAGTCCTCCTGGTCCTGATGCAGCACCATTACCAAGTCTATTGTTGCCTCCAGCTGAGCCAGCGCTCGATGAGCTAGATGAGCTAGCTGAGCTTGAGCCTGATCCTGATCCTCCTTCGTTGATAATGAGAACGTTTTCTGAGTTGGCACCACGTCCTGCTCCGTAGCCTCCGAGTGATCCAAGTCCGTACAGTCCGTCTAATCAGCACCGCCGGCTGCGGCTGCGGCTGCGGCTGCAGCTGCGGCGCAGCAGTAGAGGCTGCTCCTGAGCCACCTAGTCCTCCTGGTCCTGATGCAGCACAATTACCAAGTCTATTGTTGCCTCCAGCTGAGCCAGCGCTCGATGAGCTAGATGAGCTAGCTGAGCTTGAGCCTGATCCTGATCCTCCTTCGTTGATAATGAGAACGTTTTCTGAGTTGGCACCACGTCCTGCTCCGTAGCCTCCGAGTGATCCAAGTCCGTATAGTCCGTCTGATCCAGCACCGCTTGCGGCAGCTGCGGCTGCGGCTGCGGCTGCGGCAGCGGAGGCTGCTCCTGAACCCACCTCGTCCTCCTAGTCCTGATGCAGCACATAATTAAGTCTATTGTTGCCTCCTGCTGAGCCAGCGCTAGATGAGCTAGATGAACTAGCACCACGTCCTGCTCCGTAGCCTCCGAGTGATCCAAGTCCGTATAATCCATCTGATTCAGCACCGCCGGCGGCGGCTGCGGCTGCGGCTGCAGCTGCGGCAGCGGAGGCTGCTCCTGAATCACCTAGTCCTCCTGGTCCTGATGCAGCACCATTACCAAGTCTATTGTTGCCTCCAGCTGAGCCAGCGCTCGATGAGCTAGATGAGCTAGCTGAGCTTGAGCCTGATCCTGATCCTCCTTCGTGATAATGAGAACGTTTTCTGAGTTGGCACCACGTCCTGCTCCGTAGCCTCCGAGTGATCCAAGTCCGTATAGTCCGTCTGATCCAGCACCACTTGCGGCAGCTGCGGCTGCGGCTGCGGCTGCGGCAGCGGAGGCTGCTCCTGAACCACCTCGTCCTCCTAGTTCTGATGCAGCACCATTACCAAGTCTATTGTTGCCTCCTGCTGAGCCAGCGCTAGATGAGCTAGATGAGCTAGCACCACGTCCTGCTCCGTAGCCTCCGAGTGATCCAAGTCCGTATAATAAATCTGATCCAGCACCGCCAGCGGCAGCTGCGGCTGCGGCTGCGGCTGCGGCAGCGGAGGCTGCTCCTGAACCACCTCGTCCTCCTAGTCCTGATGCAGCACCATAATTAAGTCTATTGTTGCCTCCTGCTGAGCCAGCGCTAGATGAGCTAGATGAACTAGCACCACGTCCTGCTCCGTAGCCTCCGAGTGATCCAAGTCCGTATAATCCATCTGATCCAGCACCGCCGGCGGCGGCTGCGGCTGCGGCTGCAGCTGCGGCAGCGGAGGCTGCTCCTGAATCACCTCGTCCTCCTAGTCCTGATGCAGCCCCATTACCAAGCCTATTGTTGCCTCCAGCTGAGCCAGCGCTAGATGAGCTGGATGAGCTAGTTGAGCTTGAGCCTGATCCTGATCCTCCTTCGTTAAGTATGATAACGTTTTCTCCTTGGTTTCCGTATGGTCCGTAACGGCCAGATGGTCCGTAGCCGGCAGCGTTGGCACCGCCTAGTCCATATCCGACATTATTATTGAGTCCATCACTGCCTCCAGCTGAGCCTGCGCTCGATGAGCTAGATGAGCTAGCTGAGCTTGAGCCTGATCCTCCTTCGTTGATAACGAGAATGCTTCCTGCGTTGGCACCACGTCCTGCTCCATATCCTCCGAGTGATCCAAGTCCGTATGATCCGTCTGATCCAGCACCGCCGGCGGCGGCTGCGGCTGCAGCTGCGGCTGCAGCAGCGGAGGCTGCTCCTGAGCCACCTAGTCCTCCTGGTCCTGATGCAGCACCATTACCAAGTCTATTGTTGCCTCCAGCTGAGCCAGCGCTCGATGAGCTAGATGAGCTTGAGCCTGATCCTGATCCTCCTTCGTTGATAATGAGAACGTTTTCTGAGTTGGCACCACGTCCTGCTCCGTAGCCTCCGAGTGATCCAAGTCCGTATAGTCCGTCTGATCCAGCACCGCTTGCGGCAGCTGCGGCTGCGGCTGCGGCTGCGGCAGCGGAGGCTGCTCCTGAACCACCTCGTCCTCCTAGTCCTGATGCAGCACCATTACCAAGTCTATTGTTGCCTCCTGCTGAGCCAGCGCTAGATGAGCTAGATGAGCTAGCACCACGTCCTGCTCCGTAGCCTCCGAGTGATCCAAGTCCGTATAATCCATCTGATCCAGCACCGCCGGCGGCGGCTGCGGCTGCGGCTGCGGCTGCAGCAGCGGAGGCTGCTCCTGAACCACCTCGTCCTCCTAGTCCTGATGCAGCCCCATTACCAAACCTATTATTGCCTCCAGCTGAGCCAGCGCTAGATGAGCTGGATGAGCTAGCTGAGCTTGAGCCTGATCCTCCTTCGTTAAATATGATAACGTTTTCTCCTTGGTTTCCGTATGGTCCGTAACGGCCAGATGGTCCGTAGCCGGCAGCGTTGGCACCGCCTTGTCCATATCCGACATTATTATTGAGTCCATCACTGCCTCCAGCTGAGCCTGCGCTCGATGAGCTAGATGAGCTAGCTGAGCTTGAGCCTGATCCTCCTTCGTTGATAACGAGAATGCTTCCTGCGTTGGCACCACGTCCTGCTCCATATCCTCCGAGTGATCCAAGTCCGTATGATCCGTCTGATCCAGCACCGCCGGCGGCGGCTGCTGCTGCAGCTGCGGCTGCAGCAGCGGAGGCTGCTCCTGAGCCACCTAGTCCTCCTGGTCCTGATGCAGCACCATTACCAAGTCTATTGTTGCCTCCAGCTGAGCCAGCGCTCGATGAGCTGGATGAGCTAGCTGAGCTTGAGCCTGATCCTGATCCTCCTTCGTTAAATATGATAACGTTTTCTCCTTGGTTTCCGTATGGTCCGTAACGGCCAGATGGTCCGTAGCCGGCAGCGTTGGCACCGCCTTGTCCATATCCGACATTATTATTGAGTCCATCACTGCCTCCAGCTGAGCCTGCGCTCGATGAGCTAGATGAGCTAGCTGAGCTTGAGCCTGATCCTCCTTCGTTGATAACGAGAATGCTTCCTGCGTTGGCACCACGTCCTGCTCCATATCCTCCGAGTGATCCAAGTCCGTATGATCCGTCTGATCCAGCACCGCCGGCGGCGGCTGCTGCTGCAGCTGCGGCTGCAGCAGCGGAGGCTGCTCCTGAGCCACCTAGTCCTCCTGGTCCTGATGCAGCACCATTACCAAGTCTATTGTTGCCTCCAGCTGAGCCAGCGCTCGATGAGCTAGATGAGCTTGAGCCTGATCCTGATCCTCCTTCGTTGATAATGAGAACGTTTTCTGAGTTGGCACCACGTCCTGCTCCGTAGCCTCCGAGTGATCCAAGTCCGTATAGTCCGTCTGATCCAGCACCGCTTGCGGCAGCTGCGGCTGCGGCTGCGGCTGCGGCAGCGGAGGCTGCTCCTGAACCACCTCGTCCTCCTAGTCCTGATGCAGCACCATTACCAAGTCTATTGTTGCCTCCTGCTGAGCCAGCGCTAGATGAGCTAGATGAGCTAGCACCACGTCCTGCTCCGTAGCCTCCGAGTGATCCAAGTCCGTATAATCCATCTGATCCAGCACCGCCGGCGGCGGCTGCGGCTGCGGCTGCGGCTGCAGCAGCGGAGGCTGCTCCTGAACCACCTCGTCCTCCTAGTCCTGATGCAGCCCCATTACCAAGCCTATTGTTGCCTCCAGCTGAGCCAGCGCTAGATGAGCTGGATGAGCTAGCTGAGCTTGAGCCTGATCCTGATCCTCCTTCGTTAAGTATGACAACGTTTTCTCCTTGGTTTCCGTATGGTCCGTAACGGCCAGATGGTCCGTAGCCGGCAGCGTTGGCACCGCCTACTCCATATCCGACATTATTATTGAGTCCATCACTGCCTCCAGCTGAGCCTGCGCTCGATGAGCTAGATGAGCTAGCTGAGCTTGAGCCTGATCCTCCTTCGTTGATAACGAGAATGCTTCCTGCGTTGGCACCACGTCCTGCTCCATATCCTCCGAGTGATCCAAGTCCGTATGATCCGTCTGATCCAGCACCGCCGGCGGCGGCTGCTGCTGCAGCTGCGGCTGCAGCAGCGGAGGCTGCTCCTGAGCCACCTAGTCCTCCTGGTCCTGATGCAGCACCATTACCAAGTCTATTGTTGCCTCCAGCTGAGCCAGCGCTCGATGAGCTGGATGAGCTAGCTGAGCTTGAGCCTGATCCTGATCCTCCTTCGTTAAATATGATAACGTTTTCTCCTTGGTTTCCGTATGGTCCGTAACGGCCAGATGGTCCGTAGCCGGCAGCGTTGGCACCGCCTTGTCCATATCCGACATTATTATTGAGTTCCATCACTGCCTCCAGCTGAGCCTGCGCTCGATGAGCTAGATGAGCTAGCTGAGCTTGAGCCTGATCCTCCTTCGTTGATAACGAGGAATGCTTCCTGCGTTGGCACCACGTCCTGCTCCATATCCTCCGAGTGATCCAAGTCCGTATGATCCGTCTGATCCAGCACCGCCGGCGGCGGCTGCTGCTGCAGCTGCGGCTGCAGCAGCGGAGGCTGCTCCTGAGCCACCTAGTCCTCCTGTCCTGATGCAGCACCATTACCAAGTCTATTGTTGCCTCCAGCTGAGCCAGCGCTCGATGAGCTAGATGAGCTAGCTGAGCTTGAGCCTGATCCTGATCCTCCTTCGTTGATAATGAGAACGTTTTCTGAGTTGGCACCACGTCCTGCTCCGTAGCCTCCGAGTGATCCAAGTCCGTATAGTCCGTCTGATCCAGCACCGCTTGCGGCAGCTGCGGCTGCGGCTGCGGCTGCGGCAGCGGAGGCTGCTCCTGCACCACCTCGTCCTCCTAGTCCTGATGCAGCACCATTACCAAGTCTATTGTTGCCTCCTGCTGAGCCAGCGCTAGATGAGCTAGATGAGCTAGCACCACGTCCTGCTCCGTAGCCTCCGAGTGATCCAAGTCCGTATAATCCATCTGATCCAGCACCGCCAGCCGCGGCTGCGGCTGCGGCTGCGGCTGCGGCTGCGGCTGCAGCAGCGGAGGCTGCTCCTGAACCACCTCGTCCTCCTAGTCCTGATGCAGCCCCATTACCAAGCCTATTGTTGCCTCCAGCTGAGCCAGCGCTAGATGAGCTGGATGAGCTAGCTGAGCTTGAGCCTGATCCTGATCCTTCTTCGTTAAGTATGATAACGTTTTCTCCTTGGTTTCCGTATGGTCCGTAACGGCCAGATGGTCCGTAGCCGGCAGCGTTGGCACCGCCTAGTCCATATCCGACATTATTATTGAGTCCATCACTGCCTCCAGCTGAGCCTGCGCTCGATGAGCTAGATGAGCTAGCTGAGCTTGAGCCTGATCCTCCTTCGTTGATAACGAGAATGCTTCCTGTGTTGGCACCACGTCCTGCTCCATATCCTCCGAGTGATCCAAGTCCGTATGATCCGTCTGATCCAGCACCGCCGGCGGCGGCTGCGGCTGCAGCTGCGGCTGCAGCAGCGGAGGCTGCTCCTGAGCCACCTAGTCCTCCTGGTCCTGATGCAGCACCATTACCAAGTCTATTGTTGCCTCCAGCTGAGCCAGCGCTCGATGAGCTAGATGAGCTTGCTGAGCTTGAGCCTGATCCTGATCCTCCTTCGTTGATAATGAGAACGTTTTCTGAGCTAGCACCACGTCCTGCTCCGTAGCCTCCGAGTGATCCAAGTCCGTATAATCCATCTGATCCAGCACCACCGGCAGCGGCTGCGGCTGCGGCTGCAGCAGCGGAGGCTGCTCCTGAACCACCTCGTCCTCCTAGTCCTGATGCAGCACCATAATTAAGTCTATTGTTTCCTCCTGCTGAGCCAGCGCTAGATGAGCTAGATGAACTAGCACCACGTCCTGCTGCGTAGCCTCCGAGTGATCCAAGTCCGTATAATCCATCTGATCCAGCATCGCCGGCGGCGGCTGCGGCTGCGGCTGCAGCTGCGGCAGCGGAGGCTGCTCCTGAATCACCTCGTCCTCCTAGTCCTGATGCAGCCCCATTACCAAGTCTATTGTTGCCTCCAGCTGAGCCAGCGCTCGATGAGCTAGATGAGCTAGCTGAGCTTGAGCCTGATCCTGATCCTCCTTCGTTGATAATGAGAACGTTTTCTGAGTTGGCACCACGTCCTGCTCCGTAGCCTCCGAGTGATCCAAGTCCGTATAGTCCGTCTGATCCAGCACCGCTTGCGGCAGCTGCGGCTGCGGCTGCGGCTGCGGCTGCGGCAGCGGAGGCTGCTCCTGAACCACCTCGTCCTCCTAGTCCTGATGCAGCACCATTACCAAGTCTATTGTTGCCTCCTGCTGAGCCAGCGCTAGATGAGCTAGATGAGCTAGCACCACGTCCTGCTCCGTAGCCTCCGAGTGATCCAAGTCCGTATAATCCATCTGATCCAGCACCGCCGGCGGCGGCTGCGGCTGCGGCTGCAGCTGCGGCAGCGGAGGCTGCTCCTGAATCACCTCGTCCTCCTAGTCTTGATGCAGCCCCATTACCAAGCCTATTGTTGCCTCCAGCTGAGCCAGCGCTAGATGAGCTGGATGAGCTAGCTGAGCTTGAGCCTGATCCTGATCCTCCTCCGTTAAGTATGATAACGTTTTCTCCTTGGTTACCGTATGGTCCGTAACGGCCAGATGGGCCGTAGCCGGCAGCGTTGGCACCGCCTTGTCCATATCCGACATTATTATTGAGTCCATCACTGCCTCCAGCGGAGCCTGCGCTCGATGAGCTAGATGAGCTAGCTGAGCTTGAGCCTGATCCTCCTTCGTTGATAATGAGAACGTTTTCTGAGTTGGCACCACGTCCTGCTCCGTAGCCTCCGAGTGATCCAAGTCCGTATAGTCCGTCTGATCCAGCACCGCTTGCGGCAGCTGCGGCTGCGGCTGCGGCTGCGGCAGCGGAGGCTGCTCCTGAACCACCTCGTCCTCCTAGTCCTGATGCAGCACCATAATTAAGTCTATTGTTGCCTCCTGCTGAGCCAGCGCTAGATGAGCTAGATGAGCTAGCACTACGTCCTGCTCCGTAGCCTCCGAGTGATCCAAGTCCGTATAGTCCGTCTGATCCAGCACCGCTGGCTGCGGCTGCGGCTGCAGCTGCGGCTGCAGCAGCAGAGGCTGCTCCTGAGCCACCTAGTCCTCCTGGTCCTGATGCAGCACCATTACCAAGTCTATTGTTGCCTCCAGCTGAGCCAGCGCTCGATGAGCTAGATGAGCTAGCTGAGCTTGAGCCTGATCCTGATCCTCCTTCGTTAAGTATGATAACGTTTTCTCCTTGGTTTCCGTATGGTCCGTAACGGCCAGATGGTCCGTAGCCGGCAGCGTTGGCACCGCCTAGTCCATATCCGACATTATTATTGAGTCCATCACTGCCTCCAGCTGAGCCTGCGCTCGATGAGCTAGATGAGCTAGCTGAGCTTGAGCCTGATCCTCCTTCGTTGATAACGAGAATGCTTCCTGCGTTGGCACCACGTCCTGCTCCATATCCTCCGAGTGATCCAAGTCCGTATGATCCGTCTGATCCAGCACCGCCGGCGGCGGCTGCGGCTGCAGCTGCGGCTGCAGCAGCGGAGGCTGCTCCTGAGCCACCTAGTCCTCCTGGTCCTGATGCAGCACCATTACCAAGTCTATTGTTGCCTCCAGCTGAGCCAGCGCTCGATGAGCTAGATGAGCTAGCTGAGCTTGAGCCTGATCCTGATCCTCCTCCGTTGATAATGAGAACGTTTTCTGAGTTGGCACCACGTCCTGCTCCGTAGCCTCCGAGTGATCCAAGTCCGTATAATCCGTCTGATCCAGCACCGCTTGCGGCAGCTGCGGCTGCGGCTGCGGCTGCGGCAGCGGAGGCTGCTCCTGAACCACCTCGTCCTCCTAGTCCTGATGCAGCACCATAATTAAGTCTATTGTTGCCTCCTGCTGAGCCAGCGCTAGATGAGCTAGATGAACTAGCACCACGTCCTGCTCCGTAGCCTCCGAGTGATCCAAGTCCGTATAATCCATCTGATCCAGCACCGCCGGCGGCGGCTGCGGCTGCGGCTGCAGCTGCGGCAGCGGAGGCTGCTCCTGAATCACCTAGTCCTCCTGGTCCTGATGCAGCACCATTACCAAGTCTATTGTTGCCTCCAGCTGAGCCAGCGCTCGATGAGCTAGATGAGCTAGCTGAGCTTGAGCCTGATCCTGATCCTCCTTCGTTGATAATGAGAACGTTTTCTGAGTTGGCACCACGTCCTGCTCCGTAGCCTCCGAGTGATCCAAGTCCGTATAGTCCGTCTGATCCAGCACCGCTTGCGGCAGCTGCGGCTGCGGCTGCGGCTGCGGCTGCGGCAGCGGAGGCTGCTCCTGAACCACCTCGTCCTCCTAGTCCTGATGCAGCACCATAATTAAGTCTATTGTTGCCTCCTGCTGAGCCAGCGCTAGATGAGCTAGATGAACTAGCACCACGTCCTGCTCCGTAGCCTCCGAGTGATCCAAGTCCGTATAGTCCGTCTGATCCAGCACCGCCGGCTGCGGCTGCGGCTGCAGCTGCGGCTGCAGCAGCAGAGGCTGCTCCTGAGCCACCTAGTCCTCCTGGTCCTGATGCAGCACCATTACCAAGTCTATTGTTGCCTCCAGCTGAGCCAGCGCTCGATGAGCTAGATGAGCTAGCTGAGCTTGAGCCTGATCCTGATCCTCCTCCGTTGATAATGAGAACGTTTTCTGAGTTGGCACCACGTCCTGCTCCGTAGCCTCCGAGTGATCCAAGTCCGTATAGTCCGTCTGATCCAGCACCGCTTGCGGCAGCTGCGGCTGCGGCTGCGGCTGCGGCAGCGGAGGCTGCTCCTGAACCACCTCGTCCTCCTAGTCCTGATGCAGCACCATAATTAAGTCTATTGTTGCCTCCTGCTGAGCCAGCGCTAGATGAGCTAGATGAACTAGCACCACGTCCTGCTCCGTAGCCTCCGAGTGATCCAAGTCCGTATAATCCATCTGATCCAGCACCGCCGGCGGCGGCTGCGGCTGCGGCTGCGGCAGCAGCTGCGGCAGCGGAGGCTGCTCCTGAATCACCTCGTCCTCCTAGTCCTGATGCAGCCCCATTACCAAGCCTATTGTTGCCTCCAGCTGAGCCAGCGCTAGATGAGCTGGATGAGCTAGCTGAGCTTGAGCCTGATCCTGATCCTCCTCCGTTAAGTATGATAACGTTTTCTCCTTGGTTTCCGTATGGTCCGTTACGGCCAGATGGTCCGTAGCCGGCAGCGTTGGCACCGCCTTGTCCATATCCGACATTATTATTGAGTCCATCACTGCCTCCAGCGGAGCCTGCGCTCGATGAGCTTGATGAGCTAGCTGAGCTTGAGCCTGATCCTGATCCTCCTTCGTCGATAACGAGAACGTTTCCTAAGTTGGCACCACGTCCTGCTCCGTAGCCTCCGAGTGATCCAAGTCCGTATAATCCGTCTGATCCAGCACCGCCGGCGGCGGCTGCGGCTGCGGCTGCGGCAGCGGAGGCTGCTCCTGAACCACCTTGTCCTTCTAGTCCTGAAGCAGCATCATTGCCAACTCTATTGTTTCCTCCAGCTGAGCCAGCGCTAGATGAGCTAGATGAGCTAGCTGATCCTCTTTCGTTGATAATGACAACTTCTTCTAGGTTTGCACCACGTTCGACGTTGAATCCACTGTTTCCGTTGCTGGAAGAACTTGCAGCGCTGGCAACATTTGCACTGGATGTAGTTGATGTAAGAGGAGCTCCCGGGACCTTTTTTATAACGACATCCTCTTCGTATATTCTTTCGTTTCCAAATTTGTCTTTTTTAATGACGATTGTTCGTACTTCGACATCATCGTTGTCATCGTTACTGAATTTCTCGCCACTCCTTGACAATTCCTTTCGTACTGTTGATCTTTCGATTAAATTTCCAGTTTGGTCGACATCAAATTCGTCACTTGTACTTACATTTCTTGTTTGAAATGCATTCGCATCCGTTAGCATATTCATCAAGTCATAATCAAGAGAAGATGCAGATGCTGAAACATACTGAAAGAAAATTATGTTTTAAATAATGGAAATTTAGGTTATGAGTATGAACCTAGTCCATAATCAATCATACATAATCGTTTCAAATGATTATCATTAATATATAATTTAATACAATAGCAAAGATAATCTTACCTGTAGTGCACAGCACAAGATCACGAAGGTTGCGACTCTCATTTTGATTTGAGAGTAGGACCCGAACTGATGCTGAAACCAAATTTTTGGCTGCATTTATACTGAAATTTTGTCTTAAGCTTTGACGTATGAACCTGTGTAAATATATTTTCTTCGCTTTGAATAATATTTACATTTTTATAAATTAAATAAATTGTTTTCATTTCAACAATACCTACGTTACCTTGCAGTTCGAAACAATACAGTTTAATTGTATATTGATTAAGACATTGTCGATTTGCAGAAAATAGTTTTTTTATTGTACATTTTGTCGGTAGGTATATCCTACAATGGCAACAATTTTAATTTTGAAATTAAAGTTATGCTTAACACATTATCACAAGTTTTATCATGATTTCATACCTTATATTTTTTTATAACTAATTATATTTGTATCAATAACATAAATAAAATTTTATAAAACTAAGATTCCCATATATTCTGTCTGTTTCTCAATATATGTATCAACTAGTAATATGCGTTACAGTTTCCATATTAAAAAGAAAAAGAAGAGACGAGAATCAGATACAATACAATGAAAATTTTAATCCAGGGTGAATTATGATGTATATTACAATTAATTTAGTAATGAATTTTCGATTCATAACTTCTTTAATAATAGGTAATCTACTCGTATCTTATATACTCACCATTAAGTTGACAGAAGAACTCATATTTCTAAATTAATTCGCTTATGGCAAACTATTTTTCGTGAAACAATAATAATAATTTTATTACTATATAAGTATTTACTTGTCTAGAGAAAAAAAACTAAATTTTGAAAAAGTTTAAAAATTTTAAGTAAAAAAATATTAAATAAGAAGCTAAAACATATTATACTCATTATTCTAGTCGTCTCGTCGTATGCTATAAACTTCCATATACCAGTAAAAGAAATGTCTGTCTGTTTGCATTAAGTGAAAAAATTGTACAGACGTTGTAGTCTAAACGTAGATATGAGAGACGTGATTCTTCGTAACATAAGCACTTCGTTAACAGTCCAGTGTTAAACTGGGGTACCTAAGTATTTCAATCTGGAGGACGATGTATCACTAGTAGAAATGATCAGGATCATCAGATATTGTGATGGTAATAAAACAATGTTAAATATTGGACAATGCTTCTCTTATTGTGATTTTTCTGCTTATATATATAACATATATTTTAATATATAAGGATTTGCGAGAAAAAAAATCATATTAATACATTCATCAATATATTCGTTTTGGTGGGGTTTTAAATCCTCCTGATGTAAATGCTACAAATTATTTATATTTCCATGTTTTAGAAGAACAGAATACAACGTTTAGTTCCACCATTTTGAAAGCCGACGAAAATTGGTCAACAGAGTGGATCTTTTCGCCTATTCTGCTATATAAGGATAGTTAAAAAGTGAACTATAAACTCACGACCCTCTGTATAATAGTCGAAATTACTACTTTACTAACCACTGGACTAGCCGGCCGATCTATTCATTAATAATGTAAACACAAATCCTATTTATTTTGGAACAAATATAGAAGAAAACTGAAACAATTGAATGAATATAATTATAATTAAAATGATTGAGATATCACCATATGTATATATTTGTTCATACGCAGTTTTCTTAACAAAAGCATAATTTTAATACAATTATTGTATGTATTGTTCTTTATTTACATTATATGATGGCCGATATATGTTTAAACAGTTCCATATACATCAGTATATAAGAGACTGGCTTTCATAACAACGATTTTCATCGAAGGTTCACGCCATTATTAAGTCCTAGTTGACATAGTAATTTGTTATTAATCACATAAAGGGTCACCATTACAGGTAATACATACTTAAACAATATAAAATAATATTTAAGAAAAGTTTTAATATTTTCTTTTTTTAATATGTTTTCGTATAGATTTGTAAAAAGATTTAAATTATAAATTATAATATATTAGATTCTCCCAGGTTCTGCGTTTTGGTCTAATTTATGTATCGGGATCGCGACTTATATAGGTACTAGTAATCTCACGCACATTTTCCTTGATAATGCATAATAATATACATATGTTTATGCATAATGTGAACATTTATTTATATATTATAAATATATTTTGCTAGTGTGTCTTAAACTATGATTTTTAAAAGTATTTCTTTTAAATCGTTACCAACATTATTGTACCTATAGCGTAACGATGCGTTCCTTGAAGTGATAAAAATTTGTAACTGGTTACGTATTACGAATATTTTATCTACCTCTCTAAATTAAATTATTCACGTCGTTATTATTGGTCATATGTAGTTTATATAGCCTTAACACTAGGTTCCGTACGTTTACCTTGCCCAAAGCAGGGAGCCTAGTCTTAATACACTCTGTTCATCATTTTCCGCTCAATTTGGGATAAGATTCAAAATGCGTGTTTAGTGGAACTTAACGCCGTGTTTTGCATTTTTATGAGAACGAGGTAGTGAAATTAATTATTTCCTATCGTCGACTTAACCTTATATAGTTAGTACGCTCAATAATAATAATTAAATATTTTAAAGTATAAATCCACGCTGAGGATAGAAAAAATACTTAAAGAAAACATATAAAAATTTAAACGTAGCGGGATTTGCCGAACTAAGTGTTTTTTAATAATAATTAAATTTAAAAGTTTGCATTGCATTTGCAGTGCGCATTGGCACCCACAAACGTCTGACTGTAGGTTCAATTACCACTCGGTGAGAATAAATTATTTCATTTTCCCGCTCTGGTAACAAGAGAGCGCCGCGCTAACCTCCGCCACTCAAAGACGCCGGCGAGAATTAGGAAAGGGAGTGTCTTTAAACTAAGTTAATTATTATTATTTAATGAGAATAATTAATAATTCTAGTATTTAACTTTTCAAAACATCAACAACTATGTGACAGATATGTATACGACTATATTCACATACAAGGCTTTGGAAGGTTAGTTCTAGTACCTAATCATTTTTAAATATAATATATGAGGAATATTTTTTTTATTTATAATCAAATTTGAAGCTTAAGGCTATTAAGGTATATATAGTAAAATCGATTCAACCATTTCTTTTTCTTTATTTGCATTTATATATATATATATATATATATATATATATATATATATATATATATATATATATATATATATATATATATATATATACGTAGTAGAGAGTAACGTTTATATAGTTTACGGATTTTAGTACCTTTTACATAATATCTGATCCCAAATTTGATTTTTGTACACGTAAAAATATATAAGACTTAAATTCTCAGTAAAATTATTACTGATTTACATGTAAAAATATTTAAAATAAATCATATTTCATTTTATTGTATTGTATAATACAAACATATGAAACAAATTACAAACGGTATAAGTAATGGCGTTTACAAGATGCTTTGAGAATGGAGACATAAGTCTGTAAAATTTACAAAGCTGTCTTAATATCTAGAGTAGAATAAAGTAATCTACATCCATCTATTTTTCAAATATTATGTGATATTTACAATCTTAAATGACTCAAAAAACAAATTTAGTAAGAATAATAATGAGAAATACTAGATACAATACTATATTTTACCTGTGATTATGTTTCCGTAGTCAATAGGAAATAATGATGGTGGCAATATACATAAATATATACATGATACACTAAGTGCCCCAAATAACTTTAGCCGCAGTTGCAGTACAGTGTTTACGTGAAAACGTGACATCGACGTGATGTAATATAGTCTATACATCTATAGCCTTTCTAAACAGAAAAATATTTATAAAATTTTAACTTTCTGAAGTTCCATCAAACGTAACCAAATTTATCCTGTTTATTACATAAGTAAATGTAAATTCTAAATTATTTTATTATAACTAAAAATATAATTGTAATAAAATAAATATAATAGCAAAAAGAAAAATAAAGTAATTGTCTAGCACACTATATAAGTTCCATATTTACTTAAAATTAAAAATTCATAATTTGTTAGAAGCTTTATTCAATGCGCCTGGTATAATTTTAGAGCAATAAAACTTTTACGTCGATTGCGTTATATATGTATTCATAGTTTAATAATTATTTTTCTTACTTATATGTGGAAATAAGTTTAATATTTTTTTTGTAATAATAATAATAATATAAACATAAATTCCATAGTGTTTTAGTCTTCCTAATAGATTTGTATGAATATATCGGAGCTTTCGTGAAATACGTAGGTAAGTAGGTACATCTATTATGATAATATCTATACAAATATTATAAAGAAAAAATATATTTTATATAATCTACTCAAAAAAGGCTATAGACTATAAGTTGATCGTTTCGATGTAAGCCACTGTACTTGCGTTTAGAGCTACATCTAATGTTTGTTTTATTATTTGTTATTAATAATTAATTTAAAATTGAAAATTTTATGGTAACTATTCTATAGCTTTTTTAAGTTTAATATGAACTTATTATTACGCTATTATAACATGATAACTTCAATCGTTATATAGGAGTATTATGAAGCATAATCAAATTACAGTATATTGTTCAAAATTTATGTATTATTGCTTTTTCGTTTATGGTCATACTCTGTTCCTAAGTCGCCCGATTCATCTATTTTTAACAATCAAAGGCAATATGAGTGTTCTCACGTATCTAACTGATTTTGATACCTATTATAGTCTATCGTAAATTTAAAATAATTTTAATGTGGAGAATAGAGTGCTTTTGTAATAATAACATCAATATATTTACAAAATTAATATTTATTTAAAAAAACTGAATTATTTATATATATATATATATATATATATATATATATATATATATATATATATATATATATATATATATATATATATATATATATATATATATATATATATATATATATATATATATATATATATATATATATATATATATATATACATATATATAAATTATAGTTTTTATTAACGAATTAGAACAAACGAACTCTAGTGCCACAATTAACAAGAGTTGCGGCTGTCGAAATTTATAAATGTTCAATTTAATATTACCGAAACATTTGGCGCTCCGTTCTCTCTGGCCACCCCGCTAGAAATAAAGCGTGACGTTTTGTATGTTTGTATGTATGACATCATAGCAAGCAAAGTACGGTGGAGAACTATGAAAAAAGGAAATCTCAGCTGACCTTCTAGTACACAGTGTGGACTGTGCTGCTGGAGGAAGAAGGTCATGTAAAACACATGAAAAACAACAAAAAATCTTCTCTCACTTAAAACATAAATAAAAAATAAGGCATACAGTATTGTTTCAATTAATCTATTATATAAGAAGTAGTTACATCATTATATCTCATAGTAAGTATACACAAGTGAATAAAGTTAAGGAAAAAATAGGGTTATTGGAGCAGCCTATAGACAACATATGTTTGATTAAGACGTTTCTATTGAAACGTCTGCAAGAAGTCAGGTGGCTCATTGTTAAATTATGACAATTTTGATGACTTTTTTATGAACAAATAGTGAAATTTACAAATAATAAATTGCCTACACATTTTTTGTCTGTTTAAAAAGAAACATGAATAATATTCTTTTGAGAGATTATTTTTGATCCGTCATTATTTAACAATGAATTTTGAAAAATGACTAATGTATACAAGTTTTGGTTATTTCAAACACTTGGACACGTCAGACTGGATACGTTCGATGTGGATATGAATGTCATTCCGGAGATTATTTGAGTTTAATTGCTCTAATCACACAACGTATACCTAGTACTGTATACGTTTCTGTTTGGGCTTTCAAAATGTCTATGCCTGGAGCTACCTTGCTGGTTTGATTTATGTAATTGAGATCATCTTGGCGCAGGCTGACTCACTCTGTAAATGCAGTGAGTGTGGGTTCAATCTCCGTTCAAGATAATGAATTATTTTCATTTCCTACTCTGGCAAGACAAAGCGCGGCATGGAGCTGCCAATGAACACGGCCAACGTAGTGTCGTAACACTAGGTCCTCTCTGCGAAGCTATAGGAAAAAGCTGAGCTTAATTAAATAATTACTAAACTAACCCTAGTGTTCTTTTTTATTTTGTTGAATTTTGGTTGTGTTATATTTTCTAATTAAATAAACACATAAACGGAATGTAGAATAAAATATATAATATCTAAAGTAAAATGGATACAATTTTTATACTTGTCGTTAATTTGGAGAGATAAGAACGAGAAACATATTCTATAACCTATTAAACACCATTGTGGCGAAGTAGAACAGCGTCTGATGATGATGAGCTCCTTTCCCACTTGGAACAATAATTATATTTCAGTTATTTCAATTTCTTCGCTCGGATAGGTCGTCGTAGAGTCGTCAGTATTCAATTCAAATTGGTATTTAAACAAAATATGAACTATATCTCTATATAAACTATGACTTGAAGCAATTTAAGAAAATGTATAAATGTGGTACATTTTTGTATTACTGGTGACGGTAATGATGTTTTATATATATTAAGACATTTGTATGACTTTTATAGAAGTATTTTAATAAACTTTTTACAATGGAATGACTACATTTTTTTTACCTTTGACTTTGAAAGTATATATAATAATAGTTTTGAATATTTAATAATAATAATAATGGAGGCTGTGTACGAGTAAATAAAATCTTCTTTTATACAGCAAATGAATCAAGATATAGCAATTGTAAAATATCTTCTACATACACATATAGTATTGTGTATATCATATATATATATATATATATATATATATATATATATATATATATATATATATATATATATATATATATATATATATATATATATATATATATATATATATATATATATATATATATATATATATATATATATATATATATATTTATCGAACAATACACTATAAGCAAATATCTTAACTTATAATCAGTTTTTACAAAAAACTTAGTGCTACATGACTTATTTCACCTCTTTTAATTTATTCTTGTATTGAAATACGATATTTTTGTGTTTCCCCAAAGAATAGAATATCTTCAACAAGTATAGCAACCATTATCACTTAATAACGTTTAAACACTTTCCGTAACCATGCAAAGATTTGTCTCTATTCACCCAATATTTGAAGAGGTCAGTAAATATCGTAACGCCGTTCTTCCCTCATAAAGTAACCCTCGGTGTATCTTAGCTTACCTTAATTAAGCGTGGTCTGATTTATTGTTAACTTGGAGGGTTATAATTAAGTAAAGTAGTAATTTTTTTATACTTTTTCTATAAATATGAATAAATAGATTTCCACATTCGCTAACGCTAACAGAAATTAACGAAATATTGGACATATAACATTTCTACGTAGTTCCGTGTTGAAATGTAATGTAATGTTTATTTTATTCCACTAACGACAGCCTTTCATTTAACTGTTATTTAAATATTTGAAAAATATATATTTTTTTAATTTGAATGCGAAAGTTTGATGTAACTAACTTATTTTATTTATTATTCATTTCCATATTTATTTTATTATTTTATTTATTTTACCAGTGTACCTCATTTAGGTTGGTAGGTTGAGTCTTGTTTTATCCTTAGGAACTTCAAATTAATAAAGAATGCTTAAATTTTGTTTGACTTTAAGGGTAAAAATTTTGTCATAAATTATAGTATTATAGTAGTAGTCCATAATTTATTTTATTTTTATTGTTATTTTTTGATAATTTTATCGATTAGTGAAAATTTCCGAGTTAATTTAGTTTTAGTCTCGTGTGCCTCACTCGATGCTGTGACGTCACATTGCAATGGGCGCAACAGTGTGTGCCATGTTCCTGACCTGCATAACGTTGCAAAATTGTTTCAAATGTATCTAGAAAATAGTCATCATAACCTAACCGTCATATTTTAATTAAAAGTTATAATGATAGTTGAATAAGTAATAGTAATATAAGATTGGTACATTCTGAAGCAAGCGACGCTTCGCCTTCGTGACACTGGGACAGCGTCTAATTGTGAACGAGACAGTTATGGGTTCGATTTCCACTCAAAGGCAAGACGCGGCGTGAGCTCCGCCACTTAATATGCATTGTCTCCAAAATTAGCAGAACGTGGGAAATCAAATTTCAGCACTTGGTTCTCTGTCTTCTCTGCTATATGCAGGATAAAGCTTAAAAAAAAAGTTTTAACAAAACTTTAATTACTATACTACCTCGATTTAAGCGAAACAAATACCTACAAGTGTATTTTCAGATAATAAGGCGATAATCAATCATAAAATTTGAAGTAATTTAACGGACCCATTAACATTAATTATCATAAACACTTCATAAACACACCTGATCTATCCATAGCTGTGTTTATATAAATATATTCTTGCAGTGACGACCCAACAACACCACGAAATTGTAAGGCTAGTACCAGTAGATAGTACTAGTAGTACCAGTTAGGATAAATCGGTAGACATTTACTTAAAAATTACATTGTTTTTTTCTTATTGAAACGTTATAAAAAAGTCAAACAAGTAAGCCATGACAGGTTTATCACCATCGAAAGAAGTCGCCTTATTATCAATTAATTCTAGATGAGACCAACAGATGTTTGTTTAACGTTTCCTAATATAATTTACATGATTTTGAACTTTAGCAGCCTGTATATAAAGGCGACAATTGTTTTTATTATTAACGTTATTTTGGACTATTCTATTCCAAGTATTGGATAGTTTTAAATGTAACAGAAGGTCTACTGACAGGCGGTGCTAATTAATTATTAGTGTTATGAGTCAATTGAACAGTGGCTCCTCAGAGCAAAAAGCTTGATATGTTCTTATAATATTCTAAAAGTACAAAAGTAACAGATATTCCTTAAATATATTTGTATAAATTACCAATTAAAATATTGTGCAAAACCATCGCATTATTTTGAAATTATGTTTTTAATTATAATAATTCCTCTAATTTCTTATTCATGGAAATTTTTAATTTCAATTTCATGAAAAATCATGTACAAGAACAATTATTTAATTCTAACAGTTAGTAGGTACTACGTAAAAATAGGGTAGATTAGAATATTTAAAATAAAATACAGAAAGTTTTGTTAATTTTTTATCCATATAATGGATGTTATTTTATATAAAATGTAAAAATATTAATAGAATATGAATAAGTACATGATTTTTAATTTTTTTTAATCTATTTGTCTGTTTGTACACGCACATCGGATATACTCGACGGATTTGAATGAACTTTTTTTTGTGTCTCTGATCAAGACAGGATATAGGCTTTTAAACATTTTGAAGACTAGCATGTCTGATGCAGAACCATAGTAAACCAATAATAACATAATAATAAAATGCTGCTTTAACAAAAATGATTGAACGTGACAAGCTCTTTACAATTACATATGAAAATCTGGAACACCTGATGTAGAACCACAATTGAATATCTAAACTATAAGAAACTAGAACATTTTTCATTGAAATTCCAAATCCAAGTCTGGATCTTCAGCTATATGAAAATGGTGCCTGTACAAAAATAATTTAACCATCAGTAATAAATAATACATTTGTGATCAATTTATTAAAAAAATTTTTAGAGATAGGATGTAAGAAACCGTAACACTCTTTAAAGTTAAAATAAATGTACTGGGTCAATCTCAACAAGAGGCCATTGTAATGGCCGTGGCGTCTTCTGACATATTTTTTTATGGAAATGGTAAAGAAGAATAATGAGGATACAAACTTACATATTATTAACACCTGTCAGTTATTTTAAATAAAATTATAATTGATATTTTATACTTAACGTCCGGATCCGGATTAACGGTTAGGTCATACTAAAATTTTTTTTTAATTTTTATAATTTTTTGGAGAATGGCATTTTATGGCACGTTTACATTTTATTTTATTCATAGAAATTGTATATAGCACTTAAAAGTAAAGCACCAACTCTGAGTTCAATCAAATTTGTCCGACATGGTACCTAGTTGGAACTTTGTAACAATCTTAACCTAACAAGATAGTGTTGGCATTTGGTCTTACATTTGTACATCTTAGTTTGACATAGCACTTAATTGGAGTTGTAGATCTAATTGTGTTGACTTGGTCGTTGGTAAAAGATTCTATAGAATATTCTTCACTGTACCATGGAACATATGGGTAAAAACATAGTACACAAAGGTGGACTTATCCCTACAAGATATCTCTTCTAGCCAACCTATGGTAGTGGATGAGTTATAAGCAGCGAAAGAAAGAAGAAATACATATATAATTAATTATATGTACACATATAAATAAAACAAAAATAAAACTTGATATATACCAATATGGAAATATAATATATATACTAAATACTTACAAAAATATATAAATTTTCACAAACATATAAATATAGTACATACACCATACAAACATTATATATATATATATATATATATATATATATATATATATATATATATATATATATATATATATATATGTACATAAGTGAGATGAAGGTAAGGTTAAGGTTCTGATGACCGCTGTCTTAATGTTCTAAGATTTTTAGTTAGACCTAAGTGACATGCCACTCTGTTCATATACTTTTAGAGATGGAAACTGGTAACGTACAGAAACCAACGCCGCATTATATTTTTGGATCTTTGTACAGGATAGATAAAGAGAAATATAATAACATCCGAATTCGCGATAGTAAGAATGGACATTCCAAATGGTAGAAAGTGTTGTCTTGCCAAAACTGAAAATGGAAACGGAAATGGAAAACGTCATTACCCCAAATGTGGATCGAACCCACAATCATCGCATTTACAGTCATACAATAACTACAACACGTTGAACAAGAAAATATTTAAATATAAAAAAGCTATATCGGTATAGTCTTATTTCCATAACTATTACTTTAAACGTCTTAGGGTTGTCACCCTTGCGTTAAGAAGCATCCTGTTACTTTCTTGTAATCATAGACCAAGACGGCGCGTGCGCAGGGCACATTTCGTTAGTCATTTCATAATATGAAAATGTACCTTATGCCTATATATATAAACTTGTAAATTGAGGTTTTGGGAACTTAAAAAAATGTGTTTTATATGATAAGCAATTTTAAACTCTATAACCAAGTATTTTAAATTGAAATTTAAATGCAAAAGTTAATTATAAGGCAACCCGTTAACACATTTATGGAAATAAGTAACATCCGTTCGTGTGTCCAGCACACGTCTAAGACGTGCATTATGCGCGTGCACATCTGTTTGGATGACCGTTATTTTAAACTTCAAATTGTTTTAACGTACAAATTAGATTCTAATAAAAAAATGTTTAAAATTTATTTCAACTTAATTTGAAGTTTAGCTTCTATTAAGAAGCTACATTGAGAATGTAGTGGCTGACTCTGTTGTCCGTAAATCGCTAAAACACCTCTTAAAGATTAATTATAAAATATTTTAACGAAATTAATAATTAACGCACCAAACTAATATATTCATATTATTATTTATACACTTACATAATTTATATTATGTTTTTGCATATATTTAATATTATTTATGTAGTAGATACATTTATTTTTATGATAGGTAGGAATTTAATCTCCACTCTCGAGTTACATAGTGACAGTAACGTAGTTTACTGTCTAAGCCCTACAGAGAAATATTAATAGTCTTCATCGTCATCGTCTTCATTAGTCGTCAACTCATCGTCTTTTTTACCAAAGTGTTCTTTAAGAGATTGCTGGAACCCTTATAGCAATAAGGCCTTTACAAAAATATATAAATAAAGTAGGTATAGGTACGCAGGTATATATATAGGTAGGTTGTTGGAACATGACCTACCTTTTGTAAAGCGCTTCTATTTTTATTATTATTTTCATGTTCTGAATTCATGGACGTACCTGTTGGCAGGTAATACTTTTATATTTTTATTAACTCATTACAATGTTGGATGTGGAAAATAATAATGCTACTTTCACATTTGTGTGATTTACTATAAGATTAAATATATTATTTACTTCATAAATCTTTCAAAATGTGAGATTTTTATGGTATTGTACAGTAATTGATTATTGTTTTGCTTCAAATGGGAATATATAGCATGTAATTACCAAATTTAAGTATTGGCATTATGGTTTTACATGGTATCGACTGCCGACTCTATGCTAGAACTTTCCTAGAATTTATAGCAATCAATTAAGCCTTCAATGTTCAAAAATCTCCAATGTGTCTAATCAGTTGTCGGTAAACTAACGTTTATTTGCTTATATTTAAACATTATAATTATATCCTCCTCCTTATATAATACAAATAATCAAGAAGTGCGTACTTTTTTTTATTTTTTGTATTGTATAGTTTCCTATATATCTACAATATTTTCTTTTACTTTTCTATAAATATTATTGTTTATTACAACAACTTGTCATAATATTATATTTATTTAAGAGCTTTGGAGCTTTTCTATTTTTATTTAAGATTAGCACTTATCTGCGGCTTCACCCCCGTGGTCAAATGGAAATAATTAATAATATAATGCAAAAATAAAAAAACATAATACATTTTATTTGTCCGAGTTATCTTTGGCCTAAAATTAACTCGTAATATCACCAACAACCATCTTTGATAAATTAAGTGTTCAACCGAAAAATATTTTTCTCTAATAGTACCAGTACTTCCCGAACTTCAGCAGTATAATAATAGTACCTATATAGATATTTTTTATCTGAGAAAATATATTTGCTGTCTAATTTGTCTAAGACCTTAAATACGATTAAACAGAATTTGTTAAGTACTTAACGGCGCGTGCGTCGATATGACCGTTAAAAATAAGCCACCGTGCATTACTTCCGAGCACAGTGTCGCACTTAAATTGATACGAAAATAAATATATAAAATGATTTGGACTGAACATAAGCAATAATATGTTATTTTAAGACTATTGTCCACTGATGATATAAACTAAGTAATGACCATTTAGCAAGAACTTGATTAAAATCCACACAACAGCACTAGATTAGTTGGCCACGAGATCAAAACGGCCAATCAGATTGCAGAGTAAGATAAATAATTATTATATATAATAATCAATATTATTAATATTGGTAGCTTAATTATTGTAATATATAATAATTAGGCTACCAATATCTCTAAAATTAAATAATCCGTAAGACTTTCAATCGGAAAGTGGGTCATCCGTCGTAGTACGTCTTTAGGGTTAACAGCCTAGAATTTATCTATTGTCGCAATCGCACTGAATATTAAGCTGGAATATTTGAATAAATTATATTGATAAAATATATTAAAATAAAACAATACGGTAAATTTTTATTAATGTTGTTTTTTTTTTTAATATTTATTTAATTTATGCTATGAATACTTCCCTGTCGCTATTGTCGTTGTGTTCGAACAACAGTAGTGTTCGCAAAGAAAGCTTACCCTTCAAAATAAACATTTTTTTCATATTCTCAGCTGGATATTGAAATTCACCTTTATGATCATATGTATAAGGCTCATTTCGATCACTTTATTATTGTACATCCAAATATCATATACGCATTTTAAAATTCTCGCCGTCGCCTCATTTATTTAATGTTCTAACATATATATTTTAAAATTTTATAATATCTTTTTATGTTTATTGTGATTTGTGTCATTTAAATCACATATGTATTTGATATTAATTTGTATTTTCATATAATGTTTATGTGTTAAAAATGTACGTCAAATTTATAAAAAAAAATGGACATATATATATTTAATATATATTTATTTAATATGTATCTACTGAAAAACAATATATTTCTTACAACATATAAATTGTCATACAGCTTAAACATAAAAATAAAAAGTTTTTTTTTTAAAATCTAACTGCCACTAGACAACATTCGTTTATCACAATACAAATTCAACGAAGGGGATCGAAGGGTCTAACGTAACGTCTTTTCGCCCTTAAGACGAGTTCCTTGCCGACCGTCGAATGCGCGGGCCGAGCTCGCTGTAATTCAAATTTTTGTTGAAAAAGTTTTAAAAAAATCCTATTTTTAGGATATTATAGTGAATATTCGTATTTTTAACAATATTCATAAATTATTAATTGTTATAATAATAATATATTGGTGCAATAGTGTAATATATGGTGCAAGTGATTTGGTGCATTTAGTGTTAAGTGTTTTGACGTGTTACTTTTTTTATTATTGACGTAAGTTTAATTTAGATTTTTTCGTTTTTATATTTGCCAGAAAGTGGCCAACATTTTGAATAACATTTTATATATATATATATATATATATATATATATATATATATATATATATATATATATATATATATATATATATATATATATATATATATATATATATATATATGTATAAATTCAAGGCCGTCGTGGATTGTATATGTGATGGTTACGGGTTCGATTTCCACTCGAAGGAATAAATATATAATAAATCCATAAATATAATTTAATTTCCCATGCTGTTTCAAATTCAGCCGAAAATTGGCATTTAAAGTGCATTTAAAGCTAAAAAAATAGATATTATTAGTTATATCATTTTAAATTTAAAAATATTCTAAACTAAAAGAATCAAAATTAATAACTGAATAACATTTGTAACTTCAAGCTCATTTATGTCTTAACTCAGATGCATAAAGACCTTAATTCAATGACAAATTTTGTAGATAAAGCTCGGTATTCACAAATTATATGAAGAGTTGATAAGATTGCAATATATTATTAGAAGAAATGGCTTCAAATCGTTCAAGAACCCATGTTTTGTCATATTTTATTTGACAGGTTAAGAAGTGGAATACTAGGATTTCTGAAGAAAATTAAGATAATTCTCATACAATATGCTGATGCTGATTGTTACTTAAAAGTGATCCGATATTAAAGTCAGGTATGTATGTATGTCTTTTAACTAGACTAACACTACTATCTTACAAGATATAGATATTTAGATGTAATTAGGCAATAGAATGTAACGCTACATTACGAAATTTCGTCGATTCATTAATTTAATTTAATTTAATTTCATTTTAAAGTAGACAGGTACTTTTTCATTTTTAGCATAAGTATTTCAAGCGTTAAACTTTTTTAGAACGAAATTGATCTAAAATCAAACGTACTTATGCTTTTTGATTGACAGCTACAATGCCACAGTGGCGAAGAGTAGCCGGCTTCGAATAAAAAAAGAAAGCTAATTAGAATTAAAAAAACTGAACTTAGTTTATGTAGTTTATTTACTAAGCAATATAATTTGTATTGTATGAAATCAAATAGATTTATAGTGGTATTTTTGCTAGATAACAATTAATTGTTAGATGTTTTAGGGTTCCGTACCTAAACGGTAAAAACGGGACCCTATTTCTAAGCCTCCACTGTCTATCTGTATGTCACCAGGTTGTATCTCATAAACCGTGATAGCTACATGAACATTAGTGTGCAATGCAATAATAGAATTAACTTTATAAGACTATTAATACTAACTAGACTATTTAATAAATTGGCAAATTTATACTAAAATACTATAATTTATTAATGTATATACAATATTATAAAGCTGAAGAGTTTGTTTGGTTAGATACGCCAATCTAAGGAACTATAGGTTCGAATTAGAAAAATGTTATTGCTTAATTTTATTTGCTTATCGAAAAAGGCTATATAGGTCATTACATGAAGCTATATTAATAAATATTCTATAATTAAAAAGATAATATTAATATTTAAAGAAAAATGTATAAATATATAGAATAGATTAAATGGTTTTTAATTAAGATGCGACAGAGACACCATAGCCTTGTGTCTTGTGTTTAAGATAAAATAAAAACCTAGCTTTTACATTTGGCTTCGTTCGTGTGGCTAAAAATAGGTAATTTGAATCGCAGGTACGGGGGGGTGCATTCTGTGGCCTACCTCCGTAAATGGTCCATAATTAGAATTAGTAGGTCCTGAAGAAGAAGTTTCCACCAGAATTAATAGTTCCTGAAGAAGAAGTTTTTAATTAGAATTAGTAGTTCCTGAAGAAGAAGTTTTCAATTAGAATTAGTAGTTCCTGGGTTGAGTCGTTAGCACGTTCTGCCAAAAAACTCTTCAACTAAGGATCTATATCTAGACACACAAGACAGATCGGATTACACAATTATGTTAATGCGATATGATAATTGTATATTTATTGATTATATGACCATACGTTGTTACTTACATTATATATCATAGATAGTTAGTAGTTTTAATCTGATTTATTAAAAAGCTAATTAATAAAGGAATATATAAACTATGTTATATATAGATATATTTAACAGACGACAGTTGCTAAAAGGTTAAAGTTTGTAAAATAAACACGATATTTGGTGTATCAATCGGCGCTGTCATGGCGATGACGATACCTGCCTTACTCTGTGCTCTATTAGTACGTTCCAAATCAATTTAATATATGTAAAATGTATTTCGTTGCCGGAAAGAAATTAATTTACTAAAAGACGAAAGTAATTTACAAATTTATTATAGTTATTGTTATATTAGCCTGAACTGTCCCATTGTTGGGCAAAGGTCTCTCTACAGTTTTTCCACTCATGCCTGTTTTGTGTTATTTTACGCCAGTGAAGGTTGTAAAGGTCAAATGTTACGCCGCAATCACTGTATAAATCTCGGTGATTATTATATACACATAATAGTTAAGCAACTGATGTTAAATTCTAATTAAATTAAGACAATATGAACTGACACGCTATACGTTAAACAATTTTATTGATAAATAGCTACCCGCACGCGGCTTCACTGCTTACATAAACTGTATTGCATTCATTTCGATACGTTATATGAAATTAAATTGTGCATGTTCAGTATATTCGTATTTATCCTAATAAAATATATATTTTTGTCTGAAACAAAAGTAGCCTAAGCTACTCCTTATTACATCAGCTACCTGTCAGCGAAAGTCTTGTCAAAATCGGTCCAACCGTTTCAGAGATTAGCCGGAACAAACAGACAGACAGACACAAATTTTATAAACTATTATTTTGGTATATATACCGTATATATATATTTTCATATGCAGTAAAAAGCAATTATATTAAGATTACAAAAAGACACTCCAATTTGATTTACTAGTAAGTATAGATTAAACAATTTTCGGATAAATTGCATAAAGTTTTGAATCTATACTCAATATGCAACCAAACGCTATCATGTTCGCATACAGTTTGTCAAGTCTCCACTATACCAAGAGGGTATGCAACGAATACAAATTAGACGAACGAACGAACGATTGAACGATTGATGCGTGAACAGTTGAGCGCTTTTACTACAGTAGGTATGTAAAGAATTGAATGAATTGTCGAATAGGTACTATCGAATAGGTAGTGAAAACTATTTTAAATTGCAAATAAAATCAAGTCTTTAAAACACGTTATTTTAAAAGCACGTCTAATATTTTCTAATTAAGTGTCAAATTATCCTTCATATCATTTATAATAATATTCTAGATTATACTCATTTGACAAAATCACACTATAGGACAATCTAACATAGAGCTGAATATAGTTTAGCTAACCGTCTAGTCTGTTAGCTAAGCGCGATCGCACTTCAAGCCCAACCCATGAATGTACAACAAAAGCCAATTCCGTACATCGCATTATTTATAAATACAAATTAAAAAAAAAAAAACCATTAATCGACACCGGCCTTGACACTGAATACCATAACGTTATTACGGCCATTAACCCCGGTCGAATCAATAACTCATTACTCTTTTATTTCGGTTACCGTTTAAAAATAACGTTTTTTCGTCCGGCGGCCTCATTTATTGGGTGAAGGTTGTACGCCAATTATGACGTCACTCGCACTGCGTAATACGGGTGTTAATGTATTTTTATTTATCGAGTACGTGTGTGCAAGCTTATTGACTGCATCGGGCATATAGTAGTGAATTTAATGAAATGATGCCCGTTGAAACGTTGAGACAATCGATGCATGTTGACACGAGCGGCTCGCGGCACGCGGCTCGCGGCTTGTCGCTGTTAGCAAACCCTAAGTATACAGAATTGAATCTGTCAAATTTTATACTGTTTAGCTATCAAACAAATCGAATTGATATGTCAATATATCAATATATTTCGCAATAAAGCTGACATATAGTTTTTTTGTGTGTACACTAAATTTTTTTTTATTTTAGGTATTGTAAGCCCTACCTTTGGATAGGTTAGGTTAGGTGTCTCGGAAGAATGGGAATTTTCACTTCCCCGCTCTAACAAGACAGCGCGGCGTTGTCTCCTGCCACTCATTACGTAATATTCCGATTGTAATAGCTTAAAAATACTTTACCCAATTAATGAATCGCAAGCAATTTTCATTTCTAATATATTATTACTATTATTATCCTATACATCGTGCATAGGTATCGTTTCTCCATTTTCTACTACGAATACAAAATGAAAATTACTTTAAAATTTCTATTTAAAAGAATTGAATTGATAATAACTTTTTATCAAATACGTCCAGCACCGCAGCTTTCCTCAAACACTAAATAATGCCTTTATATAGAGTATCAGTGACAAGATTCATCTGTAGACATTATAAATTAGTAACTAACTGACGTAAGCCTTCAGCGGTCGACACAAGCCGACATTGTACAGAAATAGTGCTGCTCCACCACGTGATTGAGTTACTTGCCCTACAATTAAGTTAAATCTGTTAGTACGTTTGCTAAAGAAACAATTTGGTACATTTAGTTCAAGCTTTAACGTGCTGTTAAACTTGTTTTTTGGCTGGTAATAGGTTCGATTCTCTGTAAGATGAATGCTTATATTTAAAATTACTCTTTATTCCAATTTAATTTGGACATACTACGTTGAGTTTTGCCAATTGACGTGTGATACCCTGAAAATAAAGTGACCTGTCACATTCAAGTGTCCCGCGTCACCTTCTGGTCATAATCTTTTATTTTTGTATTGCTATTTTCAAAAAATGTTGCTGTAAGAATACTGTCGTAATTAAAATATTCAATATATTACTTGAGTATCTGGAGTGTCATTACATTAAATTAGTAATTCTATAATCTATGCGGGATAAAATGTAAAGTAAAAGGAAAAATTTTCCATTTTGACAGTCATTATAAAAATACACCGCTTAAATTCATTATGATAGTAGTGTTTATACAAGTGTGGTGTTCTCGTATAAATATATGCATTAATGAACCTCCTTGGAAAAATTAACAAATATTGATTTTACACACTACTTCTTCTAATGTCGATAACTCAACAAAACTTTAAAGTCGAAATGGAAAAGAAATAATCATTGAAATCATATTTTTAGTATGAAATATTTTAATATTATAGTATGTGGCATCTCCCTGACACAGTATGGGAAGGCCTTACTTTAACCAAAATGGGTTAGAGGGAACACCAAGGAACACTGTTTTATTAATATCAGACAAAGAGAGAAATTTGCTGGAAAGGCTTTTGAAATAAAAATGTTCCACAAACTCTCTTTCTCTTCTCTATACATCAGTTTATGGTTCCTTGGTTACTATTATATAAGCATCAAAATTATTTGATTTATTGCACAGTGATAATCAAAATTGCCTCTCCTCTATTTCGTGAGAGAGATTGGCATTTGATTATTTTCGATGAAATTATTAATTATATTAAGCACACATATGAAATTAGAAATATTTAAATAATAATAATAATAAGAACAATCTATATAACCTATTTAACTTATTTTATACCTTCCTGTGTCCCTTTGATAATACTGGCAGTCACGGAAACCACATCGTCATTTAATTTAGACTAAAATAAATGCGCTAGTAAACCTTCTTACTCCTATAGCACGTCAAAATCAAGGAAGGGCGCCAACCGTTTCTATGATGTAATAGGTATATTAGTTACTAGCGACCCGCTCGCTCGCGGCTCCATAAAAGAGTAAGTATGTAATAAATTAAAATTATATTTTTTACAGATAAAAAATTTAAAAAAAATGTTCACCTTTTCGTAACGTGTAAGTAATATCTATGTATATGCATTTCAAAAATCCAATTTATTTTCAAATCACAAACAGACACTCCAATTTTACCCAGTAAGTAATATATGTAGTTAACTGTTTCCCATAAACTGAAAGCGTCTATTATTTACATATAAACATGTAAATATTGGAAACGATCTTACAACTCTGAACAAACTCAGTCAGTCTAAATTTAATTTCTACATATTATGAAACAAAGTTCCCCACCGCGTCTGTCTGTCTGTTCGCGATAAACTCCAAAAACACTGCAACAATTTTCCTATTGCTTTCAACAACAGGGGGAGTATTCCCTGAGGAAAGTTTTAGTGTATATTAAGTTTAGATTTTGTGCAAACAAATGATATTACGACGATTAGTTCAACATATCGGAAAAAATTAAGCCGATCGGGAGTTTTCCTCGAAAACAATGCCAATAACTTTTGAGTTATAACAAAACAATGTATGGTGGGATTGTACTCTTCAATAGTGGTAGAGAAAAGTATAACCCATAATAACATTTTTTTGCTTTCATAAATTACAAAAAATGATGAGTTACTTGCGAAACTATTTTTAATAATACAATATTAATCCTTAAACAATATTTTCACAAAAAACAAACGAAGAATTAAAATATGATGTCGTGGGTATAAAATTTCAACCCAAACGCGATCCAGTTAACTTAGCGGGCGAAGCCGCGAACAGGTCGTTAGCATATATGTAATTTAATGTCTAACGAAACTTATTCTATTATACACGCTCTTCTGATATTGATCAAATTTAACTTTTAAAATCATAAACTGAAATAAGATCAAATATCTAATAACAAGATAGCAAATTTAAAAGACTTTTAACAAATGCATATTTACGTTTTCAACAAACTACCAACAAAGCGATTTGTAAGCACGGTTAAAAGGAAAAAGCCGCAATCCTCCGGTTCTTTTGAAACTTATTTCGTTACAAAGTACACTTCTACTTATTTTGAGGATTATTACCCCTTCACTTCCTTTGTCTTTGCTTTTTGCTTAGTTTTCAAGATTCTTTTAAATTATTAATTACGCAAGCTTCAGCTGAATAAATTAAAATTAAGTTAATTAATATTACAAGTAGAGCTTTTAAGCTTTAGGAACACAATGTTATGGCGTAAAGTAAACATGATAGTTAGCTGTTAGAGATTCTAAAGAAATCAGTAAAAGATTTCTGGCTCAGTGCAAAAACTTTTACTAAAAGCTAACCATAGATTAAAGTGCAATTTTTGACGCCATCGGCTTGGCTTAATTGGAATTTTTATAATGAGTGGATTTATGCTCTTTTACGGGATAAAGCTTACAACTAAACGGAATTTCAAAAACAAAAAAAAATAGATTTACCCACATAGCAGGCTAGGCAGAGGGAACCTAATACTAAGATACTCTCAAATTCAAGACAGTTTTGACTGACGGAACTCGACGCCGCACTTGGCTAAACGTCAGGTTCGTTAACCACAAATTAATATTAAATACGTAATATACGTTAATTGACACGAAATAGGAACTTATAGTATAAATAAGTCATATTTCGAAGATAAATAATGTATAGGTATATCAAAAAAAAGCCATTACAAACTTAGATATATCTGTAGTTCATTTCACACAAAATTAGAGCAAACTATCGTATTTCCTCCCTTTTTCCTCCATCCATTTTACCTCCCTTTGGCCTACAATCATGAAATTAGTAATTAGTAATTATTACGGAACCCTCGGTGCGCGAGTCCGAGTCCCACCTGATCAATATATTTTTTTTATATTTTTAATTTTGCTATATTTTAACAGAATTCAGTTACCAGTTAGTACAATACTACTATTTTTTCCACAGTCCTCTCAAAACATAATATCTCAATAACCATAAATTTATTTATCCCAATATAAATATCCGACATCAACACAAGATTATTGTCGTTAATGCATCTTACAATACTTTACAACCGGGTCTATTTTATAACCGGGTCTTTAAAATAAAACAACATATAAAAAACTTCAATTCGTTTTCACGCTAACACTGGTCGCATAAACGGACTTTAGGTTTATCCCGACATTATAAGAGCACAATGCTTCGTGGCCCAACACATCAAAAGGACATACCGTGATTCTAAAATAAAATACGCGAGTCTTTGGCAGTGTCTAACTAAGTAAATGCTAAGTGCAACAAATAACACAATGCAAAATAAACCCTTTGCTGATAAATGTAAGTTTAAATTACAATGACTGCTATTTCGAGTTACATCATTTTTTCATTTCAAGCGTAAAAGTTTTTATCTATCGGTGACATTCAAATCTTACTACAGTTTTTATAATATTAGCACTTACTGGCACACGATAAGGTTTAAATTAGATTGCAGCAATCAAATCGCCTAATAAAAAGCCCCATATTCAAAGTTGTTAGAAGAGCGACAACATTAAAGGTGTGCCAATAAAAAAGAAGTTAGCTCCTTACGTAACGTCGTTACAAGGTGTGAATATGGGCCCGAAGGTGGTACTTCTCGCTTTTATGTTTTATAAGCGTCGGTTTGAAAAGTAAACCCGATGCAGTATTCTTTTAAGTGCTTGCTTAGTTTAGATTGAGTTAACTTTAATTATACATTATACGGGTATATTCTGGATTGTATGTTTGTTAACTATCTATCTAACTAATTTGAATAATTTTTCTAACTATATAAAAATTATAAGATTATTATTTTTTTGAAACAAATTGAAATGGTTCATGGTGCTAAACTAAATCACTGTGTCGATTGTTTTTTTTTTAAATTATAAGTAGTATTATATTTTTAATATTTCTTCATTATTTATCTTTACGTTTTCTCCTACATATAGAAGCATAGACAGAGAGAATCTAGTATTAGGTGAGATACTCCTTCCAAATTCGAGATATTCCGTTCCGTTCAAATTCGAGACACTGCGTGTTGAGTGACGGAACTCCACGACGTTCTTTGTCTACCAGAGCGTGGATATAAAAGTAATACATTCCCCCGAGATTGGATGGAACCCTCACATAAACAGTGGGATGATGTCCAACTGCGCCACGATGGCTTCAAAAATGTGCAATAGATTATGATATGCCAATTAATGATATTTTCAATAACTAAAAATTGTATGACAGTTCAGTTTAACCAACAATATTGCAATAAAACTATGTACATAAAAAAAGTTCTTCAAACAATTTTACTAATATACATCATACAATGTAAATATATAACTGTCGTGGTGACGTCATGGCGCAGTGGGACAGTGTCTGCCCACGTCTGTAGACGTGATGGTTATTGGTTCGAAGAAACTAAAACAATTCTATCCCCACTCGGGGGCAAGAATTATAGTTTTAATTTCTCCAGTATAGCTAGACAAATCGCAGCGATAAGTTCCGCTACTTAACACGCCATGTCCAGCACGCTCGATTGCCACAAGCTGAGGTCCCAGTCCTGCAGGGAAGGCCCTTGCCGTTGACGACTCCTCTCAAGCAGCCATGCAGTGCTTGCTATTTCTCAGGGTAGAGTACCGTCTTTCCGTCTTCCGTCACCCGCTCGGTGTTGCTGTCAAGGCCAAAAGGGCCAACAGCATTAACCACATAAGAAAAAAAAACTCAAGCAGAAAGTGTTAGACGGTTTTTTCCGCCTAGTCTGCTGTATGCAGGATATAGAGTGATCTATAGATTGTCTTCGTAAGTATTTTTAGGTGACAATATTAAAATTCGCTTCAATCTCAATTTTATACAAAGTACTCGCACGAACAAGGTGCTCGTAACTTATCCCATCTCCATCACGAAACCAATCTGTACCGAGTTAGGAAGAATTGCCAATAGGTTTACGACACACTTTGCGTTAAAATTACAAGGGGAAGTTTATGGGCACTCGTCTTTACACGATATTGTGGTTGCGGATCACAGCATCTGTGATGTGCAAATAATTTTGTCTTGATTTGATAGGAACAAACTTTGTGCTATTAAAAAGAAAATTATTCCACTAATATAATAAATGTGAAAGCTTTGGAGAATGGATACTTGTATCGGTTTCATTCAAATGGATATAGATATAGATTAAACTTTGCAGTAATATAGCTTCATATGGACTACGATATATTATATACGAATGCAATTCACTTTTTTAATAAATAAATAATAGTGAAGTTCAAGCAGGCCAAGCTGCGGGCTGATCGTTCACTTACTGATCATTGACAAAATTTTCAACTGTTGGGTTTGCTTTTTGCTTTTTACTTTTATTCAAACAGGTTGTTCCTTTTTTCTATATTTATTTAACATTTTTTGTTATGATTTGTTTATTTGCTTTAATTATTAAGACTGTGAGATGATAAGTTTTGCAATCTGATCTCTGATCCGCGGTCATGTCACTTACTGTATTCCATCACTGGCGTAATATGGAAGGAATAACGAAAGCCTAAATTTAAGCACAAACAACTATACTCACAAATTTTCATATTTTTAATAAATATGAAAATTAGTGAGAATAGTTGTTTAAACAAATCTAAATCATTATTTATTCTGTTCAATCGTTACTTAAAATGTAAAATATTGGAAGGAACTTTTTGGATTCGTATTCAACAATCATTCACTTCACATAGTCCAGTTTTTTTGACAATATGGCGACTGGCTATTGCTGTCGTGTATTTTATTATTATATTGTCATGTCTTTAGTGACACTTGTAAAAAAAAAGAAAACATTTACACTGTTTATTTCCAAATATTAATTGATAATTGGTAAGTTTAGAAACTATACAATTAAACTAATTTTATTAGATATTTAGTTGATTACATGTAAATATATAATCTAATAAAAATTATACAATATCTTAGAATAGTAGCAGTAGTATTTATTTTAAAAAAGTTCATCCATGTTTACACAAAATGTTTTCGCATTGAAATCGATTGCGGCCGTCAGTAAAGCGTCCGTCGGAATGCAGTAGGGGTGTAAGGGTGCGTCTAAAAACTACTATAGAGTGTATATGCGCGCTAATTTTAGGCCTTTGTGTTATCTAATATGGACTTTCATAATTAAATTAGACAATTAGACGATAGATGAGGAAGATTATTTGATTTTACCGATGTGTTCTGAAGTGATTCTCCGTATAACGTGACTGAAATGTACCTAGATAAAATTTTAACATTTCTTATCGTTAATTTTTCTTTTTTTGTACTGTACTGTATTTTGAAATAAATTTTGTAAAACTAGTAGGTAACTTAAGAATTTGAATACCAGAAGAAGAAACTACTTATATTTGTATAGATTCACCGCCCCCAGCGCCAGCGGGCCCTCCGCGCTGTACCTATGGAGCTCAGAGCAGTGTCTGGAACTTGCAAGCCAACTATTCAAGATTATGATTTATAAAGATATTTTGTTTCCATAGGACTTTAAGTGCTATCAGTAGTAAGCATGTAGCTTTCTGCTTTAGGCTTCTCAAGCAAGAGTATTTTTTTGTCGTCTCGTATTTTATTTACACTGTATGGGAAACAGAAGTTGCCTATTCAAAACCTACAGATATGAAAAAAATATTGTAAAGTGAAATTATACTCTCTTAACTTCAAACTTGGATTATTTTGTATCGTCCTTTTTATACACTTGATACAATATTGAGAATCACATTTTATTAGTTAGCTACTACTTGGCGCAACTTTGATTTCGTGAGCTTTATGACTTTTCCATTTGATATCTAAGCTCGTAGATTTTTTTTAGATATATAATACGATTGTTAACGGATATAAAGTAATACACAGCTTAAAGTATCAATTTTATGAACTTTTCATAAATTTAAAAGACAAAATATCAACGTAAATATCAAAATCCATTGTATCAAAGTATTGGACGACCTAAGTATAATTTTTATTATCAAGATACAAACGTCAATTAATATGTATAGAAAATATTTGTCTAATAGTTCTAGTCTTAAAGGCCCTTTTAATGTTAAGGATGATATAAATGAATAATTTTTCTTGGTTCACGCAACTATTTTAATATGGTATTTGTAAGTTACAACTTTATGAAGCACATCACCTAACCTTACCTTACATCTACATTAAAAATATTAATTATATTTTTTTTAATAAAATTGTATTACGAACGGAAAGCTATATCGCTAACGGAGTAGTAAAAAAAACTTTTAATAACACTGTTGGTTGTCTTCGGTTATTTTTGCAATTATATAAACTTTTACTTATTTTCCCGAAATAATAATTTGTATACACAATTATATAGGTATATATATATAAGCTGTATTTTTTAAGGCTAAATATTATGACGATATTGTTTAACAAATAATAATTTTCTATATAGTTATAAGTAGATAAATAAACTATTCAATAGAAATTAAGTTTCGTTTTGTTCATGGCAACCAATCGTTGTTACGCCGAAAACACCTGCGGCCGTTTGGGCGACACAGCGCACTGTGTGTTTAGATATAAATATAGGAGAGAGGAAAGTAGCTGAATTGAAGTAGATTTAAAAATCTATTTGTTTTTTTTTTCTATATTTATATAATATAAATCATTCATTCACATTAAATCTCATTTAACGTCGTTGTTATTAACATTTCTTAGTTTTTTCTAAAAAATCATCCAATCCATTCGACGTATAGAATTCTCGAGTCGTGTGTTTCCGTTGAGCGAATATGTAGGGAGGACAGGGGAAGGACGATGCAAGTCAAGCGACATTAGTCCACAGCGCGCGCTTTAATTTACTAGTAAATCTTCAAGCAATAACGTATGATGTTATAAATTTTTATGTGTATGCCTATGCTTACAAAATATAAATTTCCTAGAATTATATTTCTTTCTTTTCCTTTTGATAACTACGCCATTTATAATCAACATGTTATCAAATCGAATGTACCTAACTACAGAATTGTCATACTTTAAGGTAAAAACAATTTAATTAAATGATTGAAATATGTACAATACCTACTGTCATTTTTACTTATGAATGCTTATAATAAGATTTTATATATATTCGGCGCTTTTGTAGAATAACAGTTTTGAATATCTAATTGGTATACTTTTCAATATCAATTGAATTATTAGCTAAGAGGCAGGATCTAAGGCTACAACATTTTAATTTGTATCAAAAATAAATATTAAATTTTCTATATTAAGCGAAATTAATTTTTTTGAGAGACAACAAGAACTTTTTTTTGTACTGTGACATAGATGATTCAATTTATAATGGAATAAATATATAGTTTCACACTGTATCCCGCATATAGCAGGATAGGCAGAGGGAGCCTAGTGTTAAGACACCTCCTTCCACACTTTCCTCCCAATAGAGTCAGAACACATCGCCGGAATTAAATTTATCATTTATCGTAACGCGATAGACATTTTGTATATATTTACATCTTAAGCTTTAGTTTTTTTATACCATTAAATATAATTATTGTCTTTAAAATCATAATTGAACGTGTTTATTACTTAAACACAGGAACAATATTTAGTGTTTAAATTAAAGTGATATATAAATAAGACCAGTAGGTAAGATAATATCGATGTGAAATAATAAGACTAAAAGCTGCGAGCTACGTACGTATTGCATACATCCGAGGCAAGTCTACAGCAAAGCTCGTGAGGTCGCGATCTGGCCGCGAGTACATTTTAGACGAGGGGAACGGCTTGAAGAAAACAAGGCGGAACTAGTAACGTCCTCTATGATAAATAACGTGTAAACTAAGCAATTCTGAAGACGTTTAAAGATAATGCTTTAGTAAAAATTAATTTCAATATTATATATAAATATTAACAAAAACTGTTTAATATCAATAACTTATGACCTATTATTGTTTGAATTGTCGTAGCAAATATAAGATAGTGAATAAATTATAAATAAAGAATAAAATATAAACTATATGAAGAAACTGAATTATAACTGAACTAAACTAAAGCTCATGTTCGTATTAAAGACGTTGAAATTATGCATTTTGATACGCACAATTTACTCGACAATTTAATAATTGTAAAATTTTAATAAGAAAATATTAAAAATAATTATAAGAAACTGTTTGTTATCTAAATAGAATCTTATTTTACTTGTAATAATCATATTTCAAATATATTTCATAAAATATAAAAATCTTAAATGAAATATTTAGTTTTAGACTCAACTCGATGAACTTCTTATTATTAAACATCTACTTTAGGAACACATAGCGCCATCTGTTATAATGAGCTTGTAATTATAATAATTATGATAATATAATATTTATATTATATATATGTTCATATTAAAAAACAGTTCAATCACTTTTACTTTTATATGAAATGTAAAATGAAAAGTATGAATAGTGTAAGTGTTATACAATTTACAATAGATACGTAACGTACACGCCAATTCGGCGACATGATCAAAACGTCTGTGAAAAACCAATGAAAACGAAAAAGAAATAGCAAACGAAAATGGCCGTTGAATGCCAGGCAAAGTGAACGTTGCACTTTCACGATTAAAAATAAAAAGAATAACACGTTAGAAATGAACCATCGGCTTATAGTATGCATTGACGCGGCGCTAGCGGCGCGTGTGTAGTTCTGCTACCCGACGCCATGTCATTATGGCAGCACTTTAATTGAAAACAATATTGTTGTTATTTTTTTTTATTCGTTATTTCAGTTTCGGTCAAAAATAGGTTCTTTAAATGTTGTACAAATAAGTCAGCTATACAACTTTGTTTCTAATCCACTGGAAACAATGCCTCTCATGAAAACAAAGAGATGAGAAAAAATGTTTATGTACATATTTACATACTATGATGTAGTGACCATGATTCTAGCGAGCATCGTATTTTTACTAGTTTCAGTGTTTCAGAATAGGTGCTGTTTTGAAATTTTACTCAAAGAAAGTTCGTACACAACAACGTACACATAATAAAAACAGCCCAAATCGTCGATCATGTGATCGGTCGACAGATCGAAACGGGTCAAGCACAACAGGTGAGTTGCGGAGCGCATCAACTAAAAAATAAAATATCGAAATGCGAAAAAATAATAAAAATCGGTAAATATAGTAAATTGAAAAAGGAATAGTTGCGTCCTTGGCGGTCGCGTGCGGAGCGGGATAGTGCGTCCCGCTCGCGGGGGCGCGCACGTGCACGGCGGCAGGGCGGGCGGGGGCGGCGGCGGCGAGGACGCCACATCCCGTCGCGGCCCGCGCCGTCCGGCTGCGTTGCCCGTAACCTCCGATTGACCTCATTTTTTTTCTTCAATGTAAATATTCGGCTCGTTTTGCCGCATAGTCTATAAGTGGTATTAAGTTCCTCCGTCGCGTTAATTTTTTTATTTTATGATTTCATTACGTAGTTACACCCGAAATTTAAATCGGGTGTGTAGTACGTTAGGAAATACTTATAAGTGATAAGAACTTTAAAATTTTTGGACTGTGTCTGTGTGATTTAGAAACTTTTTAAATATAAGTTAATTGGTAAGATTTCGATAGTTCATTGCTGTTTATTTTTTGTGATGATCGTTTGTTGGTAAAATTCGGCAAATACAAAGTTTCGTGATTCCTACTTTAGAAGAATAAAGAAGATTCGTACATACCAACATAAAGACCAGGTAATTTGTGGCCAAAGTAGTCTGATTTGTGTTTATATGCCTTTTTTATGATAGTTTTTTTTTGTAAAACTAACATATTTATTGTAAGTTATTTTAAGACATAAAATTTTAGTAAACGTTACATTATTAACTGCTCACCGGATATGTATAGATAATATTTCACAATTTTATAAAGATATAAAAAATAACGTATTTATGGTGTAAAAAAATATTTTTTTAAATTAAGATAAAAAATACTTGCCATTAAAATTTTTAAGTAATTGTGCGTAGAAGTTGTATGTTCTTAAAATGTTTATTAGAATACATTTTAACTTTGACGACAATAAAAAAGGTCGAAATTTAAAATAATAAAGTAAACAAATTTAAAAATGATAATATTTTGCATGGGATGCCATAAAACTGTATTAAAAAGTTTTTAATTAATGGCTCATTAAAAGTAACGTAGCGGGTTCATCGACCTTGCGGCCACAGCTGGACTGCGCTCAGATAAAAGAATCATATCAATTTATCCCCGCGGTTCCACACGACTTTAATTCTCACGTGAAAAATAGCCTTATAAATTCAATTTGATGTTCCAAATATTGCCAACTGAGAATAATCGCGAAAACGTATTTATTGATATATAATAACACTTTGTTTTACGTTATATACGCTGTGTCTTTTTTTCCGTTTTTTTTTTGTAGATTGAATGGGTTTTTTCACTTAGATTATCATTTAATTTTTTTTGGCTAGTATTTTAATTTTTGCTTTGTTAGGAAATTTTGTCATTTTCTTTTAAATTTGTATTTTCGTTTTGTAAACATTTTTTTTTATGTGCCTAGTCTAAATCTAATTTTGAATTTCATAGATAATTAAATAAGTAGTTTATATCAAAACGAGTTGCTTACAAGTCAAACAAATCATTTCGTAATTTCATAGAACATTATCAAAGATAGTTCAACTTTACCGTTCAAAAATCGCATATCAAATTTATACAACTTTTAAACTCAATTGAGATATAAAATGTTTACATTTATAAAAACCACCAGAATTTACCTATAAAAATACTCTTTCACCAGAGTCCATTATTATGCATAAAATGTGCTTTAAATACGTATCTCTCATTGATATTGTCGGTGCCGATTACGGGATTTTTTGCGAATGATTGAATTTTATTTACAATTAACCCGGCCTCGGCATCGACGAAAGTGAAAGTGACGATTAAATGCCATTTAAAAATAAAACAGTTCGCCGCCATAACATTGAGTACTGATGATAATTTATATCTGTGCAGTAACGTTAATGTGTTAATGTACGACACAATCAGTTGCATATTAACACGAGATTAGAGTCAATCGTTCGTACTAATATAGCTCTCTAGGAGCACAATGCATAACTCTTGGGGTAAGCTACAAAAGCATTTTTCCTCGTTCACGCGTGTAGGTTAGATACGGTTGTATACAAAAGAAAGTGGCAAAGCGTAAGTAAAACGTCTTAGACGTAAGAAGCCGCCCAAACGTAAGGTGCGGAGGGCAGTGGGCGCGGGCCCGCCTAATTTGTCTTAGGCGGAAAAATCGCGCGGCGATTACAAGTGGCTCGTAACGAAGTCGGCGGGCGCGGGGGAGGGCGGGGGCGGTGGAGGCGCACTGGGTGGCGGCGCGGCCCACGGACGGTCTCAGTCGTCCGTCTGGAGTCGCGGCGGCCGGCCGGGCCGCGCGGCGCAATACACGTTCCTCGTGCTCTTGTGATTATAAATTTTAATAATACAAAATTCAAAAATCTAAATTCTAACCGCGTCTAATCGAAAATATTTTTAGGCTAAAATTTCCCCGACCCTCACTTTTTTAAACCTAAACTGTTGGCAGTGGAAAAGTTTTTGCGAAATTTTGAATATTTATGTCGGTTACATATTTTGTAAAGAGATTAAACGTTTGGCCGTTATTGAGAGTATTTTTATTTAAAATTTATTTTTCTTAAATTACGAGCGACGCCTCGGGTGAGCAATTGATAAGTAACAATTAATGTTAAGCGTTAAATTAATATTAAGGATTAATATTAAAAGTCAGCAGACTGCCACAAACTTGTAATTAGACTACTAGTTATTGGGACTATTGTGGTTATAAAGACAATACCGGACTTGACTAAGTTTAAGTGCGCTACGAAGACTCAAGGACCAAGGTGGTGATTTGCTAATAATAATATCTATACAATTTTGTAGACACTTTTATGTTATTCTTTTTGTTTTATTTTTTTGTATAATATAATAAGTACATTTACATTTAATTTTTATTGTAAATTAAAAAAAAATATATAATATATTTTGTTAAATACATATAAACTACACTGCGCGACGGAACATTCAAATTATCTAAGCCGTATAACGCATTTGTAAGAAAACTTTATTTTTAATATATATTTTTTAAGTTAATTATCATTTAATATTGTTTGTTTTTTTTTATCATTTGATTTATAATAAATTATTATTTTTCTTTTTGTTTTTATTGCTTTCCTTTTGTACGGTTATAATTTTAAGGTAAGTACCTATATATAATGTGATCATATAATGCTAACAGCTTATTATTATATATTTAGCATACTTCGATTACCGGTTATTATGGTTATTCATTGTCGGTAAAATAGAATTTTTCTAGTTACGGATACCGACGGCAAGTTCAAAGAGTGCCTGAATGAATTTTGATCATAACAAATATATCGCTAGCTAATTTAAAATCTTTAAACAGTACTATAAATCTTTTTAAGGAATTCTAATATTCACGCTAGATAAATATGTTTTGTATGTGGACATGTATCAAATGAGTCAATTTTTTTTATAATATTATAAATTATTTTTTTTAATGTCACAGACAAAACTGTTTTCTGTATTTCGTACACATGAAATCATTTACATTTTCAATTTCCTCTGGTTACGGACTGCGAGCGTTTTTAAATATTAATCTCTGTTATATAGGATTTTGATAAATATACGTAAATAAATCATCGAATAACTGCTGTTGATTTTATATTAGGTACAACTAATCGAATTTTGTAAATATGAAAGGTATAAAACTACGCAAAGCACCTTCTGTAATTATTATCTTAAAAAAATATATTTTTGAGATAAATTTCTTCAATATTTTGTTGATGTAAGATTAGATGTGTCATTTATTTAAGGGGAAGACACTAACACCCGCAACACAGTTTTTACTAGCGCAGGTGTTAGAGAATCCTACATTGTAACTGTATTCACTTATGCCAATAAAAAAATATATTTTTGAGATAAATTATTCATATTTTTAATAAACTTGACTAATGAATTACACGTTTCGTATTAATTAAAACAAAATGGATTTAGGAGTAGACAAGTAGAAATTTCAAGCAATTGCGACCTTTTACTAGAATGTTCTTATATAAATGTATTATAATTTGAGATGTACTGACTAGTCCTCCGACTAACTATCTGGCTCTACTACTATCTCACTATAGTAGTAGGCGAATAATCTGCCGGGATGCCACCGACTGTCCGGCTTCTTACTTTGTTTGTATTTCTCAATAATTGGTACAGTATAGTATTAGCTACTCAAATACAAGCTTTGGTTGCTTATTATCATTTTTATTTTATTAACTTAGAGTAGAACAAAGCAACTTCCTTTAAAAATCAGTTTCTAAAATTACTTGAAAAGAAAACACATTGATGATGTCGACAGTTATTTTTTTTCTTCGCATAAAATTCGTGTCCTCTAAGAATAGCCGCTTCTTATTATAACAGCCCAACAGCACAATAAGACTATCATTATGATTATTTTATAATATTTCTTGATGCAAATTTTTGGTAGCATTGCCAAAAATTTCCAGTATATCATATAATATATCTGCCTTTATCACTGGATGAACTGTACTACTAGTCTACTACCGACTACGGCTTCTTCGCAACCGACTAGTCGGTCAAAGTCATAGTCGGCACATCTCTAATTATAATGAAATAAATGTAACGTAAACATTCATTTACGTGAATAAATTCCCTAAGGCGAGGTGCAATGTTAAATTATGTTAGTTCTCAGAGAATGTCTCAGAAATTGGCCGGAAAGCAGACAACGGGGTGTCTTAACGCTAAGCTAAAACAATATCTAAGTGGAACGAAATGGTCATTTAAATTACGTAATAATGTATTAAACACTTAACAAAACCGTAACACAAACCTTAACAGTGTAATTTCATATATTATATATAGGTACAATTAATATAATAAATAAATATATAATTCAAAATATTTCTTATTAAATAACTTAATGATAGTGTATTATATCTTGTTGCTACATTTATTATCCTGGGCTTTGGCAATAGTTAAAGCAAAAGAAACCTTAAGATAATTTACTACAATCTCCACTCATTTAGTAATCGATATTGTTCAATAGATACATGGTGGCATCTGATGCCGCACTTTTTCTAATAAATCGAGGAAGCATCTTAGGAATGCATGCCCCGTAAAAGTCCCTTCGGCTTGGTTTTATTTCCCCGGATATCACACGTGTAATGAACTATGTTTCCTTCATTAAACAATTTCCTGAGCTCAATTCGATTTGTAAACTATTATTATTAGTGTAAAATGAATTAAATTAATTAACTATTTAGGGGGCCGTCGTGGCGCAGTGGTAGGTAGGTACAGTGTCTGACCGTAAGAGTCGTATAAACAAAGTGCGTTGTTTATTTCCGATACTCAACATTTTATGTTATGAATTCAGACGGAATTTGAAGCACGGTATCTCTTGATATTAAATCTTAATGCATTAGCGAGAGAACGAGTAAGGCATAAAGTTTGTACTAATTTTCGTTCAATACAAGTTTGAAATACTTTATTTTGATCACGAACGTTGCTACACATTTCAAATAAACGCTCTTGTTAGCGATACCAAAAAAATAAATAAATAGTATAAATATTTTTTAACTGAAGTTAAGAAACCTATTAAATAGTTATCAAATTGTATATAATAGCATTAACTTGTATATATTACGTTGCTTTCATTAACTGTCAGGCGCTACTTAAAAAATGAAATTTATTTAGTACAATAATCTAGACCAACTTTGCAATATAAGAAAGAAAGTATGGTTATAACCAAACGATCGCAGGTAAATAATAAAATATTATTTTTCAATAAATGAATTTGTATAACTGATATTGACAGCAATATGGTTTTTAATAACTAAATTTAGTTGGCAGCGACATCTCTTAGCAAAAAACAGAGAGGTAATAAAATTATTATCCGTTATTGCATAGATGGCGTTGTAATATTTAATATAGGACAAATTTCACAGATGGCGCTGTTAATATCGGCTCCTGCGCATCTTAAATTGTACATTTAATTGTAGAGGTCGCATGTTAGATGTTATGCTAATATTACTTGTTGTCTCTTGTTGTCTCTTGCCAAATACGGTATTTGGGAAAATAATAACTACACTTTATACTTATATAATATAAAAATATTTAAATTACCTTTTTAATCAATTTATTACAAAGAATTACTTTGTGATTTTAAAGAATAAAAGTAGATAATACACTTGTATAAATCACATTTAAATGTAATGTAAAACATAAATCCACGGGATTATTAATGCTATTTCATCATATTATATCAAAGGAGCTATTGACAAAATTTCCTTCTTGAATTCTATAGGCGTGTAAGTGCGTGGGTGTGTTTATAAGAAAACAGGTGAACTCGGAAGGCGTAGCCAAAGTCCTAAGATTGGGGGCGTAGTCTAATTTTCTAAGATGTGGGCGTACCTACACTTATCTTAAAGAAAAGGGGAGGCATAGGGCGGCTTCACAGTTTTATTGGTTGAATATATTTGTTTGAATAAGTTCTTAGCCATACGTATAGTATTCTCGATTAGAAATCTAAAGCTTAGTATGATTCGTAATTTAATTTGTCCGATTTTAAGATATAAATGATATACAAATAATTGTCTATTGTTCAGTACAAATCTTACTTAGGTACCTATTATCTACTTGCTACTCACGATGGGTGTGGGTTCGATTTTTAGTTATTGAAGCATTTATACTTAAGATAATAGATATCTTGTCTCTGTCTTATGAGGCTTATTAAAACACGAAACAAAGATGATTGTTTTCTCACAAAATAAAGTTCTTTTTCTCAATTTACATATGTATAAAAAAATCAATAAATTAATTATTATTTGCATTCGTTATACTTTGGAGTAAAAAAGGTAAATAATTTTAGCATCAATAATTGTTTTCAAAATATTTTCCATTGCTTTCTATAATCTACTCTACAATTGACCTGCATAGGTAAACACGAGATACCTATCTTAAAAGCTTTATATACCTAATAAAATACAAAGTATTTAAGTATATAGGAATGCCTACCTACCTAATGCACCATTTTGTGACGACATTGCGATATTCATTTATGACACAGGTTACGATATGTGCCGCGTTTACTTAAAATATTTTAATTTAGATAATCTGTTTGATATTTCTGATTGATCGAAAAGAAAACACATGTATCTACACACTGTTGAGTTTCACCACCTCAACATGCAGTGCTTCAGGCTGAAAGCCGAGAATTGAGTGTTCTGACACTACATGCTGTGTCTATTCTACTATGTGCTGTGGATTTTACCATAAAACTTAACAAAAAATGTAAAATAAAAAAATATACCTATAGGTATTATATTGATACCTAGGTAAAATCTAGATTTTTTGTACCTTACCCTCGTGTTCATACCTATGGAAATATTTTTTTCAATTAGGTAGGAGGTATAGTATTGCCTGAGACCAACACAACCGAACTAACTAACTCTACAATAATATTACATAGATTAGATTCACAATTCTAAGTCGTGACTAGATGTCACACATCACCGAGTGAGGGGTAGTCTTGTTTGTCATGCATAATATTGAAAATATTATCTTGAATTAAAATATGTAAACGATTGTTGTTCTTGTTCTGTATACCTAAAAGTAGGTAGGTAAGGTAAGATCAAAACCTACCTATGTAAATATCTATAGGTAGGTATTGTTAAGAAAGAGGGAAATTATAATAGTAACATGTCAATGTTACCCACATTTAGGTATTTGGAGTTATTCACTCATAGGTACTTATGTACCTACCTACCTACCTACCTACCTTTGTACCATTCTAAATTTAAATACAAATACATTTTTTTAACGTCACGCTATATCGCGCTCAGTAGGTAGGACCCTAGTGTTAAAACACTCCGCTTGGGGAAATTATTATAAATCACTCTTCGTGTGGGATCTCCCAGGTTGAACCCGCAAATGTCGCTTTTACAATAGACACAGTGCCGCTGCGCCACGACGGCTTTTAATATTTCATACACATTTTATCTTCCACGTGATGGCACTGTACGTAGGTACACTATCTATCAGAAATGCTTAAACAACTAAGAAATAATGAATCCCAATCCATATCTACAAAAATATCAACACAAGAAGCAATAATATATTTTTTGTATAATACAAGATCCAAATTAAATTTCTAACATTTATATTACAATAGATGGACAAACCACGCCCACGTCTTGGCCGCCCACTTCCTTGCGCCGCCTTTCTTATGACCCACTTTGCTATTGGCCGTTGTATACGACTGAGACATTCGAAACATTGTGAAAACTATTTGGAATACAAAAGAATTTTCAACTAACATATTATAAAGAAAATTTTATTATTAATTCTATTTACTAATGTACCTATAGGTATATTATTATTGTCTATAAATATTTGGGGATACCGTAGCGTAGTGGAACAGCATCTAACTCTAAATAAAATGATTGCGGGTAAGATTTCTTGTAACCACTCAGGGGAATGATTTATGTTCATACATCCGCTGATTGATTTATTTACATTTGATTTATTCATGATCTGATTCCGGTGATTATTGGACATATTAACGGAATAAAGCTTCAAGCCAAAAAAAAAATCAAAATGATATTCCTGTTCCTTGCTTTTCACCTTTCGAAATATAATAAATATAGTGGCAATTATCCGAGCGAAAATTTAAATATGTTCGCCGAGTTTACACTAAGATGCTATGCCGCTGCGCCACGACGGCCTTTTGATATTATAGGTAATATTATAGTTAATATAGACATTTCTTATTAAATACTTTTTGTTTTTCTTTACGCGATATCCTAAGTAGTCTAAGTATATCTAAGTATATCTAAGTCTTTTAAGTGATATCCTAAGTAGTCTAAGTATATGTCTATCCTGTAGATATTTACTAAACACCTATTAAAAGATATGCAATTGGTGAAACTTAATATTTAATTACAAGACAAAATAAATAAAATGTTTAAATAAAAAAAATATTTAGGTACTGCTTGTTCTACTATACCTACCTAGCAGTAAATTTGTATCGTCTAGAGACGAACGATTTTGATATATTTACCTACAGGATAAAAAAGTTTTTAAACCTAAGTACCTAATTAGCTTTAGTCACAATCGCTTTTGGTCTAAAGGGCATTGTTTCTCGCATAGGTATATTAAGAAAATAAAGCGGAATCTCTTGCCGCAGATTTTTTTTTTATTTATGCAATACCTATACCTATCAGAAAATGCACTTTTTAGTTACATCCTCCTATTCTTTAACGCTGTACCCCGCATTTAGCTAGGTAGGTAGAGGGAACAGTCTTAATACTAGTGTTCAGATGCTATGCTGCTGCGCCACGACAGCCTTCTCACTTCTCATCCTATTAATTTACCTATTATTATTAATTGTCTAGCAACGATTTTTAATTTTTTAATATGTAGGTATACAAATTAATTTTTTTTATATTATCTACTATGTAAAAAATTACACTCACAGTAAAAAAACATATTATTATTTAGATTTTAATGTAATATCTACAACATATAAATGCTTTCAGATCATCATCAAACTGCGACTGAGTGGCCTCTTCCGTGAAGCCATCCTTTAGGTGAGTGCCTAGGCCTAGAAATATAAATAATATTCTACCTCTCTTTGGGTATATATATATATATATATATATATATATATATATATATATATATATATATATATATATATATATATATATATATATATATATATATATTTACTTAAATGTGTATAAGCATATAGGTATAAGGTCTTAAAAGTATCCGAAACCCTAATAAAAAATTTATTATATCTTTTACAAAAAGATTAAATACTAACTATTATGTTGGAAGTGGTTGCATATCCAAGCGATGTATATGAATGACTTATCTGTATGAAGAATCTCTTCTAGCTTCTATATAATTTGCTAACAAAGCAACTTGCCTTTTGTTTCTTTATTATCAAGCTTTCCATAAATAATTAGACAATAATACACTTATGCCAACTGTAGGTACTATGAATCTACAATCGTATTTGAACACACGTATGTATACGGTATAAGTATACCTGCTGCCTGCATATGTCTATATTTTTGTATATTTACTGAAGTATGTGTATAAAAGAAAGAAAGAATGCTTGATGAAGCTTGAAAGTGTAGATGTAACAACTTCACATACAAAACAGAGCCAAACTCTTTGAATCACGAATACCTACACTACGTTTCTAAAAAGGGATGAATATAGTAAAAAATATATTTCATAAAACATAAAGGTGACGACCGCGTTCCGTCCCGTAATGATCGCTAAGATTCCAGCCATCGCAGTTCTTAATTTCTGAACTGTTAATGAGATCCACCTTCCCCGTGTCTGCCTACAATAGACGTCATGCGTGAACTCACTTTTTTTTCTAAACCGATTCAAGGACCGAGCCCATTCAACCTTAGCGTTTAAAAAGATGCAGTTTAAGTAATGATTCTACATGGAGGTTCTAGAAAATGAGGTTGCAGCTGTTTTTAATTTCGTTAGTGGGTTATTGTTTGCGTAAACCTAGGCGGGTTCAATTTATCTTAGTGCATAGGTATCCGACTTCTTTTCTTTTGCGTTTTACTTCAGTTTGTGGCCTATTTTGTGCGGGCAATTCAATCTACTTAATCTTTCCCTTCTAATAATAGACTGTTTTGTTTGCCTAGACATCGTGGAAATGAAGTTTTTATACGACAAATATTTTTTGTTTAATAGATCAGTATTTGTTTTACAGGAAAGAAATATTTTCTGATGTTGTTTCTTGAAATTTAAGCTTAACGTTGATATTGAATGTTACTCTAAAAGTACACATTATATAGGTGAATGCAATGAACATATGTATCTATGATATAATTTTGCATGCTTCATAGACAAGAATTTGAATTTAAGCAACAAAAGAATAGTGAATCTTTTTGGAGTTTTGCACAGCGTTTCCCTACTTATCCATAAAATGTTCAACGTTGGTAAAAGACAATTTTAAAAGGCCCACAAATGCTGAAAGACCGACCAAAGAGGCAGCTCTCCATTAAACGAAGAGGTAGATGCGACTCTGCGATTACCGGCTTAAGATACCGTTTGTAATTACGCGTTAGACTGCGAGGTACCAGTTCCTACGTTGTCGCTGCCTAGTTATGTTTATCCTACTACTTTATAAATGTGTAATCTCCTTTGATAATAATTCAGAAATTTTCGAAATTTTATGAGAACTTTCAGCTTAATTCTGAAATAAGTGCGTGTACGTGTACGAGCCATAATGTGATATAAACTGTTGTCATATAAGTTTTATTTTGTGGCTTGAAAGGACATAGTAGGTAGTTAATGGTTGCTTGTACAAACTATATTTATGATTTATAAAGCTTTATTCTATTGAACTTTCATACAATTAAATATCTTTTAAAAATACATATATTTTGATTATTAGCTATAGTATATGTATAAATATATATATATATATATATATATATATATATATATATATATATATATATATATATATATATATATATATATATATATATATATATATATATATATATATATGTATAAATTAAAAAAATGAGGTCATTTTAAGAAGGTATAATTTAGGTTACATAAGTTTCATTAAACAAAAAATTCTACTTAAAGACGTCATAGGTAGGTACTTTCTTTTGTAAGCGAAAATTTGAATTCTGATAAGTTACAATAATAGTATATTAATTATAAAAATAAACTAAAATATTGTCGTTCCAGTTACATAATTCCTATATAGGTAACATTTCTAATAAGATTGATACTGTTAATCGTATTAAAAAAATCACCTACATTTATTAAAATTATTTACTACCTATTTAAAATACACTTAGTAATTTTAACTTCACTTGATTTCGAAATTATCTCCTAAAAATTTAACTAAACCCAAGAAACTAATGGCCCATTACAGCATTTCAATGGGAAAATCGATATTTTTCATTTGCGTCATGGTGCTCTTGAAGTCCACTCTCTTACGTCACGATGTCTTATTTTGGTTTACTCCATAATTATATAGTACAAAATTAATTATAATTATAAATAGATAACCGTTTGACCCTTAATGACGTCACATTATGCTGTATCGCTTGGTTGGCAGTATTATGTGATAGCTACTGATTTGAAATTGAGACAATTAATACTCCTGTCTTCACTTTACTTAACTACTTTTTGTCCGCATATAGGTAGATGGGTAGACATGAGAACCTAATGTTGATACTGGTACTTATAACTTATGCCTATGATAATTTTCAATACTCTAGTAAAATAATTTGATTTCAATCATTTAAATAAAGTACTAAGTAGTAGTAGTAGTAGTACTAAGTACGTAAGTAGTACTTTAAATAATACTGTGAGGCACAGTAAACGTGATCGTTATGAGTTCAGACCCAGATCAGGGGAATTCAAAGGGTTCCACCACACAACACACATGTCTCGTATTCGTATGGAAAGTGGGAAATGGACTGTCTTTGTACAAAGGTCTTTCTGCCGAGACTGCTATACGCGAGATACAGCGTGAAGCTGGATGATATTAAAGAAATTTAAGCATTATGTTGTCAAATTTCAAATTATTAGGTTACTAATGAAGTAGTATTATTTATATTTAGAGTTAAAATACACAATATATATTTCAAACTTTATTATATTTATATATATTATAGATATTTTGGCCACCTAATTTAAAAATGATTATTTATTAGACGAAACTGTTATATTCTTATAGGATGAAAATATAAAATATTTTTTTTAATAGACGACATTAATTGTCGCAACACCAAAAGACGATCAGTCGTAGAATACCAGTAATACCATATATTCAAGCATTACTTTTCTAACGCATACCGTGTTAAAATAACAAAAAAAAATAAAACACAACTATTCCAAAGATTTAACAGCTACAAAAGGCTAATAATAAACATGGAACTATAGAAATTAACGAACTATTTTAGAAATTCCGCGAAACTTGTATCAAAGACGCTCCTAATTACTACTACCCCATAATGTAAAAACTTTAACGCCTTTACACCGCAAGTGACGGAGCGTGAAGTGTGAGCGCCCAAGTTGCCGTGTAAATGTGTGTACACTTAATGTGAAAATATACGCGATGGAAATACAAGCGGGACTGCCGTGGTTATCATAGAATTTACACTTACGTCCAATATGATCAATGCATTCATATTTATGTATAATGTATAGTTGATTACATGATTTATTGTCTTCTTTGGTTTTTAAAGATTTTTTTATTTATATCCACTAACTTACTACTTTTGGTAATATTGAATTTAAATTTTAAGCAAATAAAAAGGAGATGTACAAGATAGAAAACTTTTATTAAAAAGCGTATACGTTATAGATATTACCGTCGATATACAACAAAAACAACGCAGCACACAAGTTAGTTTTTCGCCCTCATATGTTCTTGTTCCTTTTCTGGGTGTCTATTCAATGTACGTCTCGCGAGCGCCTCCGCAGCGGCGTGACTTGTGAAACACTTCTTTATGCAAAAACGCAATGTCACGAGATTTTAACGCCTTGCCAATCTGACGCATTACTTTAAATACTTGGATTAATTTCTGCAATTGGCATATTTGTATATATTTTTTTTTTGAAAATCAAATATATGACAACAAAATTCGATATCGATATATCGACATCATACGTGTATAATAAATTATAACGGCAAGTTATTTTCTACAAAACTAAGTGAAAATTTATATTCATTTACTATATAATATTTTATAACAAGTTAATTAATAAGCTTACAATCAACAATGTAATGTAATGATTGAGGCAATGTGCGTGACGGACCGCTATTGGCCGCTTCCGTTTCCTGAAGGCACGCATTGTGCACCTGTATGTATATAAGGATGTTTGAATTTGCATAATTAAGTGTAATCGTAGTGGGTGTGAATATGTCATTTGTTTTATATGTAAATCTTTATTAATTGAACTTTTTTGTTATATTAATGAAAAAAAGATTTGTCGTAGTACTATTTTATTTTACAAATTACTATTTGTTTATAGTTGTTTCTTAGATTCTTCATGAATAATCAACAATTTTGATTTTTTTTTTGAAATAGTTATGTTAAGTTTCTATATACGAACAATTCTTAAGCAATAGATAAAGCAAAATTATTAAAACCATTCAATGTACCTATATGATAAAACTTTTGATAATACGAGTTAGGTAAAGATGTCAATTTACTACATGAAAATCTTAATTTCATACGCTTAGTTGTAGCTGACCAGGTGTCCGGGAACGAGTAAAGACAGATGGCGGTGCGCGTGTGGGGTAATTCTTATTATGCAGGAATGCACGGAATGGGGTTGAACTTACACGCGTCGTATGACAATACTCGTTGTAGTCGTACTTACTATTATTATTTACGATGTTAAATAAGATTTTAAAAGAGTATTAACTGGTTTTATTGTGCTAATATTGTTATTTTTTTTTTTAATTATTAGCCTTAAGTAAGGGACTATTCAGTAAGATGTCTATTGGTATGTGTATTGTTTGCGCTAAGATGTTGATATTAAATAAATATAAACGATTAAGATTTTTACCGCTTCTAGGTAAATGCTCTAGGTAATTGCATTCGATTCTCACATACGAAGAAATCACGGAATTTGCAAAACCATAGAGCTCTTTAGAGAAATAAATAATAATCGGCAGAAGCTTTAGGGGCGCTGGTCGCGTGGCCAGGTGCGCTCCCCTGTCTCTATAATACTTATTATTACAACTCCTTATTATTTCTTGTTTTAATTGTTCCCTGACTTGCCTTTCACTCCTTTTGTTCCCGTTTAATGGTGTTTATTGTTTTGTATTTTTTTTAAATGCGTGCGCGTGCCGGCTCCGTCTGCAAGACTTTCAAAGGTAATTTAAAATTGCGATTCTCTTTAGAACGAAGCTAAGTGGTCGCTTTAAGTAAAACGTAATTGTTAATTACATTTTCGGTGAAAATTGTTTAAGAATAATGACTCCTTTTTCATTTTTACGTACCCATATTTCCACTCTCGTTCGTAGCTTTAACTTATTCTTAGCGAGCTTTCTAACTTATAGACATTTAGATGACGTTGATGTTTTATTATTACCACACAGTAACGATAGAAAATTCACTATTAAACATTATTTAACCAATTTTAAAAATAGTTTAAGTTAAAATTATAATTATATCACACTATATATGTATTTAGGTACCTCAAGATTTTAGCGTATCTAAGTTAAATTGGTAACATACCGACAAACCGCAAGCAAGTTTACTCTATTGACAAGATGGCGTTCCCGCCAACTTGTAATTGATTCTCCAACTCTGTCGAAGATTTATATGTATACGGCCTAGATTCATTAAGGGAATATATGTGTACGTGAACCAATTCATTCTTGAAACTAGAATATTCAAATATTTTGTTTTCTAATAAGAATTATTATAGCTTAAATAATATATGTAATTACAATATACGTATCTTTGTAAAACCTTATACAGATTAGACGCAGATGCCATCTTTGTTTTATATTATTTATTTTAAAATTTTCTAGCTTCAAATTAAAACAGACACTTATAAAAAGTTAAACGTAATAGTTTCAGCAAGCTCAGTATCTAAAGCTAAACATGAATAACTGACGGCAACATTTAAAAAATAAAAATAAAGCCGTATCGACACAAAGTGTCCAAACAAGAACAGATAACGAATAAATCGACAGAAAAAATATAGTTCATCGCCCTCTCGAGTGCCCGCAACGTGTTCCTGTTTGCCATATCAATAAAATTAAAAACTTCTGAAATATGAGTATGTTGATAGAGAATATTTACTTGGTTGGTAGAGTAAAGATTTTTTTAACGTTTTCATTTTGTTTGGCAAATAGGTACTAAATAATAAGGAAACAAAAATATTAATTAATGCTCTAATTAGGTACACTTTAGGTATTTTATCATATTATAGCAATTATTTTGTTAAAATTAAGCTTCATTTGTTTATTTAGTGTTTTACGTCATATATATATATATATATATATATATATATATATATATATATATATATATATATATATATATATATATATCTATATATATATATATATATATATATATATATATATATATATATATATATATATATATATATATATATATATATATATATATATATATACATATTTTATGTATTATATAAGTAGAAGTTAGTTTATATGTACACGTAGGTAATATGTCGCAAATGTTTCTTGTATTTTTGATGAATATGTTCTTATTATAACATTCTCATCTCTTCTTGTCTCTCCTAATTTCCTTTTTTCAGTTAACATTAATATATAAAAAATGTAATATGAACTTTGATAATATTTTTAAATAAAAATGTCAGCTTCAGCCCAAAGCATAAGAAATCTTGAGTAAAGATTTTCAACATATTGCATCTTAAGTGGCGGATTTCAACGCCACGCTTTATTTACTACAGCATGAAAATTAAAATAATTGAAATACATTAGTGTCCATGAGCGGGAGTCGAACCCACAAGCATGTGCCTTCAGTGTGATGCTACCCATCCGTACCATAACGTTCTCGATTATTTACATAGTACCTACTCGACAAGCAAAAACAAAAATATAAAGATGCATTTGCAAATGTCACGAAAGGTGTACCGATTTCACGAAGCGCACGCGCTCAATCTGACATATGTTTGCATCCGAAATTTGAAATATATTTTTTTCTATTGATAGCAAAAAAATTGGAGTCAAGATGTTTTATCTATACAGATTAAACAGCTTTTGCGGGTTTTTGCTATTTATATTTTTTTATTTCGATGCACACGTTTGTTTACTTAATGATTTTCGTACCGCAAATTTTTTTTTATCTTGTGTCAGATAACCCTTTACTCTGACAGCAGTTGTGTTTCGGGTCATAATATAAAAAAAAAATTTATTCACTTTCAAGTTTAACCAATATTGTAAACGCAAACGTTAAATATTAGTAGCGAAATTTGACACATACAATTGCATTAATATGTTATTTTATATTATACTTCAATTTTAAATATTCTTAAGATATGCTTAACAAGATACTAATAATAAGATTAACAGCCTATGCAATTACGACGAGAGCCCGTATTAATATTTTCAATACAATGTCATAATGTAGAAGATCCGAACCTGTTACTGCATTTTATGAAAGCCATCGTCAATTCAACATACAGACTGATACAACTTTTACCATTAAAATATTTCCCGCTCGCCCCAGAAACAAAACTTCTACTGAGCCATTTGTATATTTACAGTGTCTTAAGTCGAGGGTAAGACGCTGTAGGGTTCACACGAAACTTTGCGGTTCTTTTGTTTACCTTTTGCAGCCATAAAACATTTTAAATGTGTATTGAACGCCGACAATTTCTCTCATTGCTTCAATTTAAAAAATGCACGAATAATTACTTAATATTTTAAAAGTGAAAGGTTTATCGTGTGTATGCGATACGCAGAAGTGACCGAAATTGTGTAAATTTTTATAAAACTGAATTTCAACGGAACGTCATAAGTGAAATTATTTAAATTCGACATACGAATATATCTGCATGTCGTTTTTTATAATGTGCGATGATATATCGCACGTTTAATAATAAATAATAAACAAGTGGATTTCGCTTAATAATCAATTAGAATAGACATATAATATCTCATTGTTGTGTATATCATAGCAGGGTAGGCAGAGATACCCTAGCGTAAAGACTCCGTTTTCGTTTTCGAACCCAAGACCATCACATTTATAGTCAAATACCGTCCCACTGCGCCGTAATCCCTTCTTGTACCTATTTATAATTTTTAATTCAGAAATAAAACATCTGTCTAACAATATACATAGGTATATATATGTATTATAATTAATGCTTTAACTACCTATTGGTAACAAACCTTGAGTCCTAACAAACAATCACTATTGTATATATAAATTTTAATATTTTTTTGTATGTTTGAAGTGCCTATATAAAACTACCTACTACTCTAGATATTTTTTTTATTTATTGTCAATTTTGAAATCCGCCATTGTTGTGAAATGATTATAATTTATGAAAGTAAAATGTGAATGACGTGGTTATGGCTCAGTGAGACGGTGCCTGAATGGACACGCAAAGGTGTATGGTTTCGACTTCGATGAGCACTCAGAAGAATTTAGGATTTAAATTATACAACATAACTCAGCGTTGAGTTCCGTCACTAAGCCCGCAATATTTTGAATAGCCAAAATGCAGAGAACAGAAATTCTTAACACTAGGTTATCTATGCTGAAAAAAGTAAAATCATTTTATTTTATTGATAGACACTTAATATATATAAACTGCTTTACGTTCCCATGGTTTACCCTTCGTTTCTGTACAACGATTAAGAAGTGTTTGTTAAGTTGCCGTCTTGAGAATTTGGGGTAAGACGTTAACGCTAGGGTTAACCACTTGGCTTTATTTACATTCTCTTTAAACTAAAAGCTGAAAGCGTAACTAAAAGCTATTCGCTTAAAGTTGTATTTAAGGAATGTAAAACAAGTTCTTATCAGATCTTTGTTCTATTATAAAAACGACAGGACGTAGCATCCATAGGTATTATAAATAATTTTGTTGCCGAAGAGTCAAAAAAGTAAAAAAAAAAAACAAAATATAACTAAATTTTCTGCAGCTATATGTCCCTATACCTATCACGAAAAAAAAACATACCTGTCATTTAAATTGTCCATTGTTCTTATGCAAACGGTATATATAGTGGCTGGTTGAAGTTAACGACATTTAATTCTATTATAATTAAATAAAATATCAATGTCGATATTTCATTTTATATGCAAATTTTTGCAAGTTACGTAAATATTACCAAATATTTACGTAACTTGAAATTTGATCTCAAATTACGTTAAATAATATATGTTTAAACTTGAAGCAACCCTAAAAGCGTTTATCTCAATATTACTTAAGATATCCTTGTATAAGAGATCTCGGCTGAAGTGGCCGATGTTTTTTCACTCAATCGCACGACACTTAGTGCTATAATTTTATTTTTAGGCCTCACAGTAAGTATATGGAAAATGTTTCTTAAATATGTAAATAAATTCTCTATTATTAAAAACTTATTGTACCTTCTTGATACCTTACCTACTTATGTATTGATTTCTTATTACGATTAATTTAAATCAAGTAAGCGAAAGTGAGATTACAAAATCATTACAAAACCTTTTCCCTGTTAGCTTCTTTCTCCCCACCAGACACCTCTGCTTCATCAATCACCCTATTCATTATTACGTTATCACACTTTCATCTAGCTTTCTTTCTTTGCTGAGAAAAAAACATAATGGGTCCAACTTTAAAAGTATTTCTAACATTATATTAAAACGGCCCACTGTATATATATATATATATATATATATATATATATATATATATATATATATATATATATATATATATATATATATATATATATATATATATATATATATATATATATATATATATATATATATATAAAACACTGGTTAATTCCCAGCGTACATTTCAATATAAATATCTAGTGATAGATAATAGAACCGCCTACAGTCCACATCCGCAAAGGGTAGTCATTACTCGCGTAAAAACTGAAGCAAAAATATCCATGACGTCACATTATCAAGATCGCCGTAAAAAAAGGCAAAGCGGAAAAAAAGGCACATAATAATAGAAACAAAAACGCCGCGAAAGTTTCACACAGCGGCACATTTTACGCATTATCTAGCACAGGGTACTCCAAACTCCGGCCCGTAGGCCAAATCCGACACATGATCGCTGGTTCCGGCCCGCTTGTATTACGAATCAGAAAACTCGTGTTTTAGTAGTAATGAGCATAATATTTCTAAAAAATGTTGAACTAAGACTTTAAAATGTACACTTGTATCTTGAATATAATGTTATAGCTTTAAATTACCTAACCTTTTAGCTTGGACATATAAAAATGCAATAAATTAAGCAAAACAACTAAAAACGTACTCCATAGGAATAAACAATACGGACCTTGGTTAAAAAAATTAGTTATCCCTGATCACCAGCGAGTAAATCGTAGACTATCGCATCGGCAAGACACGCTTTTAATATGGAGGAAGGCTGGAGACAATCCTCTTAATCATGGAACAGACAATGGAAACCGGGCCACGCACATACGGAATGATTAGCCGCTTTGTTGGCGAGTGTACCGCACTTTTGTTACCAACTGTACCCAACTTGCTCGTTCGTATGACGACGGCCCGTGATTGCGAGCGAGCCTTTATTAAAAAACGTTATACGTTATGTGTAAGATCATAAATTTATTGTTGTGCTAATTGTTTGTTATATACATATAGATATATATGTATATATGGGTTTTATATATTAAACATTTATAGAGTATGGGGTTGTATTGTTAAATGCTTATAGTTTTACGCTAGATGAAAATGTTTTTGTAATTAGTGTTTTGGGAATCGATGGCTTCTTATAGTTAATAAAATGCTTTTTTGGGGTTTTATTTATCTATATGTAGAGTCAATCGAAATATTGGCTTAATTCTATATATGTTATAGAATCCACGACTCTATTATTGATTATATAAGAAAATTAAAACAATTCCCTACAAACATAATTATATCACAGAATTTTGATGTATAGTAAATATTATCATTTATAATTAGCAATAAATAAAAATATACGTATCCGATACTGGGCAGCTTCAACATTTGCTAAGAATTCAAATTTAACTCCGTTACTATTTAATAATTTATAACTTCAACATAAAAAAACATTTTTGCCATGCTGCATAAAATGATTAAGATATTAATATAACTTACGCCTGCATATGTACCTACATATGTCGAGAAAGTATAAAATAATAAAATATTTCCACTCCAGGAAGAGTTTCATTTTTCCAAGGTGTCGCAAAAAAATTAAAACGCGTTGCAGCAGCTCTACACGCTCTACACCCTAGAGCCTTGTCTCGGAATCGGATGTCGGATCTTACTCTTTCAAAATAAAAAAAGGAATCTTCGCACATCGCACACGTCGAAGCACACATGACGGTCGCGCATCTAATTAAAAATAAATCGCGTAAAAGACAAAGAGACGACAGAAGCGAGATTTCGTTTTATTGCGGGGAAAAAAATCATTTCGTTGCCATAGGAAAGGAGGAGGCGGGTAAAAAACACAATAAAGAAACAATGTAAACAAGTTAGGGTGTACTTGAGTAGCTCATTACGAGCAGATGCGGCGGCATTAGCCGGCTCGCTCGTTTGTGCGAGCCGGCTTCGCTTGCCACCGCCTGGCCTCGCAAGAGACAGCCTTTGTTTAACCTATTTCGGTTTAGATGACGCTTTCATGTGATGACGCTGCCTTAATTAATTAAAAATAATGACTATTCCACTTTTAATGTACGTATTTTTCGAGGTGGAAATACTATCGAATAGCGTTTCAGACTCTTTGTCATGAATTTCTTGTATTGCGTTGAAAAGGTCGAATGAAGAATCATTTTTCTATTTAATGTGAACTGTCCCGAGAGTTTTTTCTATTTTTTTTTCCTACTTTGGGGGTAATCGAATAGTTCGCATTGTTAAGGACATTTATGCTGCGTATAGACAATAATTTTTGTTTAACTTGGCATTGTTTTGCAGCTGATTAGCGACAATGTGAATACTTGAATTTAGACCAATCGATGCACTTTGGAGTCTTGTTTCGGGATTGTTCATTCCATCCCATTTTTCTTTTGTTCTCAATTTGATACTGAACGAGAGGTTTTGTTCTGTCTGAGTGCTATTACAATCGTATTTGTTGTTCACGTATTGCACTCCAAATGCATAATTAAAAATCCTGTTTTAAAGAATTAGGTATGTTCTATAATTGAATATTTTAAGATTATTAGTTGAAGTTTTTTTTTTATATTTATCTAAATATTATTAATATAAACATTAAATTATTAATAAAATATTGACTTCAAAGTATATATTAATAAAATAAATTTACTAGAACACAGTTGAGTTGAAGCTAATAAATTCAATCTTACAACTCAATTTAACAGCATCAATATTTAGCCCTCTTTTCTGACAAACATTGTAGAGTAAGTTATAGTACTTTAAAAACATAAGTACTCGACAACCGGAAACGAATGACCGTAGCATAGCGCACGGGTGTACACTGTGTTCGTACAGTGCGGACGCGATAACGTGGCTGGTTCCGGTTCCTTCCAGTCACGCCTCGAGAAGCTCTGTGGTGACCGTGAAATTATTTTATTTTTCAATGTCAGGCGTGTCAAAATGTTAATCGTGCTATTAATAATATTTTATAGTCAATACAACAAAGTTAGATTGACTGAATAGAATAAAGCTTTAAAAAAAATTCTAAGTAATTCATTTTAAGTAACTCACTTAGTACTTTAAATGCCTGTAAATACTACATACATGCTTATGTACAATTGATTTTTTTTTTATTATTGATTCTTCTACTTCCAACCCAATACATAACTATAGAATCTACAAATTTATTAAAATGTAAGTGTCATTAGAAGCAAAAGCTTGGATTTTTTAAGTTCCTTTTATGTCTGTCCATGACCACCTATTACTGCAGTGTGTTCGAAAGAAAAAAGTTTTCGAAACGTTGGATTTCCAAATGTGTACAATACCAAAATATACGCGATTAATCTGGTTAAGGAGTTTTCATTTAAAATTTGTATGCAATTTTCTCTTTTCTCAATAACTTTGTTCACTTTTCATACACTTATTTAAAAACTAATACAAAACTAATATTTAATAATAATATACCTACTTTATAAACATCAATTACAAAGCTAACCTGTCGCACCCTACATCAGACGTTAAAAAATCTAAATAACATGATAAATAGACATGTTGTACCCATAATAATACGTCATATGACACTGCATGCACTTGATTTACAAAAGTGTATTGAATTAGCGAGGAAACAAGTGAATCACGTGTCTTACATCACGCTCATACTCGTATCTCCGCCTAGTTCCGCTCGTGATAGCGTAATTATATGTTTTCCGCTCATCTTTTGTTGAGCTTGTGTACTCACCGCTTCCTGTCTTGTGTGAGATATGGTGTGGCTCAAGTGATATTCATTTTTTTTTTCGTTTTAATACTCATCGTTTGTATGCGTTTCGTTAGCTTTTAGTTGGCTTTTCGTTACTTATAGAGTGTTGCTTTAATTAAGAAAAGTATTTATTACATTTTTTATTATGAAAATATGATATATATATATATATATATATATATATATATATATATATATATATATATATATATATATATATATATATATATATATATATATATATATATATATATTATATATATATAAGATTCATTTGTAATTAAATTAATATTTAGTTTTAATCTTTTTATATATCATATGTAGCGTTCTTTTTTTATTTCCTAACAATTTATTGTCAACTTACAAATGCCTATCATTTAAAAAGGGAAAATTCGCGCCTGAATGTAACTTGCACCTTGTATTGCTATAAGTGTACAGCTTTACAGAAAAGGGTGGCTTATTATTTTATTGGTGACAGTTAGCATTCGACTAAGTGGCATATATTTTAAAATATTATAAGTATACTTACGGCACGCGATGATTATCATTAAAATTGAATTTCTAAGTCCGTAAATAGAATTTTAGTATATAAATATTTACATACTGACAATCAAACTAAAAAAGACAATAGTGTGATCAATTATCATTGCAAGAAAACTTATAAGTAAGAAATGTAGATGTTGTTGTGTATTGAACATTGTGATGAATCACTACTTGTTCTTATTTCCGTTTATTTAGAGATATTGTGTGTCAAGCGAAGGAACCTTTTAGGGAACTAATTATTATAAACACTACAACCTAATGCCACGCTCAGTTAAATATACCAGATATTTTTTTTAGATGGATAATCTCATTTGGACTATATTGCTTTCATATATATTATGATAGTGACATACGAAATTAATAATATTTTATAATCCAACTGGATGACCAATTAGAAAACCGTCATCAAACGTTTAAGGGTAACACCAAATGTCACGCTCTTCCCGTAACACTCAAGACCAGTGGAACAGATGGCTATGGGAACATTATGCGCTTAAATTGACCTCTAATCCAAGCTTATTATAAGCGTAAGGGATTCCAATATAAAATGGTTTTGTGAGCCACAAATATCTTTAATACTTATTTCCAAACAAATGAAATTAGTCAGTACAATAGAGGTGTATAGTTCAGATTGGTAAAGCAAAGTTAGAAAGAAGGGTCGTATGCGATTTAGTAGCTATTGATTACAGCATGCAGATTGTGGCACATCGACATAAATAATAATTGTTTAGGGTATACTAGTTGATCTTAACGATATATGAATATATAACAAACGTACTCACGAGCCATTTAATTTTATTATTATTAAATTGAAAATTTATAAATGTCAGAATTTCTATAAACTTAAGGTTGTTTAATAAATTTAATGAAAAAAAATGTGTGGAATTTATGTCATTCGAATTTTGTGCTACTAATTTGAATACTGATACCAATGTATTTGATAATAATTGTAATATTGATATTTAAAAGAGCATATGTTGAGTTTCTTGCCGGCTCTTCTTCAGCAGAACTGCCTTCCGAACCGGTGGTAGGGACATGTTCATTTGACAATTCAAAAGTGCTCGTAAAAGTATATTTGAATAAAGAATATTTAGAATTTGTATTTGAATTTGAATTATGTTAGTAGCTATATATTATCTTTCTGTCTCGTTAAAAAATCATAAGTTATTTAATTAATAGTACAATTACTTTTTACCATTTAAATAAATAAAAATTGGAAAATAACATAGATTAGCGTTCAATTTATTTATTAAAATTTAGAAATCGGTTGATAAAAGTAAATAAAAATTGGATAAGGAGAGCAGGTAAACCTTTTATATTAAACATTGTATCATTTATTTGTGATATAATAAAAAAAAATTAGGATGACCTACTTCAAAATTCGCACCTTTCGCCAAAGAAAGAGTTCTATTATGTCAGCACCTTGCATCGCATATGGTAGAACCGTAGGTACCTATGGATCTTTGCATCGACCCGCATAAGATCAAATTTTTTGCTATCCTTGATTATTCGCTATAAGAAATTGAATGATTGTCGGTCGCTTTATATTATTTCTTAAGGCTTTCTTTGTGTAAGATGTCTACTGTACGTATGATCGTTAAAGGTGTTTTATTTTACGAACAAATCTGTCAATATTTATTTTTGGAAAAGAAGAAATAATAAGTTTTCATTTACAAACTGTAGCCTACTATATGTAAGGTCACAAAAACTATCTTGTACAGCTCTGCTTTCTAACTTTTCATATATAAATAATAACAATATAATAACGGATGACAGTCTGAAGGTGACAGCAGCATTAGTGTGAAGAAGTTCAAAGGAAATCTCAGCTTTAATAAACAAATATAAACAAATGATAAACGTATATACATATATATGTTGAAGGGCATTATCAGGATAGTTTAAAAACGCTGTGCTTAGAAAAGCTCGGCGTTCGGTTCCGCGACCTACACCATAACTTATAACTGTACGTACTTTTAGTGAACGATATCTTGGCCCTAAATATTTTGTATCCTGCTATAAGCGGGATATACGTCAAGCTAATAATTTAAACTTTTATAATAATAATCCAAATCGTTTAATTATTAAATGTGTCCATTTAACGATAATTGCGGCATAAAACCTAAGCTATTCTACAATCGAACATTTCGCAAACTGCCAATTGTGAAGACCTGGTATGCTGTAGGGCTGAATCGTCAATTGTAGGATAATAATAGAGAAAGGGCTAAGGGTTGCACCTTTCCGTATCGGGATACCTATGTCGCGCGCCCAAGTAAATATAAAGCGACGCTTTAAGATAATACTATAACGAATATGCTAAGTTTTTAATTGCAAATTTTTCGGTCTGTTACTAGATTTTTCTTTATTTTTTTAGAGAATGTTGCTAAACGATCTAATGTTTCATGTAAGATGCTTTGCTTTAAATGTTACCATTGCTACCATTATGGTATGCTATATGGAATATTTAGAGTATAATTTAGAGATTTGCTTTGTTTTTTAGACATTACGTGTCGATTGACGGAATTATTTTTATTATATGGATTAGGATAAACATTAATTTTGTTCTAATTTTACCTATAAAGATTTTATATGTCAACAGACGGCAAGTACAGCAACGCGTTGTTTAACAATAATGGTCAAATTAGCACGATATCATAATAACCCTTTAGAATAATAAGCGACCGGATAATATTCCAATATGCTTGCATTATTAATATTAACTTTATCCGCTTTGGGAATTTTGGATATGTATTTAAATAAATTGTCTGACAAAAAGTGTATATTACAGATATGTTTGCTTTGATTTTTAAATGAATACTAAGATTTTTACATTTATGGCTAAAATATTTAATTAAAAATTGATGTTTATAATCATAATGTTGAAGAGTGTTATTTTTTTTTCTTTACCTTTTTTCTATTATAAATTTTGCATAATAGCTGTGAGCTGTCAATATTCCACTTCACCGTATCGAAATCAGAGAAGCGAAACTACGAAAAAAAATATTTCTTAAAATTCTAACTAAAGTAGGTACTATTTTTTCTTTACATAGTATAAAAGCAAGTTACATTGCGAACTGTTTTTTTTATCATGAATATACACAGACTGATTCCATAGATTTTGTATATATAATATTAGAGTAAAACTAGTACACCAAGTACAATTTGTACTGTACGAATTCGTGTAGTCCACGCGGGTAAAATATTAAAATATAAGTATAAAGATGTGCATTATTAATAATAATTCTCGAACGCATCTGTCGAGAGTAGCGCGTGCGTTTCGCAAAGATGTTTCGCGTATGATGAATGATGAATTCACATATTGAATTTCGGGATTGGTAGCTATCTAGAGGCAATAAAAAGATATTAATGATATCAATAGCGTTTGTAACGTATTTAGTAAGTATGTAGCTTTCCAATAAATATATAAACATGAAGCAAAATAAATTATTAACTTAATTAATAATAAAAATATTTTAATTTATGTTTAAAAATATACATTTTCTTTTTTTTTTTTCGTTTTAGGTACTCAAATATTGTATATTTTCACATTTTCTTTAAAAGGCATCACTGTATATCGATTTAATATGACTTTATTGTAGTTCTATTTATCTATAAAGATTATTTTATCTTTAGCTTTAGCAAACTGTATCTCGCATATACCTAGCAGGCAGAGGGAATCTAGTGTTGAGACGTTTCCGACCTTTTCGCCTTTCGAGACAAAGCTGTTGAAAGGAATTTAACACCGCGCTATGTCTTGTTACCCAAATGTGAATCGAACCCATAACCATCACGTTTACGCGCCTTTTTTTATTGAGGCGTTGTGCCACTATATCATGACGGCGCCAGAATAGAGAAATATATATTATATTTTTCTAACAAAACTAATAAATTTTTATGGACTTTTAGTTAGTAAATAAAAGAACATTAATTTTATCTAAAAAGTATTATATGATATAACTTATATTATTATAATTATTTTCAATACAATTTTCCCTGTACATGATATTATTATATTATCCAAAAAAAAATAATCGATTACGACGACTACATACTCCCCTGTAGTAGCCATCTTATGTGCAGCTGCGCTCGCGCAGGGTCAAAGGTGGCGAGGGGCACAAGTAAGCGTAAGTATGGTGGGCGCTGAGTACACTGTCTATACGATTAGATGTACATAGTGAATCGATATTTTCACCGAAAATAAATACATTTTATTTATTTTATTGAGAATTTGAAGGTTTTCCCTAAAATAACAAATATTTTTTGTATCGTAAATATATATTACTAAATATTATGAAGAAAAAAATTACATTGAATATATTTGTTAGGTATTTTATGCGGATATCCTAAAAAGCTCCCGTAGGGCTTTTAACCACCTGGTAATGATTGTCTTAGGCGCCATGCTTTGTACAATATGACATTCGATACGCCCACAAAATACATTAATAAACCGGATCAAACAGCATGTGCATTGATGTAATCTTTAAAACACGTGCCTCAAAAGAACATTTTATTCAATTCTTACTATACGTTCTTAGGAATAAGATCAAAAATACTTTGCGTTATTCATAAGAATTTATAGTATCTTATAAAAGGAAATTTGAGTTCAAAGGAGTGTCGATCTTATTTCTGGCATGTTTAAGGTAATATATTGTGCTTACGTGATAGCAACAGTAAGGTGCGTAAAATCAGCTGTACAGTCGTTCCAGTGAAGAGCCTTTTCAATGAATAAATATAAATCTTAAGACGGTGGTATACAAAGTAACAAGTGATTCAGAAACGTTTAGAATAAGCGTACTACAGAACGGATCCGTCTCTTCATTTTGTTTATTGAAATAAGAGCCTAAACGCTCGGATTTAAGGAATATTTTGTTTTCTTTATTATAGAATTGTATCTTTAGAGTAAGGGTTTTTTTTTTGCAAACACCAACAACAACACGATAATAGATAGTGAAACCAGGTGCTTTAAAATAAATTTGATCGGTAAAGATTATGTATATATTATATACGAGTTGTTATTGTTGTTTTAATATAAAGTTGTATCGATAGTTATGAATATTAATAATATCGACGCTGTAAGAACCACTAAAGTAACATTCAATAATCCACAAACAATAGAGGAAAGTAAATACAAAACGTAAGAGCATTACATTACGCTTAGAAGGGTCGCTTAGGGGCATGTGCGCACGCGCCGCTCGACAATCACAGTAATAATATCTAAAAAATAATAATAAATCCGGGTGAAGAATAAAGAAAATCACCCCCTGCTCCCTTTGCCTTTATCTTGCAAACAGACTTCAAATGTTAAAGATAATAGGGGTGCTCCCCTGCGTACGCGCACCTTTCGCGGGGGTTGCATCTATACAAGTAAGGGGAGAAGTGACGCCGCGTCCAATTTGGCGGTTTATTTCAAATTTCTACAAGGCGTTTTTAACTCTTGTATGTTTTAATAAATTATTCATGTTCACTTTAATTTATACATATTCTAAGTAATAGATTTTACATAAGACATCATTTACTTAAATATACGAACATAGCCGTAGACGTATGTCATTTATTGAGATATAGATGTATCGACAATTGAAAAATAAAGGAAAATAAATCGAAAGCCAATTACTGAGATATGAAACAGACGAGCAAAGAATTCAAAAAGCAGAGATGGGCTTTGTCCTGCACCTTTGATTACCTGGCCCGGCCGGACAGGTAGACAATATACGGATAAAAATGAATAAAGGAATAGTTTTGTTTTCATTTCGCTTTATAAACGCGAATGCGAATCTTCTTTTATATATATATAATGTTTAGTAACTACGCTTCGTAAAAGATTACGTTTTGTTCTTGACTTTCCTTGCAATAAATATGCGGTAAATGAGTAGTTTTTTCTATTATATTTTGAATAAAAATACTGTATACATTGGAAACTCTTAGAGTTTTTAATGATCTCAAATATATATTTTTACATAAACTACCTTGCTAGTTTACATTTGTAGAACTAAAAACAACGCAATGCTTCAAAAGTTCAAACGAAGTCTAAAGCATTCATCTCGCAACTATTAATTAGTAGTCCCCCGATCGGTCGTAATCAAGCATAAAATTAAACCTTGGCACACGCCAAGCTCCAAACAAAGGTAAGGGTGTGTCCATATCGCGGTACCTTATGGCATAGCAATTTGTTCAAGACATCTGGCTTCACACCTGCCCGCACCCCCCTTACGCGCACTCCATACCGATACTTACTCATAAATACCAAATTTACCCCTAATTTGATATGAACCCTTATAGTTGTTCGGTATAAAGTCGAAAATACAAGCAAAGTGCATGGTATTTTTACGGACAAGTTACCGGTGTATTATGGTTTTGGCACAAGGTCCATGCCCCTGTCATTCATCGTAACGTGTTCGCTCATTAAAATTCGGAAATGACGAACAGTTTCGAGTCCAATTGTTCTAGGCGCGGTCAAGCGAGACTTTATGACAATAAATGATTCGTGTGTTTGCTCATTAGAAGTCGCTAGTTCCGACCGATGACGAAAACTTTTAATTCGTTTCCCGTCCGTAAAAGTAACTGACATCGTTCAATTAGCCACATGTCGTCTATCAAGCGATGTTTGTCCACTAGACTAGCGCGTCAATCTCAATAGGAGTGTGTTCACAATACAATAACAACGTAAGCGCGCAACGTACGTTCATTCACGCGGACATGCAGAAGACGCCGTAAGGACGGTGGGTGGGTGTGTGCGTGTCTCATTCAAGACGCAGCTCCTTGCGTCACTTCCGGTGACGTCACAGTCTTAAACGGCCGTGTGAACGGTGCTTTACGATACTTTTTTTATATTTTGACAGGTCGCGGTGTAAAGCGATGACGAGATAAGTGAAGGGTTCTCCGACAATTCGATAACATGTAATTTCGTTTGCGAGTTGAAAAGAAATTTGTTTAGCATTATAAAGATATGTTAAATATTTGTAAGTGAAACATCCGTTTTCAAATTATACTAATTTAATAATATTTTGATAATAACGTTTATAATATTTCATTACAAGATATTTTTAAATTGACGAAATTTAAAAAATCTTATATTTAAACGTTTTGCTTTGTTATTAAAATTAAGCTCAGGAATTCGTCACAAATAGCCAATGTAATAAATATTCCAAAGAAACAGCTTCCGCTAGTTCGTAGAAAAAATCTACTTACTAATTTGTGAACTCGGGGTAATATACCATAGTATAAGGATGCGGGACTCTATAGCTGTGATTCGGGCCAAGTAGCCTATTGTGCAAACTAAGAATAGTTCCTTGGCCCGCATGGTGCAAATAAATATTAATGCAATGAATTGTTACACTCGGTTCTGAAGTTGTTATTCAAATAAGATATTTAAATATTCCACTGGAAATAACAAAAGTTCAGGTTTTTAAGACTGAGCTGTGAAGATTTAGTTAGAGAAGAGAATTTAATTTATTTATATGTTCAGGCAGAGAGAACCTTGTTTATTTAACGGAATGCTGAAACCATAAATAAAAGTTTAGAAGGTTGACTTAGCACAATGCACCACTTTGATCATTTCAGTTCAAAGTGTATATAAGATAAGGTCATTCGACAGGGAATGTCACTGCCATACTTTATAGTAAAGTGTAAAAAAACAGCTTCACGCTGTTTCCCGCATAGCATATTCGGCAGCTGGGGGAACCTTGTGTTAGAACACTCTGTTTCCAACTTTCTGCCCAATATTCGAGACATTGCGTGTTGGTTCAATAATTTAAATATACTCTCCTAAGTGGGTGTCAAACCCACCACAACCTCGTTTACGTTGAGACGCTGTGCTGTAGCGTTAATAATTACAGAAATATATATTTACTAGGCTCCTCTGCCCTCTTAAAGTTCAGTAGGCAATTGTATTTTTTGTAGATTCAAGCCTATACTATAGGTACCCACTGCTTGTTAGTAAATATTTTGATTAATAGTTTCCTTTTTATGTTAACTATATATATAGAGTTTATCGTAAATAATATGCATTTTTTTTATGTATGCCTCATAGAGAGCGTAGAAATTGTATGTATAATTTATTTTATAGTTAAATATGTTTTCTTATTAAGGACATTTACATATATAGTACGTACATACTATATTAGAGTATCTACGACCGAACACTATGTAGAACGCGCGGCCAAAACCGCATTAAGCATAACATAAATTTCATAATAATAAACAGGAAAGCAAGGTTTCATGATAGCTCTCAATTGCTAAACTGATCATACTAGCTAATTTATATTTATTAAGTACATATACTAAACACATTCGTAAATGAATTTGTGCAATATAAACTCTTAATCGACTTTTACCTTAAAAATCATTTATAGTAATCCGATTCACCGAAAGTCAAACCAATAAAGGATGAATTAACACATCTGCGTTATAATGTAAGAGGTTTTTTCGTATACTACTTACAACTTACAACGTACAATCCTTAACACAACAATGGAAACACGTAATTTGAATGAATGGTCATTTTAATATATTTTCAAATAATTTATCACAGGCACAAAAACGTCAATATGATTGTGAGTATATATAATATATAATATATACTCACACCCATTGTGGCGCATCAGCACAGCGTCAGACTGACGGTCGTGGGTTCGACTCCCACTCTTGAAGGTTAAATTGTTTTCTTTTCGTCGCCCTGGTAACAAGACAAGGCTTTGTTTTCTGCACATGCAATATCTCACAAGGCGGAAATTGGGGGAATTGGGAAGGCGTGTATTACACGTATGTACACTAGGTTTCCTCTCTCTACTTTGCTATGTATGGGATTCGATGACGCTTAAAAAAAATTTGATATACAAGATTGATTCTTATTTTCTTTTGACATTTTGGCAATATATTATATTATGTTTAAGTAATTAAAATAGCTGGTAATATATACTTAATTATTTAAACAATCGATGTAATAAATTATAAATCAGAATTTACTCAATAGGTTATATATGTAGAGTTTATTATGATTTTGTGGCTCAACCAATCATCATTTGATTCAATTCAATATTTTTGTACTTATCTAATATTTCATTCATTACAACGCTTTCCCGCTAAGAGCAAGTTCGTTGCTATTGCCTGTCAGTAATCAATCTAGCTTACATAAGTTTATTACACAATTGTGATGTAATTTCCCTAGAATTACGCTTTCCCGTTATATTATGGCCAAATTAGTTAATTTAAATACCTACAACCTTATTCAACATATTAATATTACATTGAATTTTATTGGTTTGTAACATTTTACGGTTACTCACTCTGATAGTGTCTGAGCGACGATAACTATGAGTTTTATGAAATATGACACATTCTAAGTGCACAATGTTGCAGTACACATGTGAGAGTAAGTAAGGGTTACTGTGAAACGATAAACGTAATTGTAATATAGCCTAAAATAAACTTCCCCGACTTTGAAATGGCAACACAAAAAGATTTTTGTTTTTTAATTTGAACCTGACTTTAACAAACTTAAGATAAATATGTATATATTGGAATTTTTGATTTCAAGTTATTATAAAAAATATACATATTTGGTAATAAACTAGCCTTACGACAGATGCTTTATAATTTATCTTCTTCTCATATAAATCGGCAAAAGTACCGTTTCCGGTCTTTAAGTACTAGCAACATTCAAACTGAATGAGGCAATAAAGTATCAATAAACGCCTACTACACCTGGTCACTTGGTTTTTTATATTGTACCTATGAATGAATACAACGATGTTTACAAGTTTAATGAACAATTAGCCACAGATGCTTGGTTTTTTTTTTAATTTGTTATAAGATCTAAAAATAAGTTTATCATTTAGATTTAAATTAAATATGTAGCCACTTTATATGTATATTGTTAACTTAATAACAGGTACTTACATCTCTTTCTAATAATGAAAGATAAGTGAGGTGTCACTGCTATCTCCAGTTAGCAAATTTTTAAATTATGTTAAGTTAAGTTAATTAAGTTAAAATACTGTGTCACATAGCAAATATTATATTAGCAAGAGCTCTCATATGATTTACTACTGTCTACCCACCGTTTTATCTTCAATCAATGAGTAAAAGTATACGGGCACAAGATTGGCTTAGAAAAAACATCGGCGCACGCGCACCCGCCGGGTGGTCCCGCACGTGGCCCCGTATTGATGAATATCGACGTCTTATCGATAAGTGAGGAAGACTTAGGAAATTTGATGTTTTGTCTATTTTAAGTAAAATTTTTGTTAGAAAACAATGTTTATATGATTTAAGGGTTGATCTGAATGTATGCAATAGTTATAAATTTGAATTAGTGTTTAGGAAATATTAATAAATGGGGAACAGAGTAATATGTCACTACACGTACATAGGTATATAACGTCGGTATAAACATTAAAACAATATACAACTTAATATTAAAAATATCCTATGCTATATACCTAAGAATGCTGCTTTTTTGGCATTGAATATTTAAGTCATGCTGCAAAGAGAAAGACTTTTACAATAGCAGATTTAGTGCAGGTATTTAAGTTAGCATAAATTAGTTCTAGATATATGGGAATGTAATTTATACTTGTTATTTTGTTACAGATAACTTCAACAGCCGAGGGCATATTTCTTGTTGGATAGGTGTTCAAAATCATATTAATGGTAAGAAATCACATTACTTGACCAAATATTTTTAATTTTAATAATATATCTAATATATTTATAATCGAAGTAATAACTTTCCAAAATCATTTTCCAATATACCTCAACATAGACAATCATTTAAAATCTCTCACTTGACCAGTTTCACAAACTAACGCCCGTAATCTACGCCGGCTAACTATATTATATATAGGAATATGTATGCCATTACACCACCATAAGGCACTATGAACTAGTGCAACGCCGGAATAAAACCGACAGAATTTCGTATACACGTATTTTGTCTGCAGGCTGACAGGGGTGGACATCGCATGAATTTTCAAATAATCAGACGTACGCTGCATCTATGTAATAAAAGAGGGCCGGGTTACTCTGACAATTCAATTTTATAACGATATTTGCACGGAAAAAGGATTGAAATTTTCAAACTATTTTTACTTTTTATAACAACGTCTCTTAATTATTAACGATTATTTTAAAAAAATATTTTTGTATAATCTGTGTGCATAATTGATAGTTTTCATTTTTGTTTGTTATACAGATCTACATATATTTATTAAATGATCAAAATAAAAACTAAATAGTGTTATATATGACACAAATAAAAAATGATGTACATTTAAACATTATAAATAACAAATAATATACTACATATATATCTTACTTGTAGCATATTGAAACCTAATCCATGGCGTTAGAGCTATAGAATTTTTGGCCGTTTAGGCACGATAATTTTCAAACACGCTTGAAATACGATCGTAAAGCCATAAAGCGGAACATTAATCAACAACGCAGTTTTGTATATCGAACGCCAAAAGCGATGTTATCTCCTATCAATGCAAAGCCGTTACGTGAATTTGAAACGGGTGTTTCGTAAAAGGATATATGGATTTTCTTGGACTGAAAATTTTAACATGTAAAGCTATTGTTTTGACGCGAGCATGGTGTGTTTGAGAAGAGTCTGAATGTACGGGGTTTGGATATAGTAGATTCGTTTTTGTTTTGAAAAAATGTTGCCAGTCTTGTCTTACGATACGCGTATAGTACAGTAATACAAATAGTTAGTTTTCCAGATCTTATGATATCTTATGGTAAACCTTATACGTATTGTGCCGTACCTTATATAGGCTAGATATCTCAAGGGGTTCATAGTTGAAAACAAAATAACGGAGAAATATATCACTATGGCCTTTTAAACTTATCAAAGTGTATAAGACTGGAAAAATAGTAACAAAATATAATTTTAGTTAATCAGCGAAATATGATGACGAGCGTGATGAACTTCCAAAAATTTTTTGATTAAAAAAGCCTTTGTTCAAATTTCAACAGTTCGAAGCTTCTATTTTCCATTAAAATGTATATTGCCTGATAATATATTAGTTCGACTTTTTTTTCGTTAATATTTTAGCTATTTTATAAATAACTATGTATTTGACGATATGTGCTTATATTATATAACATAGTGTCAAAAATGTATTTGAACTGTTCTAAATATAAATTAAACTCGAAATTGTTTTTGCAGTCTATTAGAAAAATTTAAATTTTCCTGACAAACTAAATGCAGGGGAAACTCACTCTATGTCCAACTTTTTCCCGATAAGAGTGACGTATTCATATGAGTTGAACAATCAATGAATAGGTCGAAAAATACCTTCCATGTAGGCTTGCACAGATGTATTGTAGGTATACCTACTACGAAGATTTATATAAGAGTCAATGGTCTTCTCTTACTTATAATAATATATTCTATACATCGAATATGTTTAAAAGAAAAAGCACTTATATCAACATGCTGTAATTATAAAACTTAATCAGAATATCGATATATTTTTTAATTTGTACTTAATAATTCGAATATTTAGTTCTATAAACCATAACAGGAAGCAATAATATCCTTAAAATGAAATCATTAGTTTGCAAAGCATACAATTTTATCGGACCTAACTACAGTACATTTTTCATTAGCAAGATAAAATTTTCCTAGATGAAGCAGATGATTTTCATTATAGACAAAAACACATCATATGTAGAGAAAGCTAACCCCCCTTTTAACCCTACCGTAGACAGGTTGAAAAGAGAACCTCTATTGCAATTCAACATTGATGCAATACTTTATCTGCAATGATTGAAATTGCTGGAACTGATAATATACTAAGAAATTATGAATTAAATTTCATCATAATATATTACGATAATAATTAATCAGTATTTAGCGGGGCTATAGTATATCTATAGAAATTTTATAATTTATTTTTGTAAAATAATGCTTCTGGTACACAGCTCCTCGTGATTGCACTAATCAATATAAGTATGTATATAAGCACTCATTCAGACGCTATAATTCCTTTAATAAAAATACAGAGAGCCAGTAAAGGGGGAAGGGGGGCGCAATGGGCTTCGGAAAATTCACCCGGTGAATGGAAAACGCGGCAATAGACAAACAGGCGCTGACCCCGCGCCCCCTACCCCACCTAACGTGCATTTTGAAATAAGGCCCCCAATGGGAGGCATTTTTAACCGATGTTCAAAAGGGATATTATTGACCCTTTAGCGTGAAACTTTTCTTATTATATCGATACGCGCACATAGCGCGTATTGATAAAAAAAACCACGTTTATAAATTGAAGGCTCCTTTTTTAATTTGTAATTATATAAAAAGATAATTGTCCAAAGAAAAACATGTTAAGTTCATTTTATAGATTCTATTTCCGATATAACACACCAGCGACATGGGCATCAATTAGCCGTGTCACATCCACACGCGTCCGTAACACTGCCGGCAATTTGTATAATTTACACAAATACAGTCCGTATTAATTAAATTCAGAGGCCACAATAGCTTGCACAGATTTGACAGACTTATCCAATCTTAACGTTAGCGGGTACGCACGAGGTTGTAAATCTAGTCGACGCGAAATGGCTGACCGACTCCATCCCCCCCAGATCTATGCTATGGCTGCAAAAGTGTGCGCCATAAATTTTATACAAGCTCCGATGTACGGTAAAACTGGCGTTCGTTTGTGTGTGTGCGAAAATTCGTGTAGCCGTAAGAGGAGTGGACATCACCCGCTTCGCTTTGTATTTCTGCCCTAGGAAATGGTATTATACAGGCTGGCTAATCTAAATAAATCGGCAACATTGACGTGAACTTAGTTAGAAGATAATTAAAGACTTCGTCAATATATCAGGTCATGCTGTATTTAGTGGTTTGTCGATCTAAGGGTAGCAATTAGACTGGACATAGACATGTTTAAATTTTGTTTAGAATCAATGCCGAAATTTGTCGCCGAATTAAACAATGATATATAGTAAAACTATTAATAGTCTGTACAAGCAACTATAAGTATATAATTCGCTTTGTATTTTGGATCAACTCGTCTGATACCGAAAAAGACCGGCTCGAACAAAGCCTGTTTTGTCTTTTTTCTTAGTTGTGAAGTAAACGGCTTCCTTTCATGTAACTTTCCATTCGGTCGGTTCAGGACGCTGAAAGAAGTGTGAACCGGGCCGTGATCGGCGCCAGTCAGGTGTGCTTAACTCGGAGACCGATGGACTTGTCTACTTAGTCTGCTCCTGTCACTAATAATACGCTCTTTTTATTTTACCAACCCGTAGGCTCTGCGGCGCTCCCGACAACGTCCCGGCCAATCAACGTCTACCTATACTAGCATTTGTTCCACCCAAAAATATACATACCTATTACGTACAGTATACAGGTATTTTTTGTACGCTTGCAAAAAAAAACTAAAATATTCTGTATTTTTGGTCGAACAAGGGCTATTAAAAACAGGGTTTGGGGCTAGATGTCACGCAACGTGAAACGCACGCACACAGACGCACCTTATTAAGGACGTATTGGTTACGCACTTATATTTTACCCGTAAATGTAGCTAAAGAGGAGAATTGTGCACAAAAACGCATCTTCCCCCTTTCCCACCCCAGCGGCCGGCGGGCGAACGAATACATTCGACTAGCCCATTTGCAATATCGCATTGTGTGAGTGTCTGTCTATACGAATCTCAGCGCGCGTGTGGACGAGCGCCACACACCCGCAAGCTTGCTTAGCCTGTGCGTAGTTTTACGTAGCTACGTGTATTGTGTACGCGGTATTGGTTTTCTGTACTGAGCTTTAACAAATTTCAAATTCACAAAATCGTGATTGGTCGGTATTTTGTTTGAACAAGCGGACGCACCGGGAGCAGTATGACCCAAAATACGCTAGATAATTCGTTTAGCCGTAAAATGATGAGTTTTATCTGATTTTGTTTACGCGATGGCGTAATTGCGACGCATTGGTGCGTCTGTGTCGTAGTAACCAAACAAACGGTAATTACTAATTCGCCAAATAATAATATGTGTATAATGAATAGTGCGAAATCTATTTAGTGTAGATATACCGCGGACTAGCTAACAAATATTACCTATTACCACACAAATCGGAGACTTGATATTAGCATTTTTTTTATGCTGTATTCTGCATAGAGCACGGTAGGCAGAGGATACCAAGTGTTGAGACACTCCGTTCCCCGCTTTCCGTCTTTCGAAACATCGCAACAACCATCACGTTAACAGTACAATTGCCAATATGTCATGACGATATTATAGCTCATATTTGAAAAAATATATATTATTTGTGATTCTATAAAAAACAAAGTCAAGCCTTTTTTTAGACATAGACGAATGTATAATAATAGTATGCCATCGACGTGGAACGCCTTAAATTCCATCAGTAAACAAATTCGGTGATCATCACAAATTATCGATAGTAATGAAGTAATTATAAGAGGGGCACACGCGCCACTAGCTATCAATAACCGGAAGACAGACGCTCTAATGGGCACCTAAGAGGCCAAATATCAATTTCTAGCAGACTATTCGTGCGTGAGACGTCACTCGGCACCCGGAAGTGCGCTACAAAAACTTAAAACCAATCAACTCAAGAAATTGGAACTCGACTAGTTTCTTCCACACCAACATGACGAGGTTAAATTCAATATTAGAATTGGCTTCCTTCAAAGTTCAAGACATTGTTTAATTGGAAAGGGCATTATAGTAACTGATAAGTTTACATTCAACGCTTTATATTCACCTTAAATATATCCTTTAAAGGTTTAGACACAAGAACTATTATTCTAATGTCTTCCTAGAAATGAATTTACTATACATTTATAAGAAAATTGCCAAGTCACTTTACACATGGGCACAACGCATAAAGCATATGGTGTTAGGGAAGTGATATCCAATGGTAATTTTAATTAATGAAACGCATAACCCCTAAAGATTAATTGAAAATATTATAAGGCGAGATAATAATTAACTATTTCTATATTATATACATACATATTAAATATACTTTGAGAAATTCGTTATGTAGCAGCAGTACCCGTCAAAACAACGTTCTTTGCATTAATATGAAAACTTCTTAAGATTCTTAAGATGGCCATAAAAACTGAAACATTATACCATATTTAATACGTGTAACCGCAACACAAAAAATATTTGATTAAGTTCAAAAATGATAAACAATGTTTTTATCGGAATACCGTTCTTTCACAAGCAATTAAGCAAAGGAACAGTGGTCACTGACAGATGTGAAGCGACCGGTACTGCGCCCGCTACGGTACGTCACGCGACAGCTTGCTTGGCCGTTGTAACATTATGCTAAAACTAAGGCGGAAAAGTTATTATACTAATGTGTATGTGTTATCTTAACTGGAATTTACATAAAACTCGTAACGGCTAGTTGTATGTTAGATTTGTTATATGCATTTACTTTATATATATATATATATATATATATATATATATATATATATATATATATATATATATATATATATATATATATATATATATATATATATATATATATATATATATATATATATATATATATATATATATATATATATATATATATATATGGTAAATATTTTCCGTGATATATATTTATAGGTAAACAAAACTTTACAATTTTCATGATTTGATGATGAAGAATGTTACTTGAAATCATGGTTTCAAAATATTATTAATACGAAAATCTTAAATTAAAATAAGACATAACCTATAACCTTTTTTAGACTCTTTATCATTCCGCGTAATTACATAACGCGTGTTACTGCTAACATACATGCACGCACATTCAATCCGCTTAGTAGATTCTATCTGTTTAACAAAGAGAATCGTACATTAATCCTCTCGTATACTAATCTGAGAATAGATTAAAGTGTATTTCTAAACCTTGCATAAATAGCTTCTACAAAAAGAGTATAAGATGTGGTACGATAATTTAAAGTACTAACAATATATTGTATATAACAATTGGTTTTCTATTTCTGATATGAAACCGTGTCAAATTTCAATTTATATCTTGAGTACGAGTTTCAATTAAGTACCTATTATTAATTTTTTTTAAATAAAATAACAATTGCTGTAGATGAGGCGGTCTCATGGGAATATTGGCCTAGTAAAACAATAGCGTTGAGACAAAGCGTGACCTGTTTGCTCTCAAGACTCGCCCGTGAGGCTTAAACAATGGTCCTTACCAAGCCACAAAGGAAATAAAGCTGGAAGAAATCGCGCAAGACAAAACGACCCATCCAGATATAATATTCATGTTTGCTCAAACGCTTTGCAAGGGTTAATTGATACTGTTCTTGAGTATAAAGTTCTTTCCTTTTTTTCTTTTATAGCTAAAAGTGTAAGTGTAACTTCACGTGTTATTCCCAGGAATAATAAAAATTTGCTACTATAAATTTGCTACATATCATAACGTATGTGTCATAAATAATTTTGGAAGCATGATAGTACCCGAAATAATAATATTGTTCGTAAAAGTTTCCTTCCTCGGTTCGTAATCTCCAAAAGCATTTTTCCTCAACTCGTCAATTTGCTGACATCCTGACCATAGTTCTCACAATCAAAAAAAGATTTGTCACTTAAGTTGTAAGTCCGGAAGGAGCGGTTCCCAGGCGGTGGGCAGCAAACGATTATCACCCTTAGTATCGCTTGCAACCGCTGGATGACCCTTGAGAGGGAGCGATCGGATACTTTTATATAAATTTTTTTTGTCAAAATCTATAAAAATTATACCAAAAATCTAAGTTTAATAAATATTTAAACTATTCTAAATATTTATATTAAAAAAAAGAAAAGATTAGCTAGTAAATGTGATGATAGAATAAGGTGACATACTGTTTCAAACTTAATAATTTTATCATTATTACTTTACACGTAAAAAATTTAACAATACCTGATATATATAATATAAATCGTACTAAAACACGAATACACCGATTATCCGAACACTGCGCAGACGCATCGGGCAAGCAGGAAGGAAGTGTAAGGCGAGCGCGTGAGAAGGACGCCAGAGCCGTGAGAATCACTTGCCACTTGGGGTGTGTTTAACTTAATTGTAAATTGATACAGTACTCAACAAAAGTTAGTGGTTAAGTAAACCACTATTTCTTGACTAGATATATATTAACTTCTCAAGCATATTCTCTGTGAAACAAATGAAACGTCCTTTTGAAATACGATGTCTATTCAAGATACTGAATGGGTCGCTACGTTATTGTGTTTGCATTAGATTATTTTCTTCTCTTATTTTATTGTGACTTATACTATGTTGAACTTTTTTTTATTAAATTAAAAATTTTAAAAATATATATAACTAAGTCTTACAATTCGTTTTTTAAAGGGAAGTAAATATTTTAGTAATTTATTTTGTCGTAGTAATAATATATGCTTCTTGCGTCCGATGTACATTTTTAACTTTATAAAGATATCATCTCGTTAGCCGGCAATATATCAATTTGATATGAGTCAGACATAACGAGTTCAATAAAAAAAAGATCACCGCCAATCGTTCCGTGCTAAAGATCAGGGTGCGTCGACCTTCAAGTATGGACCAAGATATACGACAACAGCGTAATTTGTGTAATAATAATATGCAATATAATGACTTACCATTTGATCTGCCCATTATTTCTATCTTACCAATTACTTGAGAAATCCATAAGAATAGAAAACACTGGCTTGATCTAGACAATCTTCTTCACTGAAATACAAAATATGACAAAATTTACAATCATTAAATTAAATTATAAGTAAAATCAACTTTAATTTAACTAAATACCTTTAAATCTACCATTTTTATCTGCTAATATAAATTCGAACGCGTGCTCCTGTCCTTTGAGCCGGGTTCACTCAGCGCGACCAACGGAGTCACCGGAAGGAATCAGGGGCTCGGGACAATCTCGGCGTCCGGTGTTGAGCTTCCGGCAAGGCGTGACGTTCCGCTCGGACCTGCGCACGCGTTCGTTAATTAGATGTGTGGTATATGGCTCCTGCACCTGTAGATAGCAATGATAAAAAAAATGTATAATGATTAGTATTACAATTATATTACGGAAGTTGCTTAAATTTTTTTTTATATTGAATGAAATATATGTTTGCATAAATATCCTATATGTTTGCATTAGTTCATGGATCAAAGTAAATATACAAAAATATGTACTCACCTTTTTGTCTAGAAGAATAATTTTAGTATAATATCTTCTATTTTCAAACAAAAGGCTGAATATATATAATCCTGCCATAATTAATAAAACCTTGCAGAATGTTAAACAATATTCACACCAAGTTCTTTTACAAAATGAAGCAAGTGCAACGGTCACCTTCTTTATAAAGGAAGCCAGGATATTTTTGCCACGGCCCATTAGAATGAGCTCCCGCTAAGTTTCAATTAGGAAGACGCGGGAGTTAACGACAGAAATACCTGTGTTTATTTACGATGCACACTGTAATTGTAAACAATATTCATAATATTATATGTTATATAAAACATAATTTATGTTGAATTTGATCTCATTATTCCGATGAGTACTGTCGTAACCATTTATGAACAGGCTAGACTGTCTAAGCGTAGAAATGAGCTATTTTTAAAGCAGTGTAAATAAAGTTCTTATAGTTTTGTCTTGTTATCTGTCTATACTCTATAGTGATCTGACATTCTTGTGGTACAATTTCTGCTTACTGCAATTCTATTTTAGACAAACTATTCTACTTGTAAATTGATTCCTTTTTGCATATCCTAGTTGGTTTTACTAACTTCTATTTTGCTAGTAGACCTCTGAAGCCATAATGGTGCAGTGGGACAACTGATCTGACCGTGAACGTAATGATTGTGGGTTTTATTCATATTAAGGGGGATTACGGAGGATATTTTAATTTCTGTGCTCTGATAAGACAAAACGCGGCGTTGAGTTCCACCTCTCACCACGTAATTCTGGGGCTAAGTTTAATCAAGTTTTAATAAATTCCATTTTAAACCAGATCCCACAAGAAAAGTTTATAATAGTTTTCTTGTTTTACTTTTCTTTGTATTGAAAACTGTAAACTTGATTATGCATTTAAAGCATTGTTCTTCCTGAGACCCCTTATGCACTGTTTTTCTTTGTCTTTGCGAAGAAATTTCCGCTCCAGGAGTAGCTTTTACAATTTTCTTACGTAGACTAAATTACAGTAAAATTCCACCGCGTGAGTATTTTTACTTTACCTTCTGTCGTAAAACAGCACAAAATTTTATTTGTTGTTACTTTTATTAAATATAACAATTACTTGTTTAAATTTCGCCATTTAATAACCGTCATACGAAATCAAAATTAAGATTTGAGTTGATTATAGCTAAATATTATAGCAGGAATCAACAAAGCAGGAATAGCTAAGATATCTTGGAGATACTTTTATATATATATATATATATACATATATATATATATATATATATATATATATATATATATATATATATATATATATATATATATATATATATATATATATATATATATATATATTAGTTATGCTAATAGGATTAGGTATATACCTACATCCAATACCTACATAATAATTAAAATTAATTTCTAAACATAGTGTATGTAAATATTCGCTTATGCGACGCCTAGTCAGGGCTCATAATTGCTTTCCTTACATAATTATAATTGGCGCGAAAAGTGTGCGCATTAATTATTCATTAATCTACTCACCCCTCATTTGCCTGGCTTGAGATACGCCGGTTAAACAAATAAGTGCGCCACTATTTTTGTCTTAAATTATTGATTTCTCATAAATTTTCGGCTAAATACGTATTGCTTGAAGGAAATTTTAAGCAAATTAAAAAAAAATACTGCTTCGTTTTACCTAGTATGTAAAATAAACAATGTCTTCCGTCCCTACACCATAATTTTTGATTGATTTTAAAGTTTCTTACATATAAATCTATATTGACTTTCAATATAAATCTTAGTCTTCCATATACTTAATGTCACAGTCAAGAAAAAAACTGGCATATCAATGTCGTTAATGAATTGACATGATAGGAAGTGTCATAGGTACTCGTACGACTTTAGTTACGTTGCAGTGGACGTCGCAGCTTGTTAAAATTTTTATCATCTAGGTATAAGAGGTGGAAGGTGTGAAAATAATTCAATTATAACTCGACAGTCACATGAATAAAGATAGGTTTCACTAAGCTATGTTAACATTGAAGTTGAGGACGGAAACACTTGACCACCCCCGCTCTCACAGCCTGGCCCCATGAAAACTGTTTTGTTAGCAACTTAAAAAGAAAAGAAAATCACGCCTCAGCATTTACACTTTTAGAAAAAACGTCTCGAGTTGTTTTTTTTTTTTAACATTCAGCACAAGTAAATGTGAGAGTTACATGTAAGAAAATTATACAGGTGTTTAGATTTTCATCTCATTTCAAATTTACCATAATTATGTATATCACAACTTTCTAATTAATATTTTGTTTATTAATACGTAATATTAAATAATCTAAAGCTAGCAAAATACAGGAAATGCGCCTATTCAACACTTTATAAACAAACTGTGAAATTTTAAATGGAATCACAGTAAAACGGTAAACGAAAAACGCGAGACTTTTTAGATCCCGCAAAACGCTTCCATACCTGCTTACTTGCGCAAGCAGCGTAAAGAAGAAAGCTACTAGTACTACAAAGGGCTCTCGAGGTGCGTGAAAGGGCAGACAATGTCATGTATCAAGTTCATGCCGAGGTTAGCCAACTGTGCGACTACACTCGGCAAAAAAGATGTTTTCATTTTACCGCAAAGAACAACTAGGCATTTGTAAGTAATACATTTTTGCAATTCTATTTTACTTGTTGGGACCACTTTTATCTTATTAGGTGTGTATGGGAATATTATGACTTATGATTTTTTTTATTTCACAATATCTTTCTAGTATCCGTTTAAATATATTTGATATATTTACCTTGCATATTTGTCATAACAATTTCAGTACATAGTTACAGATATTTTTAAGAATATTAAATATTTTCCAAATTCTATATATTCAACTTCAACGTAGATCCTAATTAAAAAAAAAATAAACATAAAAATCGTATATAATTAAAATGTATCCGTATTTATATGAACAATTGTGGCCGACTGTACGGAAAGATAACTACGCAAGATTCAGAAAGATGTGACAAACAATACTAGTGGAATACGATATTAGCCGGATTAATTAGAGCGCCTCAAAGCCACTTGGGCTTGAGACAATCAAGTGTCATGTTACTTACATTTTTGTATTTAAAAGCATTTTGGTAAATTTTTGTACTAATTCTAAACTCGTTTGTATGTCGTCATAGCGTATGAACAGGATATTATGTTATTGTAAGATTTTTTGTTTTGATTTTTTGTCATTAGACGTTTAAACATTTATTAGGTAAATCTGTTTGTAGTTTTCTCTTTTAAAAACAATATTCTAAACACACCTTTTCTCAAGTTTATTAAAGAAAAGGTGTGAATATTGTTTTAAATACATATTCTTATTTAATATCGTATATTATCCATGTATTTGCATTGCAGTGCATAAGTAAATTTAAAAGGATCTAACAAATTATACTTAACTTTACAATATATACAATATACATTTTCTACATAAAAAACAAAGCATCAAAATGAAAGCTTACTTGTACATACTGTTACAGCTAGTGCTCTCACAATCTTTTAGTAATGCGGAGATGCGTAATTAGCGGACTGAGTCTAGATATTAAGACATACTTAAACGAACGAACGAAGGGAAGTCAACCACAGTCGGATCGGTATATCGGTGTTCGCTATCCCTTTCCCCCATTATTTTTTCTTCCACTAAAGTCTAGGCAGACTTGGGGGGATCTGTCTTACCCCTTTTGGGGGGTACTTGAAGCCCTTATCTATTGTAAGTTTGTACAGCGTAGTGGATCGTAGGGGACCCCTTTGCTGATGCATCTTGAGTCGCATGTAGCTGTCGAAATGAAAGATGCACCCGGATTTTTTGGATATTCGTTAATTTATTTTTTTTAAGTTTTGGGCTTTAAATATTTTTATTATCCTTTTTTGCTATGCTTAACACTTGTGTTTGTTTATTTAATGTTCAGCAGCATTTTTTATTTATTTAATTAAGCACAATTCGTTAAAATTTCACATTGTAATTTATCTGTACAAGGGAATTTTTACAAATAGTTTAAGTACAAACATTATGTCTAGCCATTATTATTCCAATCACATACATGTAAACAACAATTGATCATAAAACATAACCAAAAAAAAAAAAATATATTGTTAAAAACCCAGCCATTTATCACGCATTCGCGCATCAACTGCAACCTGCTACTTACGCGTATGCAAGTTGAGGTTATTTTTTTTACTTCCCCCTGGCCTGTCTGGTCTCTCATTTCTACCGCCTTCAAAGCCACAATGCCGTGATTAACGTGCCGTTGGACGTAATAGCTTTCTTCGATTTTTTGGTAAACGTTTCTATGATTACCTTAAAGGTCTTTTGAAGAATTTGCTTTTAAAAGGGTGGATACTTTGTTTTATTTTTTATTTTATTTGTTTTTGATTGTCTCTTTACATAGAAAGACTGGTGAATAGCTTATTTTGTCACAGTGTTGATGCGCATAAGACTTTTTTGAGGTTCTACAATATTATTTTTAATATATATTTTACTATAAGCTTTAAGTTTTTAATGAGAATTTACCACATATTTTAATAACACGAGAATACACCACTCTTACAAATGTCATTGTATAAAATATTCACCATAGCTCAAATCATAAAATCAAATTTACCAATTAACGTCAATAAGTCAGTCCGCTATCAGCGAAAACTTATACCTTTAGGGGAAGGGCACGCAAAAATTGCACTTATAAATCCCGCATAACGCATAAAACGTTAAAACTATGGCGTTCACTTTGAATCATCGATTCTCTGTAATGCCGGCTGGAGTCCTATTAAAACAAAAATAAAAAAATGTGGGCCCACTACTGAACCCTGTAGCATTCCCGCCTTGTAGTTAAGATTGACAGACGGAAGGGTTGAGGTGGGGGCGACAGGGGGTGAATTGAAAGAGAGTGGAAAAATTATACGTGGCAACCAACGCATCTTAACTTCCGAGGCTGCCTTCCGAGCCGCGTTTGTAGGGCGAGTTCACTTGAAAGACATGTAATCAAAATTTTAGAGGTACTTTAAACGAGAATTGCTTCACGTTATATAATTAAAAATATGTTACTGTCAAATAAAATCATATGAATAGTAATTATTAATTACCTATGGCACCCAGAACTATCGTTGTATTGTACTCCTAATTGTACGCGAATTTCTAATTCTTGTATTCTTCTATGTAAAAATAACGTGGCGTTATTTTTGATTATCGATAGCCTATAGTCAATAAATTAATTTAAACGGTACACGGAGCACCAGCACCTGACTTTCCCTCTCCGCAAGTACATAAAAATATGCTAAAAATAAATTAAAGAAAGAATATATTAGAAATATGCTAAAAATAAATAAATAAATTAAAGAATTCCGATATTAAATTTTTTTTATATAAAAGAAATAGAAAATATGAACGCGTCTCGTCCTAGCTATGTAAAGTCTAAAGTTTAAACCGCTCATCGGATGCCCACCACTATCGTCTTACAGTACAATGCTCGCTAACTCAACTATGTCGCGATTGTTTGTTCCTCTAGCTTCTTTTATCCCCTTCCTTTTTATTAATTAATGTTTCTGAATGATGAGCCAGCTGCATTAGCATTTTGTTTTATTTTAAATTACTATTAATATAAATAATTATTAGTATAACTATATTATTCCAAGCAAATTAGTATAATAGACGTTTTTATTTATATTTATTTATTGATACAATAATAAAAACAATATCAATTTTCGATTTTTTTTCACTGTATTTTTAAATATTTCAAAATATTTAAATTACTTAATATGAGTTATGTATCATTGAACGGCTCATTACACTAAAGGTGGCTTAATGAATCACGGTGCACATATCGATGCAATTAAAAACTAACAGACTTCATGTCAACTCCTTGCATTTCTCTAAGTATGAATTATGCCGCTCGGTGTATTCGTTAAGGGGCGGATCCATTCATTCTTTTTGTCCGCTTGGAGCAGTTAAGGAGGTCCAGAGGAAGGGTGGCCTCCCACCCCCCCCTGAACTTGCGACTCGAGAATATTTTTTTTCTCGAGGACGTTGAAAATCGACACACTTGGCGGTAGTTTGTTCCGCTCGGCGATGATAGTTCGAGTGACTTGGATTGCGAACGTTGAAAATTTTTGTGTAATTATTTTTTCTTCTCTCATTTTACTTTTCTTTGTTAGTAATTTTTTTTTAATGGAATCTTCTGGCTACATTAATGGACTTTGAAGACGGTATTTGTTTGACTTCATTCTATTATAAAAACTACTGTTCTAGAATATAATAATACAACATAGTTTTATTTTTTATATTATAATTGGAATCATAATTTCTATATTTAGTATTACTCTTGCTAGATTTACATTATACTTTTATTTGGTTGTTACGTCATTATCAAGTTGTCTAAATTAAGTAATGAAAATATCGACACAACTTTTTTTAAACTATCGCCATCACTAAGGCAAGGAGGTTGTAAGACGGTAATGAACTGAATTCTTTTGAGTCCGCCTCGCGCCTCGCCCACTCAACTCCTTAACCGTGTCTTGAGATGCGCATTTTTATTAGACTGCATAATTATGCAGCAAAAATAACGTTATGATTTCAAACCAGTGGGTGTGAAAAGAGTTTCAGTGACGTTCCACGATTTTAAGTTACATGTCAAGCATGTTTCATTCTATAAGGTCGCATTGAAGACGTATGAAAGGCTTTTCTGATAGCGCTATACAAATAGTTATCTCGGTAATTTAAGAAATATATAAAATCATTACGAAGTAAATTAGTAAAATTGAACTGAGTACCGTAATGCATATGTTTCTAAGGTAGTACGTATTGTACAATTTCTAGAACACTGTCAAAATTAGCTTTATAAGGATCTTGCAGCTCGATAAGCGCTAGGCCGATTCGAGATAATCGCAAAACTTTGGTCTTGCTGTGCTTGCTTGGTCGGGTAACTTCACCTTAATTACTCTATAAGCAATTAAGGAGTCAAAATACTTACGATCAAACTTAGACATGCGAAGTTGTGTTTTATATTCGTGCCACACTATACACGAGTACTTACGCTGTAATGTTGTATTTATATATTACAGACAGACACTACAATTTTACTAGACGGGGATTTGATATGCTCTTTAAGCATATAAAATCCCCGTCTAGTAAAATTGTAGTGTCTGCCTGTAAACGGTTGTAGATTCGTAATTTTGAGTTCACGTAATTCAACACCGCTTAGAATTTGTCAATTGCGGCGTTTAGTTCCGCCGCTCAACACGTTAAAATCTTGAGACTTTAACACTTTGGTTATTTCTTGTTTATCTGCTATATGTGGCAAATAGCAAAAAGGTGAAATTAAAATACAACAACTAACTTTAAAATAAATAATTACTGATTTAATTTAATTTATTCAAAAATAATAAAGTAGTGGCCACAAATAAATTACATACTATTCAGGCAAAATAAATTAAGTTAATTATAAACAAAATAAAATAAAACAATGCTTATAAACAAAAAAGAACAACCAAAAAAAATACGAATTGCATATTTTAAACAAATATACTCCAAGGTCTTAAGAACATTTGTGTACATTTCTTGCTTAAGATGCAACAGTTATTCTAATTGGACTATCACCAGGGCTTATCTCCTTCAAACTTGTCCAATACACTTAACATCCCTGCAACGATTAAATCAAGATTGTGTTACAAGTTTCCCAGCTTACGACGCTAGACGATTTGTGTTAAGTATTCCACTTTCTTAATAGTTGTCGTGTTAACTACAGCTTAATAATCCTATGTTTGCTTTGTTGTTGTTGATACAATCTTCAACATTTTCTTTTGTTGTATTATAAGGCAAAAGATAAGGAGGCAAAACTCCAATGTCCATTAAAACTCATTGACCAGATTAATTGTGTAGTTATTTATATTTAAAATTGTGAAAATCAAGCTTATTATTGTGCCCAATTTTATTCTTAAGATATGAAAATATAATATAAATATGACTTTTCAATATTTCTTATAACGAATTGGATTGAAATGTTGCTATAGCGACCATTCAATCAAATTTCATATTTATTCTGTAGAATATTTTCTACTTGAACAAAGTATCATTCAGTAAATAAATGTACATATATATATGAAATGATAACATTGAGGGTGGCTTTTGATTTATTAAATTTATCAAACAAAAAATGTCCCTAAGAAATTTCTCATATTTAATAATTATTAATAATTGACACTAACTATTCTCTATTCTCTACAAAAACTACATTACAAATAAACATAACGTTACAAAACGGAGAGTCATATCACTACAATAATTTATCTATACGTCACAACATATAGCAGATGTTTGTAAACAAAAGATAGTATTAAAACAACAAACAAACAAACAAACATCCGGAAATACAATATTTATAATAATCAAGGACGCTATGCATTCGCAGTAACAATTGCATTTAGGTCGCCTCAATGAGTCATTAGCCTCGTTGCGCCATGGCGTCAAACTAAGATGTAGGATGTGCCAAAGGTTAAATCTATCTGAACACATCCTTGCACGCTTCCTGCTTAATTGCGCTAATTGTCATTTGTCGTAACACGCGTACATATATTGTGTCTATTAAATATTTTAAATATGAGAGTTCCAACGCATATTGCTATAAGAATGAATTATTTTCATTTTTAAAAAAGCTTTTATTTAACTTGAAATGTACGAGTATGTATGTAAGGGTTTGGTCAATTTAGAACTAGATATTTTCAACCGATTGAGCTGTAATTTTATGTTTGTAAACGGTGTTCATTTTGGTCCCAACCATATATTCAATTATATTTCTAATATGTTATAATTATGTGTACATGACAATATTATTTCTACCTTAGTGTCACATTGAAAGCGAAATTTGTTCCCAGTTTAATTGTATACATAACTTTTTTTGTAAATATTTAGTATCAAAAATATAATATTAAAAAACACTATCTCCTTACTTTCAAGTCGGTTGAAATTAGTTTTTATTCTCATATGTGTACAGTCATGACGCAAAACTAACGCTCTGAGTGTGAAATGAGTCCGCAAACTAATTGGTAAAGAGGATATATCCTAAATGAATGATTAAGCAAGACGGACCGACAAAGTACTTGTTTGTTTTGTCTGCTGTACGAATTAGAATTGTCTTAAAAAAAAGAACCAACTTATATATATGTATATAAAAAAATGTTGAAAATAAATGACTTATTTTATTAAGACGCTTAATATACTGTAACTAAATGACGATTAAATATAAAACTATTTTATTAAATATTTAATATGAATTATATCCTTCATAATTGGGTTGAATCCCGTCCCAAATAAATCATTTTCATTTATGTTCTCTAAGAAATCACACTGCAGCATTGAGGTCGCCAACCGACACGCGGCGTTTTAAAATCGGAATGTAGACCTTAACACTAAAGCCTCTGTCAATATGCCAGAAAGTTGAAAAAAAAAACATAGTGATAAATTATTGCATTCTCTAATTTTACTTTAAGGTGCGCCACCCCACGACGTGCTTTATAAGATAAGCTATTTAATAAATACAAACAGTCCCATGATTAAAATTTGAAGTCACTACAATAGAATTTAGTCTCATCATATTAAATACGATAGTATAGCCTAGTTGAACCTTGTCGATGATATTTGGAAATTATAAAAATAAAACACCCACTCAACACGTCATGCTTCGAAAGGAAAGAAAGCGGGAAAGGAGTGTCTTAACACTAGGTTCTTCTGCCTATGGTTCACTCTGCCTATCCTGCTATGTGAGGGATACAGCGTGAAACTAAAAAAAGGAAAAATAATAGGGACTACAAATTCTGAGACCACAATTTATCCTATCCAATCGTGGAAATAAAAATAATTAATCCTTTTGATTTGGGATTGAATCTAGGACCTGAACATTTACCACCATACACTGTCCCACTGCGCCACGATGGCATCAGATGTGTTATGTCTTATTTAATTATGAAACATCAAATGTGTTAGTACATTATAATACATTGACCACAAATATTTATTATAATATAGATTTCCTGAGAAACTGAAATCCATGTTATATTTCCTTGAATACCTACATTATGCCTAACTCTCTTACTTACTTATGTACTTTATATTTATTTATTTAATAACAACTATTTAATATTACTATGAATAATTTCTTACAACAAAAGTGAAGCTGTCTTGGCGCAGTGGGACAAAATCTTACTGCAATGGCGATAGTTGTTGGTTCAATCCGTATTTCTCACTCAGGGAAATCATTTATTTTCATTTCATGAGAACCAGAGTACAGCGTTGAGTGACGCCACTCAATATCGTGTATTAGGCGGAAAGTAGAGAAAACGTGCGAGGTAAAATTTGAAGTAAAAATGAAGGAGCAGCATGCAGGTTAGAAAGTATTGTGTGTATTCCACTAGAAAAAATATGTATAATATGACGATGATATATGATGACATATGATATGACGATATGATAAAAAAATAAGAAGGAATTTCTTGTCACTGTGCCTTTCTGTAGTTTACGAACACTGCAGTGGAGATGGACAAAAGTAAAGCACTTTAATTTTATGAAATTACAAACAATATATAAAAAAAGAAATCATAATATGGAATTAAGTAGATCATTATTAATTTTCCGAAACAGAATTATTTACACACGTATGAATATGAAACGTAGCAAATTTGTGTAATAAACATAAAATATTGCCACAATTTCTATTGTTAGACGCTAGACAGGTAGAGTTAATTGTACCGAGGTCACATATATTAAGATTATACTTATAATTGCTTGGACGACTCATCGGCCAATTTGTCGTTCCATTTGTCGACTTGCGACCACTTCCGGCCAGCGTATAAATAAAACGCGCCACTAGGTGTGGCACGTGAATTAATTAGAGCGCTTTTTTCAACATCAACAAGAACTTAACTGGACGCATTACATCTAATTGTGACCATTTGTCTTATTAAGTCTGTTTTGGATTGTTAATCTTATTTTATTAAGAACATTTTAATATTATCATTTCGTTGTATTTGGTTTTACACATTATATTATATGAGTGTCTGTCTTACTTAGAAAGTAATTAATCACTTTGTTTTCGCTCAAACTGACTTCGCGTTTAAATAATTTATACATAATTTGTATAAGATTTTTTTTTGTTCTCATTAAGGTGTTTGAATCTGAAGCTAATATAACTTCGTCACTCTTTACTCTCCATAAAGTAGAAAATAGAACTGGTTTTAATGTAACTAGAAGCAAGTGAAATTCGAAGGAAAAACATACTCGCATACATATGTATATTTTTACATCATATTTCTTCCCAAGTTGTAACGACTGGCTGTAAAGCAACAAGGCGAGCCAGTGGAGCCTCCAGCATTATTACTAGATATTACACTTATGAACAACCATTAAAACTGCAACGAACTTATCCCGTTACATATGCATGCAGTTCTGAGCCGAGTTTGAAACGGGTCATTCATAACCCCAAAGTCTATGTGACACACTGCCGTTAAGCTTAGCTTTTAGCTTTAAACTTAAACAATTTCGCTGTAGGTAATAATTTATGTACCATATTAATATATTTTAATTTATTTTATAATATATTAATTTTCTTGTTATTGATACTTATGTTTAGTACAGTTATTTTATTAAGTAGTTAGTTCGTAAGATTTTATATAATTTATTAGATAACTTCTTATTTGACTTATAACAAAATGCATCATAAATAGTATTTATAAAGATGTGTTAAAGTCTACTTCATGAAAACAATGTGTATCACTATCCTAGAAGCACAGACAGACTTTCGTACACTTTGGATGTTAGCCAGGAGTCTTTTTGGCCTTAAGATATCATTTGCAACTTCTGCAATAAAAGCGAATTCCTGGGTTCAGAGCAATTGCATAACCTTCTCGGCTCTACACGTTACGAAATAGTATTCTATAGTCGTTTTTGTTTAGATTTATTATATAATATTAATTTGTAATTCTGTAATTCCTTTTGCAGTAAATTAATTCTTATGCCATTATATTTGACTCTACAATGCTAGTACAAATATTGTGGCGATTTCATTGTATATTAAACAAATATATTTATTACTTGCTTGCTTTTATCTGTGACTTCGCCCGCGTTGTCAAATGGTAAATACTAATATTTGTGTGTGACACATTGTAAGTGTCCTAGGTAACTTTGATCTCAGTACATTGGGTTACATAGAAATCATTAACGTGATGTACTTAATATATATATATATATATATATATATATATATATATATATATATATATATATATATATATATATATATATATATATATATATATATATATATATATATATATATATATATATATACCTATAGCTTATCTCGACGAATCTACGACAGCAAAAGTTTTTTCGAATTAGTCGTTGCTGAGATTAGCGGATTCTACCAAACAAACTCCTACTTCTTTAAACTTTTGTGCTAATTATTCATACAACGGGATTTCTTATAAAGAATGTGATACGTCATATTTGGTAATAAATAGCGTACTAATTTTTAATAGTATTTCAATTTCTGACTAATATTATAATGAAATCGCGTTATAACTTTCCTTCAGTCTTATTCATGAAAGACAAGTAAGTGGTGAATAATAATGTTAATTATTCTATGAATATCTACTTTTGTTTATGGTCTCACCAGAATTTCCGTACTCCTTAGTCAACGTGACTTACTAACAAAAACACACAACTGTTATTTGCTCAATAAATAAATTAATCGTAATTATACTTTACATTGATTTAAAAAATACCGTTTAAACCCTTTTGTCGTAACGAAAATGACCCTTAAAAGTGTATACAGCGTGCACGTTAAGCGCTCTTGAGTGATCAATTTAACTATTAGGGCTTGGTTCCGCTCCTTGCGGAACTCCTACTCAATTGGACGGCTAACGAGGAAACAATCTTGTACGAGTTGTACGCACACCGCTTGCCGAGCTAGGCAATCTCGGATGGGCCCTGTACATACAAATAAACATATTCATTTCAGAGAAATGCCAACGTGCCAACGTGTTCTATATTAATATAGATATTAATTTAGTTCTATGTTAATATATTAATTTAGATATTATTAAATATATATTAATATAAATTGCAGAGGAATTGGACTGAAAGTTACGATTGTGAAAAACGTAACCAAAATACATTGATTTGTTCACTTTGACTGACTGCAAAATATGGAGTGAGTCAAATATCACCACTATTTACATTTGTTTTATTTAATTGTAATCTATACTATATAAAGTTGACGAGTTGGTTAGTTTATTTGTTTGAACGCGCTAATCTCAAAAACTTTTGGTTCGAATTAAAAAAGTATTATTGTGTTGAATAGTCCTTTTATTGATTAAAGTTATATAACATCACGCTATGAATAATAGGCATCATGCTATTCTACGCACTAAAAAAATATTGTGGATTGGACGAAGTCGCGGGCGGCCACTAGCTATGCAATTTATAGCATAGAGAGAGAGAGAATTGAAGATATATTATCCATTTCTACTTTTTTTTTATATACAAGAAAATATATTTAAAGTTCACACTCGTTGGTTCTACATTAAAATACGCAGTCTAACTCTGTCTAACGTAGACATAATTAATTAATAAATTTATTATAATGCTACTTTATTATTAGTATAATATATAATTATATTATTTATATTAGTTAAAAAAAGTACAAAGTTAGTATATCTTAAGAAAGCTTATCGTGGGCTCGTATTGTTTACGACGGACAATAAAATCCTGTTGATAAATATGTTTTTTTCAACAGTAAAGAAGTAGTTACTATTTGTTTAGAAGCTTTTCAAAAATGAGAAGATAAAGATTTGTAACCAAACAAAAAATAACTAATGTTATATAGCTGAAGAGTTTGTTTAGTTGAACAGGCTTATCTCAAGAACTGCTGGTTCAAATGGGAAAATTAGTTTTTTTTTAAATAGATCATTTATCACGAAAGCCTATAGTCTAGTCTAGGTCTGCAGATTCAAGCTATCTCGGGCACTTAGTGTGTGTCATACTGTTGTTCACAACTGTTAGATATATCCAATTGACCACGAGGACGAAATCACTGTTAAGGGCTAGTTTATTATAAACATAATTACAGATCAACAAATGACGCCCCCAAAGTGATTAGTTATAATCATAGGATATACATATAGAATGTAATAAAATATGCATTTTCCACATATAAATATCATATATAACAAACTGACAAATCATTTAAAAAAAAAATAACTTACATATTTCATGATCAATAAATCAAAATAACTTTAATTGCTATATAAATGTTTAAAATAAACAAAATGTTAATTACATTCGCTTTCAATATATATATATATATATATATATATATATATATATATATATATATATATATATATATATATATATATATATATATATATATATATATAGCGAATGTAATTTCATTTCATTGATATTAAAAATCAGTAAACAGCAAAGAGCAAAGTGTAGTGAAAAATAAGGACCGCATTTATCACAATTTAAAACGGCACAACGTTATTTTATTTTCGTATTAATTCACACACCGACTATCTGGGGAAGTGATGACACAAAGGCCGATAAGAAGGGATTATTTACAAGTGCAGGCCGTTTCGTGTTGATGATTGAAGCTTGACAAGCAATGTTTTTTTTTCATATTTAAATACTTTATAATTAGTGTATTAGATTATAAGCTAGATAGTTATAATGAGAAATTAAATGCTTTTTTTATTTAAATATATTTTTGTATTTAAATTTTATATATAAATCATTTTTGAGGTCAATAATTACACGTGAGACTAACTCAAGCTAAAATTTGTTAAAAAAATGCACATAGCATTTTTGTATAGCGTATCTTAATTTTATTTTAAAATCAATGAAGAAATATATAAAAGATTCTACGCTTTGCTTCGCTATTGTAAACTAAAGGAGCTTTTACTAATTCTCGTTTCTAATAAGTAAAGCTAACACTCCCCGTTGTTTGTAATATACATAAATTATAGTCATATAATATACATAAGTTAGATATTATGTATATCTTATGATATTATATACTCACAACATACAAAAAAATACATTAATTTCCATAGTAGGTATATTTTGCTCAAATTTATTGTGACCCATCCTTTATACAATGTTTGGGAGGAAGAGACAATTTGATAGTCGGTGGAAGGAACTAAGTGCAGTGCAACAGTCAATGAGATGTTGTGACGGTTCGTCTCCGACGCGAGGATGTCTCTATTCAACCAATTGAGCTCGGGCCGTTTATCATTTTCTATTATTTCTATTAGTCAAGGATATTTTTGACAATATTTCTATAGTTTTATTGTTTTATTTGACGTTTTGTGTCAAGTATTAGTAAACCCGTAGTACCGCTACGGTAAGTACCTATTAGGTCACAGTGACCAGCTACAGTTACACCGAAATGATTAACCGGATCTAAATATAGCTTATATGTATATATGCTTTCTCGACAAATGGAAAAGTTAATACAAAACTAATTTTCGTATTCGGACCAGTAGTCCCTAGGGTTGGGATGTTTAACCAAACAAACTCTTCAACTTCAGTATAAGTATTAAATTTCGATCTCAAATTCGCGTGAACTACTGATTTTTGCTCAAAGAAAAAAACGAAAATGTAATTTGTTACGTTGTATATTAACAGGCGTTAATTGACGCCTTTTACGGATAAAGTGAATCCTATTATGTGTTAATACTGTCCCAGAATGAAAAAAAAACGGGCCGATAGCGAGAAACTTTCACCGGATTGACATAACAAAAAATTTTACTGCTCGTTGATTACTTCTCTTTAAATAAACATACCAGACCTCACGCGTCCAAAAACAAATAAACAGAATTGCTATCTACAGGAAGTAAAACCCATTCTTCGACTTAAGCAGTAAAACAACTCCCTAATGAATATAAAAAAGTTAAGGACGGAAATATTTATAATATAATTGAGATAAAGCATTATTTTCCTTCAAAACAACAATTCTGTTTCTGTTTTTGATAAGAAACTGGCCAGATGTGCACAGTAATGTACTCGCATTCTCTAGAATGTAAGCGACATTAACAAACCACATTTTACTTAAACTTGTAGGAAAAATATGATTAATTAAATTCCATTTGACATTTACATATATATCTCGGTAAAACCCAATGTCTTTCTAAAGTGGGTAGTGGGTTAGTTCCAAATAATACTCTGTTAAGTTTAATTGTTGAGATTAGTTCATTGTTTGCTAAATCAAGTATAATATTATTTATACATACAATTATTTAGATTTTATAAACATTTTATTATGTTTTGTGAATATATTATATCTTTATGTAATAATATATAATATGACCTGAAGATATATTAGGAAAAGTAGCTCTGCCCAGCTGTATTTTAAGTTTCACGCATTATGCCGCTTACAGCAGAGCAAACAGAGAACGCCTAGTGTCAAGACATTCCGTTCGCCGCTTCATATTAGGTATTTTTTGTAAAAATTTTCCTTATTCGAATTTTAATCTACGCCACTGTAAATTATCAAGTAGTATAATATTTTAATTAATAATTATTTTGTACATATGTATTTATTATATATTGTATTTCTTAATCGTAATTCCGTCGACATAGCTGTCTTTAGCGTATTTTCCGTGTAAAGGAATTCTAAGAATATATATATATATCATATATATATAATTATAATTTCATACGTGCACAGCAAAACTCTTAAACTCGTAACTTGGACAGTTTTCAATTGTAACGTGATACGTTTATCAGTTTTCTGTTCGGGACAGGCCGGCGTGTGCGATAAGGAGCCATCGTTTCGCAATGTGTTACTCATATGTATCATGAATATATTACCTATTTGAAGCTTTTCTATTAAATTATTATATAGCAATTTGTCTATTCTCGGTAGTATATGTATAGAAGTAATATATATTAAACTAAATGATTTAATAAACAAATTATTTTTATAAAAATACTCTCTCTTTGTACAGAAGCACAGTATCTTAACTGGGCAATAATTACGGAAACAGCTTCGCTATTATTAAAAGGCTAAGAGTTGATAGTTAAATGTTTATATACTTAATCTAGGTATTTAGATTTATCTAAGTTTACGCGAATATGTAAAATTATTCCATATTTAAAAAAATATAATCTATTTGCTTATTATATAATTTGCTTATAATATAATATGACTCAAATGAACAGGTTGTCATCCTTAATATTGATAGCTTGTATAAGTATAGTATATCAAATTATATGTGTGTATATTTATTATATATTTTATTAATTACTTGTATGTTAAGTTCTCATCATGTTTATTTTTTTTATTTTTTTGTATGCCTTCTCATTTATTTCCCACAAAACCTGGTTGGCTGTGAGAAAATGCGATTTAGCATTAAGCCCGCCTGTTAAGCATATAATATTTTTTTTTAATGAACCTACAATAAAGAACAAATAAATAAATAAAATTAATGACGTAGCGCAGTTGTATTGTAACCTATAATTGAAATGATTACCTGTACTTAGGGAGAAGATATTTAAAATATTTTTTTTATCTTCTGACTATGGTCAGGCAAAAAGCTAAGCTACGCTGACATAATCCACGCCAAGAGGCATTGTGTGCTGTCACGACTCATTTTCTACATAATCTCCTATAAAATATGAACTTCGATAAATTTAAGCAAAGACCACACGGCTTAACAAATACCGGTTTAAAAAATTATGGAGCTTTAAGCAAACCCGTAACAGCAAACACTATTTATTAGATATAGGTAAATATAATATATTAGGCCCAAAGGTGGAATGATAATTTTAGAAGTTTGTGTCACAATTTATCCTCTTAATTACATACTTTCCTTATGATACGAAAACCACAATTCTATTAGTTGTTTTGTCCTAATTATTTTGCCAAAACTTATGTCGCTCTTTGTATCTAGGTATATAAGTATACTCGTACACTGTTAGCGACTAACAGTAATTTAACGCCAAAGAACCTGTTGAAAGTAGCAACGTCCAAAAAGATGCTAAAATATATATTCCTTCTCTTACTATAATCAAGAGTTGGCTATGATTATTTGCTATTGTGCTTTCTTAGTGGCCCTTTGCTTTTCGGCAAAGGCAGTCTACTTGCGAGTAGCACAAACCTACAAACTATAATATCTTTCAATACATATGTATGTATGTATGTACACACATGCTCATAATTACTCTGGGAACAATATGAAAATTTCTTTGCCAAAAAATATTGCTTGGTTGACTACTTTTTCGCATTTTCCTTCGTTAATCATCTGTTTCCGCCGGGTGTAGCCTGTAGTTAACATACGTTTGGTTACTAAGGTAATGAATAATTTTATATCATTTCCCCAAGTGACGTGCCGTTTCTTGTATTTGGCATTTATAATTAAATTCAAAGTAATGTAATATAAATATAAATATAATAAACTAATGTAAATTCGTAATGCTTCGTTTACTTCTGAAAAAGATAGAAGAGATTTCTTGAATGTGATTTTGTTTGAATTTGTGAAATTCTAGTATTATAAATGACAAAGAAAGAAATGACTCGAGGGAGGAAATTTGACATTCTCCATGATTTGTATTAGTAACAAATAATAGAATATATAACTAATAACTCATGTAAAAATCCCGTCTGTCTATAGCCTTCTTAAATTTCATTTGTGTTTTCTTCAGTCATAGTCATAGTAGTCATAGTTTTGAATATAATACTTTTATGTACATATTAAAATATTTTCTTACCTACTACGATAATATAAAAATTAAAAAATATATTTAAAAAAAAGCGTGTGTATTTTTTTTTAAGTATATTTGACATTGCATGTATAAATGAACAAAGACTAATTAAGGTCTTTCTAGGTGGTGGTCGCATGACAGCGCAGATATGCTCCACCAATATTGGCCATATGTCACAGCGATACTGGTGTAGATAATGACGACTAATAAGTGCCTGTCTTCCCATACACCGCGATGGGGAAGGCAAAAGTCGATAACATATATTTTTTATAATGCTTATAAATGTGCTTAAATAAAAGATAAAAAAATTAAAAAATGAAATCAAGAGCGAGATAATGTAAGATAGTAAAAGCTACTTATGTAATTTCGGTCTCTTATGTAATTTCGCTGAAATTTAACCTAACATATTATTTAAGTATTTTTTTATACATTGATATTAACGGGGATTACCATATTTTACAATCACTGATATTTTTGAACATGTTATTCACGCGTACGCAACTGTCACATGAGTAAAAACCATCGTAGCATCAAAACACTGGACAGCCAGGACAGGAGTAGACAATTGCATTTATCGATATCGATTAAAGTCGCCGCACGATTCGATCTTATCGCAGTTTTTATTCTCGTGATACCCGCCGATAAGGGAAATGTCCTTTTTCATAGAAGGCCGTAATGGCAGACACGCCAACCGAATCATAACTTATGCATACTGATTGCCGCTTCACCCTTTACTGGACACAACATTCGATGGTCTTTTTAATAACTTTTGTGTTCTGATATAATTTAAGTGTAGAAAATTACGAAAATTATCTACGAGTAAATTTTATCAATATGTGATATCTATACTTTGTAACATTAGGTAAATATAATAAGTAAAAAATTTATCGACAAATTACAATAATTGAATTGTTTATAGATATTCTATTTTTACCATGAAATATTTAATGATTGCGTGAAAGCTACTTAGAAAAGTTTTATATAAATGCAGCTTTTTGGCAAAAAAGTTTCTTACTCAACTTCCAATATTGGAGACATTACACCATGACTTGTCTACTGTCAGACGCCGTATCGCTCTGCCACGACGACGTACTTATAATTTTTTATTATTTTCATTTAAATATTGTCATAAGTAAAGCAAAGTAATAAACACACACATATATATATATACATATATATATATATATATATATATATATATATATATATATATATATATATATATATATATATATATATATATATATATATATATATATATATATAGATATATATATATATATATATATATATATATCTAATAATAATCGTAAATGAAACAAAGTAATAAACACAACAGATCATTTCGATAGTTTTAAAATTTCTTTTTATTATAAAGAGAACCTGAGCTCAGGTTGGCCTGAGCTCATCACTGATCTTATTTTTACTTATACGCCTCACGGATATATTCATGCTTAAAGAATTTTTATTTGTACACGTTAAAATTTTCATCACCAACAATCACCTCAAATTGCGGTCATCACGCGATAGCTACCATTACACCTATGCATATGCACCCTTATCAGTTGATCTAAAACCTTTAACGACACCCAGCCATTTTAATTCCATGTTTCTTTTGCTTTTAATACATAAACACATGAAGCTTACAGCATATAATTATAAAATAATACTAAATTAAAATACATATTAAAAACTATTGGTTTAATTACATTCAGTGGAGAAAGATCCTTTAAGAGAATTTGTCCTTAAACTGAGAGGTTTTGTTGAAAATATGAATATCTGTGTCGGTATTACTATTGGCAATGGGATTCTATATTTAAATGTCATACTAATAAATACCTACTGTGAAATGGAACAAAATACATAATTTTAGATATTCAACTAATTATTTATGTTAAATATTCACACTATTGCAGTTTCAGTATCTTGCTTATATATGCTTATGACTAGCGAATTCTCTGAAATGTATGAACTCACTGTAGAATTATTAATTTCTCCAATTTAATTAGACATATGGTAACGTTTTATAGTCCAATAGGCGACTTATCGTAGTGAAAAGTACCTGTTATCTACGGAGATCTACGAGAATGAGGATTTATATTTTCAGTTCAGTTTCAGTTTCAGTAGGCAGACAAACAAAGTACCGAGACACTTCGTGCCCCACTATCAGCCCAAATTTGACTGGGTTTTGACTTGCGGAAACTCAATGCTGAACGAAGAATGTAGACAATTCACTTCTCCTAGTGGTGATAAAACCCACGACATACCTCTACGATTCTATCTCAATCTAATTATCTTTTATCATAATATTTCCAGTGATCATAAACTTTAACGGCAGGCATTTTTAAACGACGGCTTAATGTTTCTATGCGAAATATAAACACCTGTTTGTCTTATTAACTCGACATATGGTCGAACTGACCATAAGTCACAAGTAAGAACAATACACAAATGCAAAGGTAATTGCGAGGGTGAAACATTCCCACGCATTCCTACACTTCCATGGGGTGGCAGAGCCATATGCCACACGATAATATCATAGACATAATTTAGCTCGATTACTTAAAATAAAATTTTGGTCAGCTAAAGTTATTTTAAATATTGATATACATATATACTAAGAAGACGAAGAACAAAACTTCTTTATTATATCTACAAAAGAACTACAATGATTAGTTATAATAATAATCAGAATAATCAGAATCATATCTATTTAAAAAATTATATGACAATTGTATGTCCTTATAAACGTATTTTTAAGCTTTGCTTTAAAAAAAAATCATTTAAATAAAATTGTCATTAAATAGGTAAATTTCAAATTACTTCTTAATGCTTAAAGTCCAAGCATATAATAAGTTAACTAACTAATTACTACCTATATTTGGCAAAAGAAAAGAGTGCTGACTTGACGAGCGTCTCGTGTATTTATTTCACCTTGTAAATATATTAACCATTTTTCCATGGGAATGCAGTAGCGGAAAAGAAACATTTCCGTAAAAATTAGACGACGTCGGGTCACGCCAAATTAAACAGGGGTAGAAATCAGGGATGGGGTATTGTAAAAAATATTTTATATTCTAAATGTTGTTTTATAATAAATAATAAAATTAAAATAATGAGATAGTTTTTAAAATATTGTATAATCACAATATACTCATAGATTTCTTTAATTTATTTTATGATTATAAAAATATCGAATAAGGAAATTTCAAACAATGTTAATCATAGTTTTATAAGATATATACTTAAACATATTATATTACAATAATATGTATGTATGTAAATTATATCTTTAATATAATTTCTGGAACATCGACTGCAATAAGGGTGGTAGCCCCTAGTTGTGCGATATGGAAAATCAACAGGTCGTGTCGGGAGCACATGCCTACGCCACTCGTGGAGGTGCTTTTACATTCCGATACGATACGATATAAGCAAATAAATAACTAAAAACATTCAAAAACATATAAAATGAGCTTAAAAATAAATAAATAATATATGGTATAATAAAAAAAATATATAATAAAGAAAAATGCAATAGGTTCGCGTCTGTGAAATAGGTCCCCTAATGTAAAGACACTCCATTTCCCCACTTTCCGCCCAATTTTTGAGACATTACGAGCCGAGTGGTGGAACTCAACGCCGCGCTTTGTTTTTCATACCGGAGCGAGGAAATTAAATCATCAATTTCTTCGAGTGGAAATCGAACCCACAGCAGTGCCACTGTGCCACTGTTCAATTTAAAACTACTATACAATTTAATTACAGGTGTTAGTCGGCACATATAAACAGTACCTACACCTCGGTCACAGTTTGACAGCGCATTGCTTATTCATGACGCGGTAATTATCGAAATTGTTGTACGATAAAATTACGATATTTTTTTTCCATATTCGGTGAGAAAATTTTGAATACTTTAAATAATTATTTTCAAGATACTTTATTTCGTGTCTTATATAAAAGAGAAATAAAGATGATAAAGATGTAAATTAAAATATTTCGTTATAATAAAAAATCCCTTTATTTGTAAACAAATACAAAAACTCTACAATAAGTATAATATCAATTGTATACCGCGAAATTTATTTTTAAAAGAGTAAAGAGCCTAATCTTAGGTCTAGAAAAACATCTAGAATTTCAAAACCAATTTACCTATATGCTTGTTTAGGTATTATAGAGGTGACCAATACATCACCATGCACCGTGACCGTCGCAAGCTGGTGGTCACCATCGGAAGTCATCCGCTATTGATAGCATCTCATTGTGCGATATGACCGGATGTTGCTAGAGACGCGAGATGTGCTCGTCTCCAATGTACTGACGACTAATATTGATAAAAATATTAATAAAATTAGAATAGAATTAGTTTCAGTTAAAAAATGCTGTTTTTAAAATTATTTAAATGCATTGAGCGAGCTACGTATGCCTATGTGTTTTACATATGCCTATGTGTAAAAAATCGTATAAAGCAAATCTTTAAAATAAGTGCCATAAATAAGTGCCGTAAAATAAATATTGTTCAGAAATATATTCTAATAACATATAATAAATATATAATGTATAGATTTTAAAAAACTCCCTTTTACTTTAGATCAAAATAATGATCAAAATTTGCAAGTTCAAGGTCTGGCCGTAGTACATTTACCTTTAAAACAACACCTTTTAAATTAATAAACTATAAAAAATATAATATCACCCCTCTACTTACTGAAATACGAAAATTTGTATTAATTGAAAACTATTCATGTTGTCAGAGAATCAACTGGATTTTTTTTTACAAAAAATTTTACATCATTTTACATTTTTTATATATTCCATAAAAAGAAGAAAAGGTCTCATTGCTAAATCCAAGTTTGGCTCAAGAGGTAGAAACTCTGTAGGTATAATCTCATATAAATGGCACACAAATGTAATCTTTATTCTGAGAACTTTAAGAGCGTATTCGCACATGTACATACATATTTCTATAAACCACTTACGTTAAAATTTAGCACAAAATATGTGCAGCTTTCATTTAATAAGCAGCTAAAGTCAGCTAAATAAGCGGCGGTTTGGATTAAAGAAAGAATAGGATCATTATGAATTAGTACCGAAATTCTTACAGGAGCTTAATGGAGTTAATTTTTTATTTAGTCTTGTTGGGAAGTAATACCAAAGTGCAAGTTGTGTATTAAAAATGGTACCATACCTTTACAGTACCGTCGTATCGCAGAGAAGCAATGCCACTTGAGCTATACACAGTAACTAGGAGGAATTTAATTATTTTCATTTCATTATATATTTAGCTTCACGCTGAGTCCCGCATAAAGCAGGGTAGACAGATGTAATGTTTAGACATTCCGTTTCACGCTGTCCACCTTTCAAGACATTCCGCCTTCAATAAGCAATGTCTCAAAAATTTGGCCGAAAATGGGGCACAGTTAGTCTTAACAGGTTAGGTTCGCCCCTGCCTACCCTACTAAGCGGTTAAAGGCGTGAGACAGTTCAATATACTAATAATTTATTTTGTAAAAATATGCTAATAATTTATGGGTACTAAAGAATAACAATGTTTCTTCTTATGAAACAGCTTCAATTAAAAATGATAAAATAATGAAACAGATATGAGTATTTCAAGCTTTTCTTATCAGAAATGTGCCATTTTTATTCACCTGAAAAAAATAAAATAATTAAAATGATGTCGTGTCGTGTTTTAATGGAGTCGTGTGTTAACGCCGCATGTCTCACAGAATTATTTCTGACATTTTTAGATTCATTGTCCTCCATGAATACGGAGTCACGCTCCAAAAGAAATTAATGCGGTTGATACATATGCTCGGCCTTTTGTTATGTTTACAGCACGTATTTTCACATGCTGTTACCGTAACTACCTTTCAAATACCTATTCTACTCTGACATACTTACATAAAGACTATTAAAAACGTCACCCATATAATGCGCAAATTAAAACAATAGAGACGCTGTGAGAAATCTTTTGCTGTTTTATTCTAGTTTGTCAAAGACTTAATTTGTACATATGTGTGCATACACTCTTATGTATTATTTTGACCTACTCTCTTTAATTTGTGCGCGTATCGGTTGCGAGCTTGTAGCATCTAGGTAATTTGCGATCGATTTCTTGATAACTATCTATACCTATCGAACACGAAAGTCGACAATTTATTGTCTATACATAATAATTTTTTTTTTAATTTTATAACTGAGATTATGGAAAGTTGATACTTTTATATATGTGTTTAATATAGTAAGATTTTTGTATAGATGTATTAAATTTTGTCATATTCATAAAAATGGTCTAAGTGCTCGACGAGCGTGTAAGGAAGTGCATTAGGCACGACGCACGTCGCAAGCCGCACGAGCAGGTGTGCTGATCGCGCTCCCCTCCCTGTTGCAGAGCGGGCAATGCGGCTCGAGTAGCGCGGTGGGGCCCTGCCCGCCGCCCGTCCGGCCAATTGGGGCCCGCCTCGCCTATGATGTCATCGGAGGAGGAGGCAGACTCACTCGCGCCCTACTCGGATAAGTTACTGAAGAAACAGAAACGCGTCAGACAGCGCGTGGACGCCGGCGAGCCGCGCAATTCTTATTCAACTCTTGCGACGAACGGACTCGCGCCCGCGCGCACCGCACACATGAGTGGCGGACTTTACGGCGCCATCTTCGAGGGTCGCCAGCACTTCGGGCTTTTCGGTCCCTGCTACGCGCCGGCCGAAATGCTCAACGAATTACTGGGTCGCACACCCAGACAGGAGGATGCCGGTGACGATGGCAGCAGTAACGATTTGCTTCGCGATCGTGTACTTCGTGACATTCTTCAAAGTCGAAAGAAGGAGCTGATGCGATTATCCCCGGACAATAACAATGTACTTGCAAATAATAATAATGATGAACCTAAACAAGAAAAACGGTCTCCAGAGCGACCAGTGTCTCGTGATTCCAGACCGGATCTCGACGATGCCTTGTTAAATTTGGATAGTACCGGTGATTCCCGAGCTTCACCACCACCAGCTCCTCCGCCGAACGAGCCGCTGCTCGCTCCTAAATCGGAACCTGAGGATCGTGATAGTGACGCTCAACGTTCATCACCGCGACCACTTGACGTTAAACGTGCTCGTGTAGAAAATATAGTGTCAACTATGCGTGCTAGCCCAGCACCTCAGCAGCCACAAGTGAACGGTTGTAAGAAACGAAAATTATACCACCCGCAGCAACATGATGGTGCAGCAGAACGTTATGGTACAAGCCACGGTAGCAGTGCACAGACAGTGTCAGATGATTCAGAGGATGACGGTGAGCGACCTCCTATACATCAAAAATTAGTAGAAAAAAATGCTTTAAAAACTCAACTTAGAACCATGCAAGAACAACTTGCAGAGATGCAAGAAAAATATTTGCAGTTGTGCAATAGGATGGGGCAAGAATCAGAAACAATCGATAATGATGGTGCTTCTAGTGATGTAGAACAAAATGACGATCCTATGCCTAAATCAGAACCGTCATCTCCTGTGAAAGAAGTGCCTCCCCCCATACCTATAAGTGCAGCACCAAACATGCTCTCTCAAGTTATGAATAAGATGATGAATGCAAAAATACAAGCTCACTCTGTAGCACATGCACATTTACCACCTGGATTCAATGGGACGTTGCCTTTAATGCCACACTTGCCACCTAGTGATCATATGCACCCACCGCATACACATCAACACCTCAACAATGCAGCTGCTATGTACCTCAACGTAAGTCAAAAGTTATTTTTAGAACAAGAAGCGCGAATGAAGGAAGCA
>JAXRJS010000067.1:3160000-3442500 GCA_037127375.1 Dione juno
TTGTGATTAGGCAGCCATGATTGTGTAGAGGCTTATCGCAATTTTAATTATAACAACTTTCAAGATTATGTTAATGAGCTATTGTTAACATAAAAATATGTTCACAAAAAATTTACTTATTTATTTTACACTCTTAGTACGTAAATTGCTACTGATAAAGAATTGTGTTTAATTTATATCAAGTTACTGTTATAATGAGAATAGAAATAGGTTAGTTACGTTTAGTAATAAATTCAAAGTTTAGCTAAATATTTTTAAATTTTAATTATCATTGGACTCAATGTTATAATTTCAATCAATAATACTTCACGAACTTAAAACTATAATTCCTAACTTAAAAAAGAAAAATTTAAGATTTCGCTTGTAAAAATCTTTAAAGCGTGGTGTAGAGCATACATTGATATTGAAGGGGCAAAGAAGGCGCACAACTGGCCACTTGTTGACGTACTCGCTGCAAGGGCCCTACCGGCGAGAGCTCCTTGTCTTTTAGACGCCTTGTCGCGCGTGTAGGCGCCTTAAGCCGATTCCTCTAGTCTTTTGAGTACCAAACAAACTAGACTCAAATGTTCTTAAAACGACAATTTTCATTTAGTATTTGTATATGTAAACAAAAACATATTTCCGCTCAGCAAATAATAATAATTAGAAGACAGACCGCAATTAATAAATACTATGACATTTTTCGTGGACAAAGTTAACGAAGTTTTCAAAATGAACTCCAGAATCTTCAGAAGCTCCGAGCAAAACAAACATCCTTCACTCAAAGTTGATGCAAAGACAAATTCTTTTGGCGCGCGCCTCAAAGAAACGCAGGCTTGCAAACAAAGACTCACTCGTAGAATTAGCCGACGACGATAGCGCTAATTAGCAACGGTGACTCGTTTAAGTTATTTCGCTTAATTAAGTTGCGCAGAAGTGGTCTGCGGCCGGCCCGTCAGAGAAGGCGTAAATTGTTAGAATAGGCAACACTCCAATTAATCTTTACACACATCCAACTAGTCGCACGAGGGGGTGCACTTAGGCTAACCGAGCCTCAACCTTTTAACACGCTGCACACAAGCGACGACGCGACGAGCTCGCCCATACACGGTGCCTCTCACGGGTGTCCTGCATTAAAGCGAAATCTCCTATTATACGATTTAATTACATTTTTAGAATCCGCTTTCATTTAAACCACAATTACCTAACGTAAATCGTGATTCATTCAACCGAACGGCAAATCGCACAAAGTAATAAGTTCACCACTAATTAGAATTACTTATATCAAAAGTGAATATTTTAATTAATTCAACTGAGAATAAAATCTCTCGTATGCAAGGACTCTCACGGTCGGAAACGGAAATGCTACCAACCTTACGTCGCAATTTTGATATGCCTTTTTAACTTACCGCGCTAACTCGCTGCATACACATTTAGTTCAATATTTAATTTTTTTGTAATTTAAAACTTAAGCGCGCAATTTAATATTGAAATTGAAACACTTTAAATGTTATCCAAGTGAAAAGAAAATACAGCATGTCTAAGCTGGGGGTTCGCGACTTTCTACTACTGACTTAGGTACTACTTAGCGTATACGACGTGCGACCTCGCGTCCATTGTATGCGCCGCTTCTAAAATTTAATTGGGTACCTAATCCTCTACAACCGTGGAGTCTAATTTACGTGTTAACATTTTTAATAAGGCCTGGCGAGGCTAGGGCGCCAAGTGGCCGGCCATTTATATCGCGCCACGCTCATACGAGCACCTCCAGTAATTAATACGACCCTTTCGAGGAAGCTTATGAGTAGTTTTCCTTCTAAAAAGCTGCTAATTACTCGTCACTTGAGCTCTCGCGTCTTATAAAAGAGCGTTGCCTCGAGTATATAAAATGCATTTGTACATCAACGTTAAAGTATTCCGAACATTCCGGAACATTAGTTCCAAAAGAATGTCTCGCATCGGCACTAAATCCTGCGTAACGTGTCTTTACTTCCGAATGTTAAGGTTTTCACGCACGCAACGAACCTCCTAATAGGCACGGGGCGAGGCTGAATATTTACATATCATTGCTATACGAGCCATTATAAAATATTAGCCTTTCGGCGGCCATGTCGTTAATAATATAATTAAAACACGCAAGGCGGGGTACTTATCGCAGTAATCAAGAAATGCGCGATGTGAGGGGCTTGATGCGCCGGTTATCTAGTGGCCTACTTTATTTTTTATGCTAAAATATGAAAATGCACAGTCTATTTTGAGGAACAAAAAATATTTTGCCTTATCCCATACGGTACGAAACGCTTGGGGGTTCAATGTTCATCGCTTGCTTTGGCATAGATACGTACAAATTTCGAGTGAAAATATGTGCAAGATCTTAAATGCGAGGAACAAAAAAGGCTTTTTTATATTTTCGTAAAATTACTCGTTCGAGGTCAAAATTAAGTATTTATCAGCAGTATTGTGACTAAAGACAAACTAACGACATACGTATGATGAGTAAGGCATCCATCAACTAATGAAAGCGTAATTAGAAAAGTGGAGGTTTCTTCCGACCGCCTACCTTATCTTGTCTTCGATGGGGCATTTCGTTTTTAATTACAGCCCACACCCCATGAGCCTATTCCATCGAACTAATAAGTGGTGTAACGTCTCTTGTTATACTATTAATCATAAAAATTATCTTTAGATATTAATTACACTTTGTAACATATTATGGTGCTAATATAAATTATTGATTTAAATTACATTTATAGCTACTTCTTATATGAATACCGAAGCTTAAGTGGTTATTTTTCCTTTTATTTCTTATTATGTCAAATGGTATGACATATAGGTAAGCCAGGCGCACCTTCCCGCGGTCTCTAAGGAGAGGGTGCGGCGATCTTTCATTAGTCTATGCCTTAAAAACCTTAATACACTTCTAATGACACGACACACGAGTTTTGGGCGGGAACTTGTACGTCACGCGACTTTTGTTTTTCTTTTTTATTCAGATAGCTGGCAAGAGATAAGCTAGCAACGAACCTTTTTGTTTAAGAATTTAATTAAATCTAATATATTTGTTTAATAATGACAATATTTAACGAAAAGTAATAGTTAAGTGTTCGATTCGTACTCTTTTGTATATTTATTTATAAATTTATCTTACTTGTAAATAAATAACCGACTAAATCTAGATGTTTTTTGGTCTAGACAGACAAAATTTGGTGAGTATCATACCAAAAATTACGAAATGAGCTAATGGAAGATTTGTCAAGATTGTTTGAAATTTATTATCTTTACCTATATGTTTTTTTGTGATTGATAGTTAATATGAATTAATTATATCTTAGGGCGGGGTCAGAGACAGTGTTTAGTTATGACACTTGGATAATTTCCCATGTGTATACAACCTATGCCGCGCCTTTTTACTTTTAACTATCACCGTATCATTTCTTTTTGGTATTGTTGTAAAATTGTTTTAATAGAATATCTTAAGCGTTGATAACTTTATATTATTAGTTTTTACGATACAAGCATAATATGTTCAGATAAGTAGTATGAGTAATAAAATATCGCTTTACCAAAGTACAAAAACATATTCTAAATAAAATAAAGACGCATAAAACGTCCAATTAAAATTGTAAAATAGGTATATAGCAATAGGTATATAATTGATTATTTGTCTTTGTGGGTGCCCAGTCACATTGACCCGCCGATGCCTTGTTAAACAAACGACTGACATAAGATCGTACAAGTATTAGAGATCTTTTCTGATTGGTTGGGTTTACTTCATTCCAACGGAGATAAGGTTGCGCCAGCGCTGTTCAACTTCCGCTGTAAACGATAGTGGTCAGCGAAGACAGAAGGATACGACAAGGACAAAACATTGTAGATAATGATATAAAAAATACCATTATTATTTAGTTCAAAATATTACACTTACATTGGCTCAGTTTTTTTATCTTTTTTCATATTTGCTATATGGAAATTTCAATTTCAGCTTGATTTTTAAAGGCCGCGATTGCTTTTCAGACAATACTAACTTTTTGCGGTTCGACTCATTGTACGGGAATGAAATGATCACCTGTGAATACGTGCAAATACTTATTATAAGTTCAAGTAAAAACTCGTGCCACGGAATCTTAGTAATAAATGGCAATGACAAAAACCCTAGGGAAATAACTTGAGTAAAACTGAAAATGCGATGGCAAGCAGGCGGTTTGACGTAATGACGCCTGGCAACACTAAAGTAATTATTGTTAGACACGTGATCAACACCCTTCATATTAAAACATATTCTCGGATTACTATTCGTCACGATAAACAAATCTATATGACATACGCGCATCTGCCTCGTATTTATTGAACTGATCAACTTATTCAAATAATTTTTATTTATCAACGGCCAGTATTTTTAGATGCGTTACACTTTAATAACGCTACAATATTATTAGTTTGTTTAATCTGTTTATTTTCAATATTTGTTATCTGTTTGCAAATGTAATGTTTGCTCGTATTGACTTTGTTTAACATTGGATGTTTCAAAGCGGTAGTTTTTTATGAGCTAACAACAGAACGCATCTTTTTTGATAACAGTATACTATTACTGAATAAACGAAGCGAGTGGACGAATAAAAATAAAGAACTCTCTGGTTTTTGAAACTGTCTCAAAACAGTAATTAGCGAACTAATCCTGAAATCAAGTAACCGCGAACGGTCAGCTTTATGCGGCTCTTAAACGCGCGTCTGCTCAACCCTTTTTTTTCAAAATTTTAATACCGAGTATAGTTGGGGTAATAAAATCTCCGCAAGCACTCAAATGAGCTGAACTTTTGAAGCGTGGGGTACAAGACAGAGGCAGGTCAGCGAGGAGGGAGTCATTAGCCAGGCCCGCATTCGCCATCGTAGGCGGACTTTAAGCTTTACTTTCAATACACTGCCTTGATTATCCCTAATAAAGTATGTTCACAAATAGATTGATGACGATTTTAATATTTATAGTTTTTCCCTTTCCTTCTGTTCACATCAAGGATAATACGGCTTTTGAATAGCCCTTTATCACTTAAAAAAAAATTATATTGCTATTATTCACTGTTAAAGAAATCTTGAAGTTAATAATAATTATTAATATTAAATACCGCTGTGCCTTAATTTCCTTGTAGGTCACGACTGAATCGGCTGCTATTGGTACATACATGCTTTGTGACTAAACGAGGACATTATGTGCCAATTTAATATTTTCCGTTACAAGATAAGGGAGCTATTCGCGAGAAAGTTGCGTTGAGTATACAGGCATAGATTATTGTCTACAGCCCGCATGCTCGATACACTTACGACATGCTGTTATTCGGTTTTATTATCAACATTTTGAAATAATGGCGTTATCAATGAGCACAAAATATTTCAACTACTGTATACTAAAATAATTCATACATTATTTATAAAAAAAAAATTTATTCATAACATATAACAGTCAACAGATTATTATAATATAATTTTTCATATTACGTAATATTGCATCACTTAATAATTTTTCCTTTGAACTTTGTCTGAGTGCGGCCCTGTGTCGGACGGCGCAGTCTGAAAAAAAGTTTTTTCACTAACTGAAGCATTAATCCGGCCCGGTATTAGTTTACTCGCTTTTACTCGCGCCTATGTGTGCGCCGTGTGTATGTGTGCACAGCGCCGTGCGACTTTTGCACAGAGAACAAAAATATAGAGGCGGCGCGTTTCCAGTAACTTTACACGTGTTTTATTTACGGCCAAATTGATTTTCTTTAATATAAAATCAATGTTATATTTAAATATATCGTAAGGTATGACGAATTGAATAACATTTATCATGTATATTTAGTTGAAATGTATTAATTGACAATTATATTCAATCAATAAATTTACCCATATAATATATTCAGAATATAAAGCGTTATCATATCAATACCAATTACCACAGCCAAAGATATTTTTCTTAAAAATAAAAAAAAAGTTAAAAAAAATCCTCTAACACATTCCTTACTCTACCGTCGACTCATTCTGGCGTGCTCTAGGAAAGCTGGACGGCGTCCACTCTCACAGACACAGTGTAGGTAGAGCACAGTACAGTACATGGTTGTATATAGCGTAATACCTCCCCATATCATGAGCCGAGCATCAGGTTTTAATAACCATTGTATTTGGCAACGATCGAAATGAATGTTTGGTGAAGTCACTAGGTAATGTCTGCAAACTATTTTTCAGTTTTGAACTAAATGTTGCCCACCCCTTTTAGTTCATATTACGGTTATACCTACGCTTAGTTTTATTTGGAGGCCTATTCAATGTATATTGATATGGGAGTAATTGTTTATTAAAGGTTTATTAAAATGTCGAGTGTCAATGTTATTCTTATAGCAATGCGAAATTATAGAATAGTGAATTTGACGTTGAAGTTGAAGTTATTTTTGTTAATCACGCTTCGTCATTATTGTCTTTTTTACAAATTCATAGTAATTTATTATTATGTTGTACAACATATACCTAGAAGAAACAGATAAAAACAAACAGTATTTCGCTAATCGCATATATTACGAGCACGTTTATACGATAGTTTACATTCCAGGACATATATTGTTACTTACAACAACAAGATAATCCAATAGATATTGTTCGTTACAACTGTATACAGGACTACATTCACTGTAAACAGTGACATGATGTTTTTTTTTACTGTACATAGTATTATTTCAAATTCAAATGAGTGTAGAATTATTTTAATTATACGTTAAGTCAGTGATCAGTATGCCAGAGGTTCTTGCCCAGTTAAAAAGCAAGCACACCGCCCGCATTGCAGGCGCACATAAATAAGAAACGGCGTAACTGTCAATACGTCACTTTGGCACAGATAACATTTTAAGAATAGCGGTATTCAGTTAAATTTCTAATTATTATAGATAACCAACTTTGTACACGTGACTTTGCTTGCGTCGTTTGTTTTTATACAAAGATAAAGAAAAAAACGTCTTATGATTATATAAATTGGGAAAAATGAGGCACAGTTTTAAATAGAATACATATTGCGACTAAGCCATTTTAAAAACTAAAGTGATAACAACTATTTCCATTTAGATTTATTAACCTAGTAATTATCAAATAACTATGTAAACAACAAATATATTGCTTTTGTCTTTCTTTTTACTTTTAAAAACGATTTTAATATTATTAAACGATTTCACTACAATACAACAAAAACACATTTAATGTTTCCATAGATAGTGGATTATACAACATACATGTTTGAAGAATTAAACAAAAATATAATAAAATAACGGTTGCAGTGCAAGTTAGAAATCGGGTTTAAGATAATGTAACTCTGTATTCGCACAGAGCGAGTCAACAATAAAGAAAAAGAACAATGAGTAGGACCCCTCGGAGAAACGTCTTAGGTAAATCAAGAATATACAGACTCTCGAATGTATAGATGTGTCAAGACACGATATGTTTCAAAATATATATTTATATGTATATTGATCTGTAATATCAAGTAGGATTATCTTTTATTAGGTGAACATGAAATATAATTTTAATTTTAAGGATGCTCTAATATTCTCCTTTTGTTTAGAAAATTGCTTTATACCATTATGTATTATATAAAAGTAATTACAATTATTACAAAAAATACTACAATTATATTTGATATTGCTACAAGTTAATAAATAATTGAGTGAACATTGTTAAGAATATTATACTTTTATGCGTACAATATAAAAATTACACGTTTGTTAGAGTTTGAGTCATGGTTTGTTTATATTTTGTTTTACAATTAGCAACTTCGTCTGCATAGATCGCATGAGAAATCCCTCTAGTGGCTTGAATTACGTACTACGCGAAGATACACATGTCGTTATTTTTATCATAGATGCTTAACTTTGTTGCAAATGAAACTTTGTTGTTACATTAATATAAATTTGTAATATGTTTTATTTTACTGACTCCAGCAGATATATCGTTAATGTTATAAAATATATGACACTTTATCTTCTTAAGTCTATGGTGTTTGGTTCACATGGGAATCGAATGTTCTTGAGGGGAGCGACGCGACGTAAGACATTAGCGCCGAGACTTGGCGAGATTTTTTCTTCCCCTACAATGCGGTCTTGCCAATTTACTACTTAAAGATTCTGAATGAACACGTATTTAATGAATTAATTTGAATTGCTTAAGTTGTTTGTCTTGGGGTTAGTTGGGGGTAGTAGTAGTCCACTTAATAAACGTCTCAGAGACTATTTTAAAATAAATAGTTTTAAAACAGTTACAAGCTTACTATGAATCATTGAGAACAGAGCGATAAATTATTAAAGCTATTTGATATGGGCAACTATTGCAATTTGTATTGTGCCCACGATTTTTGTGTATTAATCTCGGATATACCCCTAGTACTGCAATTCTAAACAAATTTACAACATCTTACACTGATGTATAAACAAAAAAAAATGGTATAGTAATTATTCTTTAGATATATACGTCTTTTGTTTTTAATTGCAAGAAAAATTTCTTTCCCGCGCACAATACACTTTAACTTCCCACCAGACTCTAAAGACTTCCTTCAACTTTATATTTTATTTGACTAGCTGAATATAAGAAACTTCTGCAAAAAAATACCAACTGCCAATGAACAATGACATTGAAGACGCTAGCCTCAGGTAGCAAGATGCGGTCTTAAGAAATAAGTAGACAATAGCGCCTGTATTTATACAAAACTGAATTTTATTACAACATATTTAACAGCGAGAATAACTTGGTGTTAATGATAACTCGCTTGGAATGTTCTATTGTCTGAAAAATCCGCGACACTTGCGCTTTTGAAATGACGACGAAATGTACACCATATCCACACATAATAAGGTACATATTCATTCAACGAGCGAATTACCAAAATTCGTTAAGTCGAACGCTTACAATAGCAACAGCTGATTCCCACAGTAACGGTTTTTAATTCACATTTTTATTCCAAATGGATGTCAACACGTTCAAGTTGAAAATTGCGAATTTATGTATCGTGGAACAATATTGTTTTAAGTTGATTTAATTTAATACTACGGTATGTGTAAAAGTGTATTGCATCACGTATTTTAATCGCCATTTATTTAAACACGTCGGAGCGATTTCCGAAGTTTCTTTTTGAGTTACCTACTTAGCGTACCCGCATATAACAGGCACTAGGCGATACAGGCGAATACGTCTACAGCTTACAAATTACCTTAGAGCTTGTATTGCTGCCACTTTGCAATTTCACTTTGAGTTTTGAAGGCAATTTTCGTAATCATAACACAAAATAAACGGGAGTTTCTCTTTTCTAAAAGGTATTCTGTAGGTCATTGATCTCGATCATTTTGTGTTTACTGATATTTGACACTCATGTGCCTAATGAGATCACACAACGTCTGAGCAGCATCTTCCTCTAAGTACCAGAATGTTTATAGCACCATCTGTTAAAACTGTTATCGGTAATAGGTTAATATTATTAATGTCAACCAACGACACATGCACGTACTCAGTCGTCATGATAACTCTAATTACTACAATTACGTATCAGCTCTAAATTTCGTAATGAATATATATAAGCTTGTGATTTTTGATTTCTGTTTAGATTTACAACGTTATATTTTAAAATATCATAATTCCGATACATATCTATAATTTATTACTTCCGTGAATCAATACTAATTTTTTTTTCTAAAAACATTGTAACTCCACCCCAGCTTAATTAGGAAAAAACGGCTAGGCGTAGACTCGAGTACCTAAACATCACAGCGCCTCTCACTAGCTAAAAAGACATCTAATTATTAAGACACTTCATTTACTTACTCAATTAGTAAGGCTGCAATCTCTCGCAGAGTGCCAATTAAAAAATAATAGAAACCCCGGCGTGCGAGCGAGATGCTGGAGAGCGCTCGCTCGCGCAAGTGGCTTAGAGATGATCCACGTCGATTGATAGCTCACTATTGAGTGATTTTTACGGTACTCCGCTGTGTTTCCTTTTTAGTGGCACATTTGTTTACTCCTCTACTTGCTCTTTTTCCTTTTTCCGTAGCAGAATTCCCTTTCATCTACGACTTTGCTTCTAAATGCTTACTTATCAACAACCCAAATTAGAAATTTAAAGGTATATGCCTATAAAACAAGCAAATATGATGTTCACTTCCACCGAATTATCGTCGTATCCGAAATGTAATAAGCTAATTTAAAACAGAACAATTTGAAACGTAATTGAAATTCACATGTCGAAATAAAAAGCTGACTTAAACCCTTCATAAAGCAGCACAATTTTTCCAAAAGTAACGCGTCACTCGACGAGACGCGAAAAACTGAATTAGCCCGTCTGAATGCAAACTCGTAAGTAATTAGCCTCGCGAGACTCTCGATCCGCTCTCCTAGGCGAAGCGAAGCGAAGATAGCGAGATGCGACAAGCGGACTGAGTGAAAATGACTAATCAAATCCTCTCCGCCCTCGACAGCTTTCGAGAGCTTTTTATATTTTCATTGTGCCGTCAAGTGTCACACGGCAGGTGAATTTGCCTACACATAACGCGCTTCAGTTCCGGATGCCTAGCTTCCCTCACGCGCCTATACAAAACTCAAATATGTTGTAATTCAAATGGATTTGTCAATGGCAAAACGCTATATATAAAACTGCGCTATAAACGATCAAAATCGAAGTTATTTTAATTTAACATGTGTTGCTGATACTTTTTTTTATTAATTCTAATCTTTAATAAATCTAATCTAATCTAACAATGATATGTTTTGTTACAGAGAGTTCTACTATATACAAATGGAAAAGTACGCGAGGCAAGCCATAAGTGAGGGGTTAAAGACGGCGGACGACTTACACGTCGCTGGCGACTCTGAACTTTATAGAGTGCTTAATTTGCACTACAACAGAAATAACCATATCGAAGTAAGTATCCAACATCAATTGCAGTAAATTATTTTATTTTATTTCCTTAGACTTAGTCCAGCTTCACTATTAGATATAGTAACCAGTAGATAACCGAGCATCTTCTCCTTCCAGGTTCCACCAAACTTCCGATACGTGGTTGAACAGACTCTTCGGGAGTTCTTCCGTGCGATCCAAGGCGGAAAGGACGCCGAGCAGAGCTGGAAGAAATCTATTTACAAGGTGATCTCGCGGCTGGATGATCCAGTGCCCGAGTACTTCAAGTCGCCGAACTTCCTCGAACAGCTAGAGTGAACTAAAGACTCGACGCAAAAAAACTTTCGGCTAACAAAATTATAAATCCATTGGACGATCGTTTCGCACACCAAAATTTTACGACACTCGCATTTAGGCCTTCAGATTCAAAATTATTAATAAAAAAAGTTTAATTAAATTATTAAAAAATTTGTACGTTGAACGTCGAGCGGCGACAGCGCTCTACTAGGAAATTCATTAGGTTATACGAGTAAGAGAAAATTTAAGTCACCTAGAATTTTATTTCTGCACATAATATATTTCGCTATATATAATTATTATTATATTATTAAGTATTATCGTAAATGGTTTTTATAGTTATGTATATCTTAAAATCATTTATTGATTTATTATTTAAGGAAAAAAATCGATTAATATATTAATTGCTTAAGTTTTGAATGTTATGTTGTTTTTATTTGATTTTTATTTTCCCATTTCCTTTTCCTGGACCTTTGGAGCATGTTCTTTCGTTTGTTACTATCCCGTAATGCTTGAGTTTTGGCGCATCGCGTCGCCATAAATTGTCTACCTTTACCTCGTCATAATTATTTTAGGAATAATTAACGTTAACCATAGTAATTAGTACAATAGAACAGGGTTATTTTTCGATCCACAAACAAAGAATTTAAACGTTATTTTTATACTGATAGCCGGGTATTTGTTCGTGCAGATTTTTCAATAGAATAAAATGATTAACAGACACCAAATTCGAAAAATTTTAAACATCTTTAGTTTCGATTATTGTAAACATCCTAAGTTGTATTTCACATATTTCGGCATCGTTCGGCAGAATCTTCAGTTGGTCCGGAACACCGCGGCCCGCCGCACCGGACATAGGGTTAAGTTTATTCGTTAGATAAATATTATATTCCGAATATGCGTGGGCATCATAAAACAACGTGCTAGTGCGGGGCGTGCGCTTCTGTCACATATTTAATTTCCGAAAATATACAATATTCACGAGTTTAGAGACCGTTCAATCTTTTCAATAATATATCTATAATCCTATATAACCACACCGCGTATTCTACTGGCATTCTTTTTCTACTGTCGAGATAATTACGTTAAGGTAGTGACGCGCACGCTCCGCAGGCGGAAGCCTCGTGACGGCTCTCTCCTATAATAGACATCTTCCGGTATCCAAAACAGTCGCAATAGTTGAAGGCAGCAGCAACAATAGACCGAATTAAATCAAAAACATACCAGTTACTAAATTACAGACAAACCATTTGGCTAGAAGCAAAACACAAACGCACTGGGCCACCTCGTCCGATCAGAAGTGCCTTCAAAAATGTTGATTTTTTACAAAAAATAAATAAGAAATTAATACAAAGGGCCCTCAATAGAACCTTCCGCCCAACCGAAGTCGTCACGCGGCATTCGCGCACCGCCCAAGCACACGCATTACCGTTCGCCGTATCGAACATACAGTATACATACACACATTACTATTATACTATAGAAGAATACTTAGTTTCATTCGTAGATATATGTAGCGCGGCGTATTCGAGGCTTGTCGCCGAACAGCAGGCAGTGGAGGATCGTCTGATATCACTGTGCGGGAATTCAGGAGGCTCGTAAGAGTTCGTATTAGATTACAGTTCAGCCGCGAACTCGAGTGCGCCGCATATCTTGATGTATTTGTTATAACGTGTAGAAGCCGGCCGCCATCCCCGCCACGCGGAAACATTTTAAGTTCACATCCTCATTTACAGGACACCGAGTCAAGTTTCATCGTTTATCGCTTCTTACATAGTCTACACAATAATATAGATAGTTGTACAGAGATGTATAGCGACGTGTATATAAATAACAGTAATTTTAATACAGATGAGATGATAATCGAGTAAAACTATCTTAGTGCTAATGGTATTTACTTAAGGCTCAATAGACAAATGGCAATTGTGAATTGATTTGCGGAATTGTACAGAATGTTAGGCATCCTCAGTTTCGGGTATGGCGCCGCGCGGAGCGGGCGGTCGGCGCTAGCTAAGCAAGTGTAAGCATTTTTCATTTGGGATTACACTTTGTTAACGTTTCATTTGTAACCATTTGAACTATTACAATAATATAAGAGTACCTCAGTTTAGGATGGACCAGGCGTCGACTGGTGTAGAGTAGTGTTCAGGTTAGGTTTGAGAGTGATGACATGATACCTTCGAGACATCGACACATAGAATTATACACGCAGCCTCCCCCCTTTCCCCCCTTTAGAATCACCGGTTTTCAGTTTGGAAATTTCTTTCCTCGACACTTTCAAGTGTTCCACACAGCCAACCCTTCAGAGCAATAGCCCAGGTTACTTTTCCTCATTCACGTTGGTCGTCGGATTGTAAACGCAGTCGCCGCAGGGCTTATTCGAGAACTAGAATCGTTCCATGTTACGTTGAAATTGAATTTTGTTAATGTTATCTGTTTTGTTCTTGCCATTAACCGTGGCGCTTCAGAGCTAAGAAATATTTACTACGATCATGTGATTCTTATATCAATATTGATCAATTGAGTAATGAGTCAATATTAATATGAAAATCAGTAAAATTTACAACGTAAGGTGACGTTTAAATACTCGTATATGTACTGAATACACTGACTTGACAGTAGCTGATATGGTCGTCCTAGCTCTGAGGCGCGACATCATTTCGGTAAACTTATATAATTCCTTGTATAGTATGTAATGAGTCCGTTATTCCGATCTCTCCATAGATTTTTTCATAATAACCTCTATTAAGCGCAGGCTACACACACATATTACAATAGTATATAATGTATTGATTTCCCATCTACAATATTCAAACCGACATGCCGTAATTTGCAGATACTTGGAGCCGTTTGTTTGATATATATTTCTGGCAAGGTAAGAGTAAACGTGATAAATTATAATGTAATTTATTGTAAGTGATTATTGTGTTGTCCGGATTTTATACTTGAGTGATTCATTAATTCACTGTGCAGCAGCCGCAATAAGACCACAATGGATATATTATTATACGATCGAGCCGATGTTGTTTAATCGATTCTCATATCATTTAATGTTATCGGTTGGCAATTTTTTTCTAAATTAATGTAAAGACTCAAGTTGTGAACATCGAAATATTAAGTCCAAAGTGATCGAGGGGCTAACCCACAGAAAAGTACAAAATTCGGTGTGACTTTAAAGCTCATGTTTGTAACTATATATGTATTGTAGATTTATAAAAATGTCCTTTTGGCGATTGTCAACTCGATTGTTTCGACATTTTGTATCTAGATGATAGTTTATTTAAGTTTAAAAAAATTGTATCTAATGTTTTTCCTTTACACTTTTAATATTTTTGAATCCGTCTACGAAATGTTTGGAATATCGATGTAAAATGAAATTAATATGTATTTATTTTCAAAATTAATTATAAAAAAAAAATAATATATGTATATGAATAATATATTTGGTTTCACGTTTGGGTATTATGGTTCCTAAATTTTGGAAATTGTAGTAGACTCTATTGTGTAGCATTTCATTTTTTGGAATTAGAAAACATTTAGATGTACCAAATAGCTGTATCAATTTTTCTATACGAAAAAAAATCAGTAAAAAAACAATGCTGAAAATTAGGTAGTCATAAAATAAGTATCATTCGTTTGTAATGTCGTTTAAAAAAAAATATGTCAAAATTGAGCACGGATGTACTATTAGGATCAAAAAACAAATACTGCCGATGCTAATCAGTAAGTATTAAGTAAGATAGCTTGGACGCTTGATTATTTTAATGTTTACGATCTGTCAAACAAACATAACACAGAGCCCCGGTGATAGAGCGTTGATAATTTTTGTATAAGAGAGTATTTATCTAGTTACAAAATAAACGATAATTACAATATCCTTGTGGTCTTCATTCGTAACAGTGGTACAGTACACGTTCGGTTCGCAGTCACGTGCGTGCGTGCACATACCAATGCGTAGCTGTGTTATGTTGTTTATATATTTTTGGTAAGTCGCAATCGGCGGCGTACTTTCGTATGATATATTTGTAAATTACAGCGGGCGGACGCGGTCGCCGGTGATAAAATTAGATACAAAATTAACGAGCAAAATTAATTAACTAATTAGTGATGGCACCGCGTCCTTTATCCGAACGGCGATGTCGCCGCTTTACTTGGGATAGAGCGCGGGGTGTTACTAAGAAAAACTAAATTGACTAGGGTTTAGGCATTATTTTCGATATCCTCGCATTTCGGCTAAGTGACACGGGGCCGCGTCCGCTTGTTTTCGATATATTTAGTACAAATTTCAAGATGTTAAGGTTAGGAGGCTCAAAGCTTTTCTTTCGAGGCGCCCACGCTGCCCCCCTACTCTCGCGCCGACCATAAAAATGAGTCGTGTATAAAATTTTATTCAAAAGAGTATTTTTGTATTGAATATTTCTAAAGTTGGTGTAAAAATCAAAATTTGGTAAATTATAGTGATGACAAAAGCGGACATTAGGTAAATTTAGAGTGTCATGCGTTTTTTGTATTTAATTTTAAGAATAGTATCGGATATTAAACGTTTAGGAACATTAACCATTTGTAAATAAAAAGTTGACCGTCGCGTGCGCAGGGAAGCAGTGTGGCCGATCAGTTATTATATAGATAAAAAAATATATAAATGACTAAAAAGATGTTTATATGGTTCTGGATGTAAAAAGATAACTTTTAAAGGCAATTTTTAAGGTGAAAAGTGAAAAAAAAAAACAATGTAAACGATTCCTTGGTATTTGTCTTAGAATGGCTGCTAGCGGGTCACTATTGTAATCTGTGAGCCTCAGACAAAACTACCTAACGATCACAAAACTAACCTAACCTACATTAATTATTACGGTTATTAATAATACAACGTTAATGTAATGTATCACATTGTCATAATGCTTATAATTTACGAGCGTGTGTCTTTGTCCGTGAATGTTTAGGATCTTAACCACTGTTTGGTGTTTAGAGATAAAATTGAACTTACGTGGAAAACAAATGTATCAAAATTATAATCTAAAGGTCCCAGGACCCAACGATTGTTGCTAAATTGCATTCATCTATTGGAAAACCAATTGGCGGTTCTGAATGAAATCTGTTACAAAATTAAATGAAATTTGATGGAATTTAAAAATAAAGTTAGACGTACAGTCATGTCAGCATGGAGACTTGTTGATGCCACTGAGGGATGTTTCTTCGTGAATATAACGAGTAATAAAGCTAAGCTTTTATTTGAGTATTGTCTTTTATTTATACGCCTGTTTATTTCCTATAAAATATGTTAAAATTTATTTTTGAAATTTTAAAAAAGGAACTTGCCTTGCAAATTTTCGTTACAGTATTGTATTGTCTTTCGAATTAATTTATTGGTAAAACCTCAATAGTTTGGAGTTAATCTTTTAAGTATTAAAAAAAAAATTAAAAATAACGTACAATACGTACTTAATATTATTATTTTTTTAAACATAGATGTACACAAACATAAAACATAAATGTATCAATCAAACAAATGAATTTATAAATAAACAAATATAAAGCAATATTGTATATATAACAGTTAAAAATGTGGGTGTCTGTACATTGAATATTTTTAAGAAATAGTGAAAAAGTTAGATGTAAAAATTGTAATAGTTAAATAAAAATATGGTCTGTCTGTTTGTCTGTTTATACATGCATGCATGCGTACAGCTGAATTATAAGAAATTAGAAGATTTTTAGAAATTAAACCTCTAAAGGGTAAAAACGGGTGTAAAAATAATAGAGAATTTCCTCATTTTTAGACTTAGAAGTATGAAAACAAGTATACAAGTTTTGGGTTACAATTAACAATGTTCTGTGAAGACGAAATGGACATATTCTCCCCTAAAAGGGAATAATTTAGAGGTAAAATTGTGTTGGAAAATTTCTCAATTCTGAACTTAACAGTATAAACATTGGTATCAGATCAAATCATAAGTACACCTGGAAGAAGTCGCGGGCAAAAGCTAGTCTCTAATATTTTAGTTGCCGCTATAGTAGTATTAATAACTAATGTAATATAATTTTCGATTTCTTTTACATCCAAGCATGTGGAATGAAGTCCCGTAAATGTCACATATAGTTCTCCAGTTACCAGTAGAATTTGAGATATCTTGCGGAATGAATGGCGTAAACCAACGCCAAATTTTGTCTACCAGGGCAGATAACAATAATAAATCATTCTCTATAGTGGAGATCGAACTCAGACAGTATTATTTAATCATATCAGGCATCCATAATACATTACTTGAAAACGTATGTCCAATTTAATGTATTTAACTAACTTTAAAATTTTTTATTTTTTCATATCAACATTATACCTATATAAAACTAATAACTTTTCAGTTCAATAAGAATAAATCTCGAATCAGACGAAAGGAAATCACCAAAAACTTAAAATGAAAAGATGATTGAGGATTTCCCCGAAACTGGGTCAATTGAATACTTTAGAATTGATTTCTTTTTGATTCTAAAGAGAACGGTATCTACGATATGTTAATGATGTAGATATAATTTTATATAGCTATAAGTATCTATTCTTTACATATATATGTGAATATATCTAGCTATATAGACAGACTATTGGGGTTTATATGCAATATAGTGTAGGGGTCTGGGGTTTATTTATATATATATATGTATATATATATATATATATATATATATATATATATATATATATATATATATATACATATATATATATATATATATATATATATATATATATATATATATATATATATATATATATATATATATATATATATATATATATATATATATATATATATATATGAATATATATATATATATATATTCATATATATATATATATATATATATATATATATATATATATATATATATATATATATATATATATATATATATATATATATATATATATATATATATATATATATATATTCATATATATATATATATATATATATATATATATATATATATATATATATATATATATATATATAACTAGCTTCACTCAGCCTACATTTGAGGTGGAAGATGATGAAGGTATTTAATTTATTGTATTAATAGGTATTTAAAACTTCCCTGGGTGTTAATTTAACCTCGCAACCTTAATGAGACATTCCAAACGCATATATTAAAGATACCTTCATAACTTTGACTATACGCTTTATCACGCGTATAATGAGACAAACAGACGCTTTGTCTTGTTACAAGGAAACAAAAATAGCTAGATATCGAACCCACAACCGTCGCGCTTACAACCACTTAAAAGATTTATTAAATTTCAAAATCAAATTCCTTTATATTGTGGCCATCGTGACACAATATCTGAACGTTAACGTGGTTGTCTTCAGATAGGAACCTCGCTCTGAGGTATAAATTATATAAATTTCGTAGCTGTGGAAGGCAAAATGTACACACACAACACACACACACACACACACACACACACACACACACACACACACACACACACACACGCACGCACACATTGCCTTGAGTTTAAGCGGAGAGATCAGAGTGACTTTGTTATTTGATCTCTCTGCCTGAAGCAGGGTGCTTATTATGGGATAACTACAGCGTTAACGTTAAAAGAAAGCTGATAATACGTTTTTTGTAATAATCTTGTTTTGTAATAGTTTTATTACCTAGTACCTACCTAACGAGTGAGAGTAGTTTTCAATTTTAATCTGTAAAATGCTATCTTTTAGTATATATTTATATAAAAATCAATGACTACGAAGAAAAAGATACCAGAGCTTTTTTATATATTAAGATGAGAAGAAGAGATAATAGATTAATAGGTATTTTTTAAAATTAACGTACACATGATCTAACTTAACATAGCTTCTTAAATATAAGTTTCTGATATAAGTCGTTACTTTGTTGTAATATGAACTGTTTATGAAATACCTACATTTATATATGATATATTTTCTATTAATCAAACATACCTATAAAAATAATATTAATATGACCATGGCCCGATAGAAATAGATGTGCGTGGCGTTGAGTTTCTCCACGTAATACACTTTGTCTCCAAAGGCGGAAAGTGGGTTTCTTCTGCCAATCCCGCTAGATGCGGGATACAGCGTGAAGCTAATAAACAAATTTAATATGACCTACTATGTTTAGGCTATAAATTCTATGAGAAAATGTTAACATTTTCTTTATTTATATATATTATATATTTTGTTAACGAATTCTATTAGTCAATACGCTACCGCTACCTATCATTGATTATGGTGATGCTTGCTGCTTAGATTTGAATCTTTTAAAAAAGCTTGAACGGTTGCTTGACACTTGCATACGTTTTATTTATAATCTTCGCGAGCATGACCATATTTCACCTAGTAGAAAGCAGATTGGATGGCTTACTGTGTCTGATCTTAGGAAATCCAGATTGCTCTACTTAATTTACTCTATTTTATTTAAATAAACCCTTATTCTCCCTCATATCTTACATTGGCTGTTACTGGTGCCAGGCTATGGAATGATTTGCCCGAGACTATCAGGAAAGCGCCTCTCAAGGGAGTCTTTCAAGTGTCAAGGGAAGCATTTGTTTTTTGCTAACTCATACCTATTATGTACATAGTAAATATTTATTAAATTATGTTATTTTATTATTATAAATAATTTTATTATATAGGTATTTAATAATTTTATTTATGTTTATGTAGCTTATTTTAAATATTTACCTTACTTTTTATGTATCATTATGTATTTCTATATATTGATTATTTATAATATATAATGCATATAAATAAATAATATATATTAAAATTGATTGTTGCACACCTATATATTTATTTCCCATATGACAGGTTGAATGTTAGAGAATGCTTTATACCTTTATAGCGTTAAGCCCGCCTTTTGTACATTTATATATATTGTACAATAAAGAATAAATAAATAAATAACATTAAGTGAAGTTGATCAAAAAAAATAAAACAAAATAAAACAAAAACCAAGAAAAAAATAAGACAGGCGCCCAAAGTGAAAAAAATTGTCTTAAATTCAATGAACTGTTAAGCAATTAGGGAAAACACCGTGACAAGTGTACTACTTGCTTGGGGTTTGACCCCACGTCGATCTCACCATGCTAATTTTATTCACATTGGTTTCAAGTGTTATGAATATGAAAGTTTACATCTTGAGACGTATAAAATATTGAAATTAAGCCTAATTTGTCTGCTAAGGCCTACAACAGCAGGTTTTCCCTTCATACCGATCTTGAGAACTAATTGAACAGTGTTTAACAGTCACTTACGTACGCATAAATAGATATCTCCCTCGATAGATAATATAGGAAATTTGTCAACTCAGCTGACATGTTGTGTGATAAATATTAATATCTTCGCGGTATTAGTCTCGAGATGTTCTTATGACGTTATCGCTGTGGTGTTGGGATATAGCAGGATGATCCAGATGGGTTTGGGTTTAAAATCAAGTCGGGAAATGTTGAGGTAAGTTTATACCTAGTACTTATATATGTGTAGTATGTACTACTTTTGAATTAAACTAAAATAGTTGTAGACATTGCCACTGAAAATGCATTTATTTTTTGGAATGCCACTAAATCAGTAAGAAAATCAGCTTTATCAAGTATTTAATTTATATATATTTTAATTTATATTATAGTATCTAATTAATATAGAAAATTTAAATGATATAAGGATAGTTTAAAAAAAAACCTACTAAAAATAAATTTATCATAACATTTTATATCCTTTATAAAATATATTTAAACGCTTGATTTAGTAAATAAAGCCAACTATTTTTATTATGCCTTGTCGTATTAAATACTAACGCCTACTTAAATAAAATAGCACTATGTTGTTATGAAATTGCTTATTGTTAATTTTTTAACTGCACTCGCCGCTGTTTCCCACATTTTTATGGTGGGCAGAGAGACTCTCTTTGTCCTTTTTACGCACATTATTCGGTCTTTCGCTAATAAGTGATAATGACTTATAACGTATGCAGAGGAAACCTTGAGTTGAGACACTCCATTCCCACGTTTTCGCTCAACTTTTGAGACATGTGTCTTAAATATCGTAACGGATCACCATCGTCTTGTCTTGTTACCAGAATGAGGACATGAGAATAACCACAAGAGATAGATGCTGACTCTACGGCACGACGGGCAAATATTATTAAAGAATTGTAATATTTATAAGTGTCTCTTTTTAATTGTTCACAATTATGTATAGTTAATATTTAAATTTTATGTTCCTAGTGTCGAAACGTTCTACATTCATAATTTCTATATTAACATATTCAAATATCGATAATGAAATATGAATGTAGAAAACTATTTCACTGTAGACAAGTCATATATATTATAAATAATAGTATATTGCATTAAAAGAGGGTGTTTATCGATTTAATTCTATATTATAATTTATATGAGTTACTAAATGGATTAATTTTATACGTCACATATTTGTAATATATAAGCAAAAGGTGAATTCCAATAAATATAACTTAAGTTGCTGCTAGTATTTCTTATGATTACATGACTTATTTGACTTGACGTAGGGTCCTAAGTCCCCTACATGGCGCAAAGCTGCATGCGGATCCAGCTGCATTTTCGCAGTTTAATCTGCTGAGATTCATTGCAGCGTTTCCATAGGTCTATGTTGGTGATTTTTTCTGCCCAGTAAATATCGATTCGGCGTAGGCTACGGTCAACAAGGACTTGGGAGTCTGAGACTTGTTTTTCGTGACCTTCCACGACTCGCATCTGTATAACAACAATAACAACATTTGACCGGAATAATTTGAGCTTGACTCTCCGATCAGTTTCGACTGAAGTTTGTGAGTCGCGGTTTCGCAGCTCTATTCTAAAAAAGTCTACGATGTTGGGATTCCGTAATTTACTGACTTCAAATCGTTTGCCCATCTTTTTGACCTTACCTGTTGGTCGAGTTGCAGCTCGAGCTGTTGCAAGTCGTACTGCCGCAACCACTCGGTGGTGGTCGATACTGATATCCACACCTCGCCGGTTGCGGACGTTGAGTAGCGACGAGTGCCACTTGGAGCTGATGGATGGATGAATAGAGTTTGGTGATCGATTTGATTTTTAGTGACACCCTCAGGTGAGTTCCAAGTTTATTTGAAGTGTCACTGTAGATATATAATATTCTTCAATTCCAATGGTCTTCTTTGGAAATCGAAGAACGTTTCTCCGCCCATCCTAGCCCATGTTTGCCCATATGTCCTTGACATCCATCATTGTTCGTGCCAACTTTGGCGTTCATATCACCCATGATTTACTATATCCTGTGTTGTTGTTCTTTAATGGCAGGCTAAGTACACTATAGAAGTTGTCTTTTTCTCCGTTTGATGCCAAGTTTGTTAGCGCATAGACTGGACTGAAATTGGTTGGACTGGTTCTTAATTCCAGCAAGCAAATCGCGTCAGTGTTTTCATGCCAAAAGGTCGTCGTGATTAGATCGGTCCGGTTTTGCACTATTTCGGTTTCTTTAATCGTAATGTTTTCGGATAAGAGAGGGATTAGCCCACTTATTATAGTCAATTGGTGACGGTGCTGCCACCTTAGAGTCTATGGACAGGCACGATTTTTTTTCAGGTAGCCTCCCTAGAGAACCAGTTGTGTTTTGAGGCGTACAGCTGCAACTCGCAAGTGGCAGGCGCGCGTGTCTGAGCGGTTGCGGCAGGTCTCGGGGGAGACGACGAGGACGTGGTTGTTGCAGACTTGAGTTCTGCTTTGCAGTAGCGTTCCGCCACGAACACAGCAGAATATTTCTTGATGTTTGTAGGTCCTGCTGTACACGCCTCTAGCGTTCCTTCAAGACTATATCATTACATCCTCCCCAAATTATGTATATACAGGTGTACATACATAGGCATACTCGAGCAAAATTAGAGGCTGCGCCCAATACATAAGCTAGCCGAGAGGGATTATTAAACTAGTGAATTTCGAACTGCACATTGTTTCATTTGATTGTGTCTTCATACTTAACCCTATTGTTTTGATCTTATCTTAGCCAATATGGTATTAAAAATAATTTTTACATTAAATAATTTACAACCAGATATCTTAGGAAATATCAAATTAGAAATTAAAAAAAAATTAATAAGGTAATATCTTACCCTTTAACCATTTTCGTTTAAAGTATGTACTTGTCTATGTTTTATTTATTTTTATCCATAGCAGTTTTCATTGAAATGCTGTCTAAGTTTGCCATGTGATATATAGTTCACCATTTTTTATATTATGTGTAAAATTGGTACCAGATAAAGAATAAAATATTATATTTTTTGACATTAGCGTTCATTGCCCACATTAAGAATTAAAATTATATATATATGAACATTATGATCCATAATAGCGTCTCTAGTAAATTTCTTGTATTCAAATTCAAATTATTCTAGATTCAAATAGACTTTTGAATTATCAAATGAACATTATAGGCTACCACTGGTTCACTACAGCTATGACTTCTTCAATTTTTCTTATTTACATTTTCTAATCTTTAGATTAATATGAAAATAATTTAACAGAATAACAAGATAATAATTTAGCTTCTTCTAGCACAAGTTAGATATATATTCTATATTATGTAGAGTGCTGAAAATCTTGTAGTAGTACGCAACCTAATTTAATATACATTTTTATTTTTGTTAAATCATGTCATACATCACATGATTTGAATAATTGTTTTAAATTATATTAGCAGAAATAAAGTATTAACAAAAACACACTAAGTTAATTATAAATTATAATAACTAGAAAGTGTAACTTAAATAATAAATAAAACACATACACAATATAATAATATCATTACACACACACACACAGTATAGACCAAATAATAAAATTATAATAATATTAATTTAAATCTAGTGAAATTACTTCTTTGCATGCTCCTTTTCAACACTTAAGCTTTTTTCATTATATGCTTTGTTTCTCATGTATCATTTCAGAATGGCAAGTTAAGTTTTATTACTTTGATTTTCTAATTCGTCTATATTAAATAGCATAAGTTTTATATGAGCTTTGACTGCTATGGCTTTATTGCGAAGCTCTTCCGATTTCTCTTCATATGCTTTAATTCTTGCATCTAAGTATTTGTATGCCTCAGGTAAGGTAAATTCCAAGAATATATTTGACCCAATATTAATAAGTAATTTTGTTGTATCTGCTACAGAAGCTAGCATAAAAAAATTGCAACCAACATTAATTTGTGTTTTGAAACCTTTTGGGTGTTTAGTTTTATCAGTTATAACTTTCAAAGAATGGCGCTGCTGTATAAGATCTAATATTTCGGCATTTATGTGCTGTATTTTTGACTCTAGTATGCGTAGATCCTCTCTAAGCACCTCGTTGATGAAATTATCATATTTTGCTATTGTTGTATCAATATTTCCTACAGCCATATTGATGCTATATATTCGTGAGCAATAAAATAGTTAGGTATACACTTCACACAGCACTTTAATAAAAATATATAGCTTTCATTTAGATCTTATAGGAATATCAACAGATTAATATTGAGGATGAGTTCAAAACACAAGACATTTACTCAATTTGATTATTGATTCATAGTAAAACATGACATTTGACAGGTGTCAAGAAGATTGTGACATGTATTAGACGTTTTACAATTATTATTGAGAAACATACATACACTATAAATTACTATCTATATTAATATTAATCAATATATGAACTTTTAAATTAAAAAAGCTTGTATATATTAACATTTATTTAGAAATAAAAATAGAGTTTAAAAATAATATACAATGCTACTGAATGCCATCTATTATATATCGATATTATAACAATAACTAGGGCCGTGTGACGCAGCGGTACAACGTGTGACTTTAACGTGAAGTTATGGTGGGCTCAATTCCAACTCAAGGGTGATTAATTGTATTCATTTTATTTGCTCTGATAAGAAGAACAAGGCCTCCGTTGACTGCCGCATCGACACGTTGTCTCAAAAGGTGGAATGTGGACACGGAGTGTCTTAACAATAGGATTACTCGACCTACCCTGCTCTATACGGGGTACTAAAAAAAGAATTTCCTAATTTGAATTTTTATCAAATAAATTTTAATTTAATAAAACTAATATTTTATTGGTTCTATATTAAATAACTTTTACTACATTAAAATAAATATTATTCTTAATAAAGTATTTACATGTCAGCGTCATCTAGCGGATATATCAGCAACTATGAAATGAGTAGTCTACTATTCCCGTTAGTAGTTAGTTCATGTTCTGTTAGAGGGCGCTCTAATTTATTTGCTTGATTTACACGATTAAAATAAATTCTACTAGATGACGCTAGTAATAATTTTAAATTGCATATTATATAATTATTCACCTCAGTCCTTATTTCAAAGAAACTAGTATTTAAATGTCACTTAATGCCAATTAGGTGAGAATAAGTGGATGTCTTAATTTAGATAGATGTAAGTCCAATCGACTCAACAACATAATATAAATCTTTCAAATCAAACTAGAAGTTAAGTATGTAAAGAAACTTGGCAGTATTATAATATTAGTATTAGTATAAATTATTATTATATATTAGTATAAGTTATTATAATATTTTATATTAGTATAAATTAGACATGTGTCGAAACCTATTAGGTTGTAAATATTCTGTCGACTAATCGGCCAAATTGATGTTTTATAAAATTCTGGAAGATAGTGTTCAATTTTCTTGTACAATAGTAACGTCTTTACGTTAACAGTATTACTCCAGTCTTTACTCGAGATCAAGAGACCTCAATATTGTTACATTGTAATAGGTGAAATGATTGAACTTGACAATCACATCGCTGCCAATTGTCACATAAAGTTCTAGAAATGTTCCCATCATTAAAAGAAACACATCATGAAAATGAATGATATACCCACTGCTCTTTAAAAAAAAAATTTAAACAATAATAAAATATTTATCATTATTCTCTTTAAAAAAAAATTTAAGCATTAATAAAATATTTATGATAAGAAGTCTTCATTGTCCCGCTAGCTCTGTTCTTAGAGGCCAAGAACATAACCAAAGGAAAAAATCGATTGTTGACGTTTTCTTTTTTCGTTTAATTTTAGAAACTGATTGTTAAAGGAAAAGTGATTTTATTTTACATTTCAAAATATGTACTACTTATAATAAAATAAAATATTCATATACAGTCAAAGTTTGTATCTAAATAATACATTATATCGAGAAATACAAATTAAAGTAAGAAGCCAGATAGTCGGTGCTCTTGACCGACTATCCGCCGACTAGTCGCCGACTTCCATTGTAGCCGGATAGTCGGCTTTACTGACTAGACTACATCACTAGTAGATATATTTTTATTACTGTGTTAATTAAAATTATCGGCAAATGAATGAAATTATCCAAACAAAACATATGCTATTGAATATTGTTCCAGGTTATATAAGGTTCAATTCCAGTAAGGCGAATTACTATATATACTTTAATTTTAATTTTCATTTCTGGTAAGACAAAATCCGTTAAAATCTATCTTTCAATATTCAAAACTAATAATTATAAAAATAAACTACTAATTCGACGAAAAGGGATAGCAGAATATCCTAACACAAGGTTCCCCTGCCCTCTGACTGCCCTTGACATATATGGAAAAAAAATACAAAATTAATAAATAAAGGTAATAAAAAATCCCATTGAACGATCATGAAAACCGTTTATTTGACAAGAAGTTTATAAACATCAGTTTTATTATTAAATAAAATCCTGAAACCTATTTCACTTATAAATAAATACAACAAATAATTGTATTTTAAAAAATATAACGTAAACTTGTACAGCATACAGGTATAACGATTAAAGTAAGTTAATGGAAATCTTACATATCCACACGGATCATAGTAATTAGACAATAGATCAAGAAGTTAAAGAACATGGATTATTTAATGAATATTATACCGTCAAAATGACAGTGGTATAACTAAAAACGGTGCAGTTTGTGAGAAATCATTACAGAATTTAAGATTTCATTTATTACAAAAATGTTAACTTAGGTTAAGCCACTTTTATTTTAAGGATGCAAAAAAACAAATAATAAAATATATAAAACAGTAAATATCTATAGCTCCCGTTTATAATGTCATTATACTTAATTAAGACTAAACGATAGCTAAATGAACATTATCACTATAATGGGAAGGATCAGAAATGTCCCATTTAAGTAAGACTTTTCTTTTTAAATAATTATTCAATTAGCTTACAATTAGTTCAAAAAAGATACACTTATAGATAGATACAATTATTTGTACATAATATAGATATATGCCACACATTTAATAATAATGTAATATTTGGATACATTCTCAATTTTGTGATTTAGATTATGGTGAATGGAAAATTTAATATACTGTATTTTTGATTTTTATATGTTATCTGTGGAGAGTAAGACATTTTTAAAACGAAAGTGACAATTCAATATTTCTGGACTTTTTGATTTTGTTCAAGCTGATAATTTATTTATTGATTTAAAAAAAAACTATTTTATATTCTATTGTGATTTTCACAAATTTTAATTAATTATGTTAGGCCATTTTCATTGCAATGGTGTGAGAAGATGTACAATTTTTGTAAATGAGATTTTAAATGTAATTTATTATTAAATGTGCCATATACACACACACATATATATATATATATATATATATATATATATATATATATATATATATATATATATATATATATATATATATATATATATATATATATATATATTAGTAGGAATATGTTAAACATGCAACTCAACAATAGGAAGTTATACAATAAACAGTAATCAGCTGGAAAAAAAAGTAACAATAAGTAAACTTATTAAATACAATGACGATATAAAAACAATGTAGTAGATATATTCAAAGTGTTTTGCCTTAGATTACAAATTTATTCACAATGATTGCTAATCGTTGATTAAATGATATATATATATAAATATATATATATATATATATATATATATATATATATATATATATATATATATATATAAATCGATCGCATCGCCTTCAATTTTATATTAGAAAGTAATTTTTTAAAGGTAAAATTTAATTCAGTTTCAGTTTAAAAAACTGAACTAAACAAATCACTACGCCTATATCATTAGATTTCTAAATTAATTTTATATAATTTAATATTGAAAGTTTCAACAAGGTAGATACCTAAAGATGTTTTTCTATTTTAAATAACTTTTAAAAATATATTTGCAAAATATATTTTCTATTCAAGAACTTTAAAGGCGATGCGAGTCGGTGATAATGTTAAAAAGGACAATGCGTGAATGGTCTGTGACTTGAGCACCTGAATAAGGACGAATGGAACTTAAAAAATGATATTAATTTTGTTTGAAACCTGAATATCCAGTCCTCATAAATAAAAAAACGATACAAAAAATTGTTGGCAAAGGCTTGAAAAGGTTGGTATTAAAAATAATGTGGACTCAAAGTTGGACGAAATGATTACTAAGTAATACAATGAATATCACAAAATATGATGTGATGCATTCGATGGGCGGAAATAGTTAATTCTATAACTATAAATAAAGACTGTATAGCTTATATTATTAGAGTTCTTAAAAATATTAGGATTCATTCATATTTTACAATTAGATCTAGAAGTGAGAAAATTTCACACGACAAAGTGCTTGAAAATCAGATTTTTTCTAAAATACGGCATGCCAATATAATTAATCCAATATATTTTGTATTTGTCACGAACTTGTCACGACGTCAGACTGTAAACGCGACACTTGTGGGTTCCATCACCACCACTTAGCAAGGTGCAGTGCGACCTTGAGTGCCGCCAGCAGCAGAAAATGGAGTGTTATGACACTAGGTTCTCTCTATTTTATTTATTTTATTTTAATTTAATATAACAAAATCTCTTTATATTATTTTTTATAAAACTATCGTCATATCGTAGTAGTTACATAGATACCTATATCGTATGTTTACTTTCTGTTTTACTATTAGTGAAAGATGACTGCGCACGCAACTTTGTCATAAAAATTCATTACATGGTTAGCCAATTTTGCTTTAGGAATCCAAAGATCAAGTCCGATGCAATTAAAAAGTTTTTTAAATCTCATATTGATTATAGTTATTGCTAATTGTAAATATAATTACAGAAAATTTCAATTAATTTTTCCATTGTTATAATAAAAGTGCATCAATAATAATATACGGCAAATTTTATGTACAGAATGACAAAAAGTACAGTAATCAGTAATTTTATTTTTTTAATTATTTACAGAAGGTCTTCGCTAATTAGTTTAAAGTATTTTTTTTTTTGTAAAATGTATAGTAGGTTGTTTTAAACACTGTTTCAGAAATTCGCAAAGTGAAATATACTTCACTTCACCTGAGCTACAGTACATTTTAATTTCTCACATATACCTTAATAATAATAACATATTCTTAATATTACCCAATTATTCATCATATATATTATATATATAAAAAAATTAACTTAATTTAAAAATTCAATACCTTGGCCATATACATGATAATAATTAGCCTATACAATATGTACACTTATTTCTATACCAATGACATATTAACATACATATATTAAAAATTTAAAAAGGAAATATATAATATCTGCTAGGAATTTAAATTGCAAACTCCATTTTAATATACAAAATCTACTATGAGTGTTAAAAAGAAGTGAAAAAATGACTGGTTAGACTGGTGTAGATCCAGTATCTATCGATACAGTAACGGTAACATTACTACTGACGGAGTGTCTTTTTATAGAGTCCTCTTTACTTTTAGCGATGTATAGATGAGGGACATTAGAAATTTATGTCTGGTGAAAAAATCCAGACCAGGCTGTCTACTTGACATTGTGCGGATTTTTATTTTGAATAAACTACTTGATTTTTTCCCGTTTTTCGTATGTTTTTTTTTATTATTTTTAATATTAATAACTATAGGAGTTAGCAATTAATCCTATATATTCGACATGTAGAAGAATTACTTTTTTATAATCTAATAGGGAAACGATTACACCAAGACGGCCGTTAGGTAAGGACGACATTATTTGAAAATTTCATTCCAATTTTAAAATATTCTAGAAAATACAGCGATAAGAGATTATTTTCTTTTTTACAACGTTATCCTAATAATATCACTGGCCGTAAAGTCGGTTTTAAATATTAATTATTATCGGACTAGCTGCTAAAGAGAAAGTTACTAAAGTTAATATCAAACTGATTGTTTTTAAATTAAAAAGAACCAAAAACAATAAATATTTTTGGTATATGATATTGTATTAGTACTTGGCTCAGTTCACATACTACGTTGGCAACGATACTGGGTGAAGCTCAAAGTCAATCAGTCAGACTAATTTAATCCTTATTAGCATAAGCATCTCAAATTACATCAGCTATCATATTCGTGATTTGTCGGGCCAAGTATCGTATTTAATTTTAAACGTGTTATACCTTAAAAATGTCTAGAATAGTTAAGTCAAAAGTTTTATGCAATCCAGTTTGATAAAAACCCATAAGCTTCGATTAAAAAACGAATAATGTATCGATATTGTACATACAATACAATACAAAGGCTGGCAGGTCAATAGACAAATTAAAAATGATTTCGAGATACTGGTCATGTAAAGATTTTACTATTTAGAATGTTTGTGTAACCAAATGCTCGAGAACATTTCTTTTATATTATTTTTAACCAATTATTAGGCATTTTGGATTATCTAATGTATGAAACATAAAATAATATATGCTATAAGGGTGTAATATATGCTATATGCTATATGCATAAAATAATATATATATATATATATATATATATATAAATAGTTGGAAATAACTATCTCTATCACATGTTTCAGTTTGTCTATTGACCTGCCAATGACCTTTAGATTAACATTATTTTTTTTTAATTTAGAACATCTAAATATAGTATGTTTTCACACAATTGAGATCAAATGGACCGAACCATATAATTTATTTAACATCAAATTTTTTTATGATTATAATTTTACATGGACGTCATGCCAAAAGGATGGATTATTTTTTTATATTTTTTTCGGACATCGTATTACACATTAAAGCGTATGAAACGCATAATCTAAAAAAATACCAAAATCTCCAAAAAAATATTAATAATTTAGGTCATTGTCAATTTTAATTATAAGCTATTATGAACTTTGAAACGTTCTTTCAAAAGATTGCAAAAAAACTAGCGTCTAGTAGTTTTCTTTTAAAAGTAAAATATTATACTATCACAGCTTTACCAAAAGTGAGACACAAATCTGATGAAACATCTTAATTAAACGTTTGACATTTTTGAACGAATTAGAATACTTTATTAAAATCAACTAGGTGTTGTTATGTCGTAAAAAATCTATTTAGACTACTTCTTTAAGCGACTTCTTCTTTAATTGTCACTTGAATATAAAAAGGTGGAATATCTTTAAAAAAAGATTAAATTTTAAGTACAGCATTTTTTTAAAAATACACCGAGATATCTATCTCTAATGTGTTATAAATGTAAGACAATATGTGATCAGAGCGCGTTGATTCCTATCACGTGTCGCTTAACAACTTGGTTACTATTGGTCAGGGTTGACTAGTAAAAAAAAGGAAATTAATCAAATAAGACACTCAGAATAATACATTAATTTTAAATTGTTTAAATAAATCTGTTCTACTTTTATTTAAAAAAATATATATATTATGTAAGAATCAATAACAACATATTATATGAAATAAAATATAAATAACATATAAAACAAATTGAACTTCTTATAAGTCAACTCTCTACGAATAGACAACCCTGACAAGGCCTACAGGCTAGTTGAATGTAATTCGATTCGATAGGGCGGCGCCGGGCTCGCTCCGCCCGACGCCTGCGCCCGCCATCATAGCCCATATTATCACACCATTAAATGTGCTTTAAGCTAAAAAGCTCACTGATCTTTTGTAAAAAAAACTGGTTGGAATTGCAGCGTACGTTTACAAAAGAAAAAATATTACCAGGTTCTGGTATGAAATAGAGATAAAAGTATTCAGGTTTGAATGTCGCACCTCGGTGTATAAAGAAAATTAAAAACGAATATCAAGAAGTGAATATTGCATAGTCGTTATTTTGGTACATATCACAATAGAAATTTTACGACTAAGAAATCACTGGACCAAATTAAGTATTATAAATATATTTTAACGAATAAATATGTTCAATATTTTTGATTAAACTTATAAAAAGAAAAAGGTAAAATTAAAATACGACATAATTTTGGTAATTCGGTAAAGTATCGCAAAGCTGCTCTGTATCATAATTTTTTACATTTATTTAGAAGAGAAATAGTCCTATCCTTATATATATAAGTACTTAATTACCGAAGAATAGTCGCCAAAATTAAAAAATAAAAACGGCCTTAAATTATAGCAATAAGGTACTCTTTTCGGTGTCGCCAACACACAACTATACACGACGTTTATACAGATGTAACACTAATGGTTTAAAATCACACTAAAGTGTCTTTCGCGAGCTAACCAGCACTATTAAGCACCATCCCCCGAAGTGTAGGTGGACGGGGGTTCGGCCACGTGCGCCACCTGGAAACAAATAAGTAATAATTGAATCAAAATACAATTTAAACGTGTTTGTATTATTGTATTTCTATTGTCACTACAGTACTTTTGCATATTGCAGGGTTAAGTAAAACTTAATGGGGCATATAACTTAGTACCTAGTAGTACCTTAGTACTTAGTACCTATCTTTAGCTCTGTTTAATCAGGACGAATACTTGTTACATTTTTAAACAAGACGTTCTTGCAATTTTTTTGGATATTGCCTAACGTAAAGGCAGAAATAAGCTTTATCCACTATACTAGCGAGTTATCAAGAACTTATAAGTACAACTCAAGCCATACAAGTAGGTATTATTTGAGAAAATTTTTGACAATTGCAATGCTAAACAGATCTAGCCTCTAACAAGTTACGTGCTGCCGTAACAAGTTATGACACTGCGTATGCGGCGCCCCCCACTTTTGGCGCCGTAACTTGTTACTGTAAAAAAATGTTGTTACAGAATGTAATCATGCGCGGCCAACACTTAAGTAGCTAATAATATACATAAATACGTGTAGGAAATAGTAATATAGACTCAGTTATAAATTATAATCACTCTTGTTCTGAATGCGGCAGTTATATTCGCCTTCATTTGTTATCATAAAAAGTAAACTTCCCGGCGGAACCCACACACCACTCAGTTTTTACACAAAATTCTTTGATTGCTTCGTCTGAATGGTGTATACTACACTCGCTATAGAATGGTATACTTGACATTTCAAGATCCGGCAAAAAATATATATATGAATTACTGTTCTATATATATGAATAGGATTTTTTGTGAATCTATATCTATATATCCAAATAGGCTTACACAAAAATATATTAAAATAAATAAATAAATATGTATATTTTGTATTTGTGTTTAATTTTACAATGATAGGTGAATCGCTTTAGTACGGTAAGAGTTTTATTCGTTGCATTCAATATCTGTTAACCACGCACTGCATGCAACGCACCAAAGTGCAGTGGTGGTGCGTTATAATTACATATATAATTATGTTTTTTTCTTAAAACATCCAACGTCGCACACAGATCAAAACCTGTATGCCGCTTACTTACTATGTTGCTTAGTAATATATAGTTATTTACAATTGTAATTCTGTATTCCAAAATAGATTTACTATTCTAAACACGCATATATAAGTAGCCCTAACAAAATCAAACCAAATAATGTTGAAAATAATATTTTTTTAAGTATATATATTTATGTAAATGTTAAATATTGCCTAAAAACTATGCAAAAAGGCTATATGTAGAAATTTTATTCCCAGCTAGTTGACGGCACTCCCACTGCTTAAATGCCTGAGGTAACCCTGACCGCGAGAACAGTGGTTACATCGTAACGATTAACATGTAATTGGTATAGCCTACCTGACATGGACCTTGGACTATTCAACATATTTACACAAATCGAACCAGTTCTTCCTTCTTCAGTCTAATAATGTTCTTATTCCTTTATAATGAATGTATGCTTTATATTTTAGTATAAATGAAAAATAATAACAAATTAATTAATTTATTAACAGCAGTTCATGAATAAATTTATTTAATAAATCACTTTATCAATCAATATAGATCGTATCAGGCTAAGATAACCGTCATCTTATATCGGTCATAGGGCCAATGTACTGTAGCAGCACCACGACAACCGGATTACGATTAAATAAAAAATGTGTTTGAAGGTTGCCACATTGTTGCGCTGCGCCCGCCGTCTGGATCGTACTCGGCCGATTAGAGCGAAATATTTTTTAAGCGAAACTCGAATTTTTGATATTATTTATTACTAGCGACCAGCTCCCGACTTTGCAAATTAGGTAAATCATTGGAAATCATATTGAACATGATCGTATTTATTCTAATATTATAATTTATATTTATTTTTAAAATAAAAGCCTAAATTGCAACTAGCCTAAATTACTCCTTATTACATCAGCCATCAGTGAAAGTCCCGTCAAAATTAGTATAGCTGTTTCAGAGATTAGCCGGAACAAACAGACAGCCAGACAAAAATTTTAAAAAAGTATTTTGCTATATTCATAATGCATGTAGTAAAAAGCGGTTATTTTAATTTAAAGATATACCAAGTACAATACATTATGTTGTTTTATATCGTATTGTAGTGATATTAAACTGCAAAAAATGTGAATTAAATATGATTGCGAGAGGACATCGCAGTGGAACAGCGTTTGACTCTTCTGCCAAGGCAGATCGCGGCCTTGAGTACCGCCACACGGCGTTATTGTGCTAAAAAACTTCTCTCTCTCACTCTCCCACTCGGGAAATAACATTTAGAAAATTAAGTAATAATCTACCTATATCGTTAGTCACTGTCTTTTGAACTTTTGACTTGTCTTTCAACAATTTGAACGTCCTCCAGTAAAAGTCCTCTAGTAAAAAAGAAAAGTAATAAACAGTAGTAAACTAAATAACGAATACAGGCTACTGCTATGTATACTCAGTTCATTTTACATCATCTAAGGCCTGTATAAGCTTTTGTGCCTTCACCTTATTTATACAAATCGAAATATAATTAAAATCACTAGGTTTTTCTAATATTTGTTAGGCGATTACTCAGAAACGCAATGAAGCTGTTGTCGTTACGTGAATCTGCCTTGTTTGAGATGCATTCAAGTGAAAAACTTGAAACATTATACCATAATGAGGATCGTTTTGTTTTTTATCTATTGTATCGTAATTTATTATGAAGAAGTGACTAATCTGCAATATACAACATTCAATTGCTTCTCAGAAGGTGTAAATATTATAAAAATAATAATATCTGTTGAAATGATAAGCAATATATATAATATATACGTAAAGTTTAATTGTTAGTTAGTTCTAACATAGCTCTCACTTAGGCACACTTGTAGAGGCATTAAAAAAGTTTACCATTTTTAATCGGCACTTAACAAATCACTAGGATATTACATTGAAATATATATTGATTTTATAAAGCTTCACGCGATTTCCCACATATAGCACGGAAGACAGAAGGAGCCTATTGTTAAGATACTCCGTTGCTCACATCCCCCCTCATTTTAAGACATTGCGTTGAGTGACACTGTTGAGTGGCGGAACTCAACCCAGCGGAGAGCGAGAAGTGAATATATTTGACAATATATTACCCATTTCTCTGTACAGGAATCGAACCCATATCATAGCAAGTAAAGTTAGACACTTTCCAAAAGATACACGATACCGTCAAACTGTATTTCATAATATTTTTTTAATTTATTTTCTTGCTTAAAGGTTAATAAGATGAAAAAGTATAAATACTTATAGTCTTTCTAAACGACAACAAGTAACAAAAAATGTAAACAAAAAGTAAGAAACCGGAGATATGGGCACATATTATTACTAAGTCGAAGCGGCACAGCGACTGAGAGCTAATGCGATGGTCATGGGTTCGATTTATCTATTACCAAAACATTACCTAGACAAGTGTATGTTGTTTAGTTATAATATGTTATAATAAATTAACATATTAGCACTAGCATAGCAAAAATACATACATACATGTGCATTACTATGGGGGCTTTAACAATCAACTACAAAGAGAGCGCTCTGAATATAACCGTTTCGAAGATTTCGTCACTTAATTGGCGTATAAAATTACATTAAATCATTTTCTTTTTTGACAACTAAGATAATAAGGTAACGTAGGCGGCTGTCGAAGAATGGTGTAAGATTTTTTTTTCCGTATGTCGTAAAAAGGACACATGACATGACCGTCCAAAAGTTTTAAAGCTGAACTTGTTCTGCTGACTTGCAGCCTCAAGCATAATGAATCTCAATAAACAAGAGGTCTTGTACGTAAATATATTTTAAACAAAACTCTTTTATTTTAATATTGTACATTTTTAGCCCAGCCTGACATTTCGAACACTGCCTTCCGAGTATGGATCAAACGTATCGCATGTGTGTACATAAAGCAAGGCGCTGCCCAACTGCGACAGGCTGGTGTCAATTTACGTAATTTCATACTTTTCAATTGGCATTATTGAAAACTCAAGAATTACGGCTTACGGCTATAGCCTCTGTAATGGCCGATCTTGCGAAAAGTTTACTTGTGTTTAAGCAAACAAAAATAAAAGAGTATGTGTCCCCAGTATATGAAAGACGAGGCCGAGACGTGAGACAAAAAGGCTCAAGATCACACAGCGGGCAATGGAGAGAGCTATGCTTGGTATTTCCCTACGTGATACAATCAGACATATGGACATAAATAAAATAAAATGAAGACATAAATACAAGCACATCCGTTTGACAATAATTGTAATCGACATTGATCAGCTAAAGTAGCAATGTGAGACTTAGTTAAAAGAACCGATGGCGGAAAGGGTCTCGAAAGAAGTTCAATTGGCAGGTCCAGGACCAGGTGGACTGACAAGGTAAAAAGAACCGCGGAAGCAGTTGGATAAGAGCAACACAGGACCCGTCGTAGTAATGATGATGGATTAAAGGACCTTATATAAAGGATATCCTAAATAGATAAGAAATAACAGTACAATACTTTCATTTTTTAAGTTCATTCTCAAGAACAAATGGTTTGGAATAAATACCTATATCTATTTGTGTTGAAAAGTTTAATTATCGAGGAAGACTATATGCTTTATTACATCACATTTTGTATAACCCACCATAATATAACCCATATTATGATATATAATATAACCCACTGTACCTATGGACAGAGCTACCTCAGACATGAGGCAAATATAAATACATACATATTTTCTTCTGGTGTGATGATTTAAATAATTTCAATCGTCATTTACAAATTATAAGAATAATTCGAATGATTTTTCTAATCTAATATGAATTCAGCATTCTATTCAGTTAAGTTCCTTAGTGATGGCGTATCGAGCGTGCCAAAATTCAACATTAATATTAAATACAGGTATTTGTTGCCGTGACACCTTGAGGCATGAACGAGACAACAGAACACGAATTTTAAATTATATTATGTAAAAAATATGAATAATGAATAACTATTTGACACAATGTAAAAAATTATAATTTGAATGTAAAAAACTGTTTCGCATCTGAGTAGCTCACTGACAACGTACAACCGAAATTACGCACCGTAGAAACCTGAAATTTGGCATGTAGTGTAAAGTAGTCAGTGAGCACTAAGAGAGTATTTCCCGAAATTCCAACGGGAACGGAACATGCAAATGAAATCGCGAGCTACAACTCGTGTTTTATTAATTATTTAGGTTAAGAGATATTAAATTGCAAAGTTAAGTTCAAGCCCAAATATGTGTAAAAATTGTTTAAATGTCTAGTTTTTACTCTACGAATAAAAGACAACAAAATACTTGACACAAGACTGTTTAACAAATAAACCATTTTAAATCATTTAATTTATTTAATTGCGTTAAATATGATAGGGTTTATCAATAATATTTAACATATTAGAAAAAGCTTCATGCGAGAGAGCTTCAAGCGCCACACACTCATACCTCTTTCGCCTCCATTATATATATATATATATATATATATATATATATATATATTATATATATATATATATATATATATATATATATATATATATATATATATATATATATATATATATATATTTAATAAAAACACATAATGTAACAAACATGACAAACAATCATTGAAAATGCCATAAATGGCATTACAATTTATAGCTCCCTTTGTGCTTGAAGACATTGAGTGCAAAACTTTTTAACACTGTGCTTTACGATCGCACATCAATATTGTAATGCAATGAGATATATATTGTGTTAGACTGTGTTTACTCATAACTAAACTGACCTTTAAAAATATGTAGAAAGATCATTCAAAAAATATAATATATTGAACCTCGTTTGAAAATAGAATCGCACAAATGAGGTCTAATAGCTATTTTGTTCTATGCTTCTATACAAGTACTTACACATAGAGAGTTAATGTTATCTATAGTAGCTATTCCTCTGTCACGATCTTCCTATTACGAATGTAGTGCAAGATCACAACCAGTGGACAAACTTGATTATTTCTGCTCTATATCGCAAAGCGAAAATTGGCTTGAAGTCAAATATACTTGTATGTTGAATTTAAGTGACAACTTTGTGGCCATTCGTGGCATAATTTTAGACCCCCACTCGTAGGAATAAAATAATTTTAATTTCTCGCTCAAGACAAAAAGCTGCCTTTAATTGTACTAATGCAATTCTGGCGTAAAATGGTAGCTGGTCAGTATATGGGATAATTTTCTTACAATATATCATCTATTATGTGAAAACGGTTGCCTCCATTGTCTCACAATGTTTCTCAATAACTTTCAATAACATTCGTGTTATTGAAAGTTATTATAAAATATGAGTAGAAATGTTTCCAGTTTTCTCTCATAGTAATATTAGAACATGTTTATCATATTGAACGAATCGTTTTATAATATTTAAGTTAGCACTTAGTCTATATTAAACGGTGTAATGTTTGTAATAATATACAATATATTATACAAGTAATCCATCAATCAATATATGTTATTATTCTATTTGAGCCTTTATTATATTTATATTTAGTACCGTTTTTGTTAGTATTTATCACATCAGTAGTTGCTCTCTTTAATTAAATTCTAATATCCACGCAAAAATATATTTATTATATTTATACAAATATTATAAATTTTACGTTTATTACAAATTAACATAATAATGGAAGAATCTTTATTGTCTTTAACATATTTTCTTGATATAATTGTATGCGCAATTAACAAAATGCCCAGAACAAACTCATGAGGACCGTCGTGGCGCAAATGTACAGTGTCAGCCTGTAAAGTGCGAGTGTGTGAGTTTGTGGGTTCGATTCCCACTCGGTAAGAATGAATAACTTTCATTATCTTCGCTTTGGTAACAAGACAAAGCGCGACGTTGAGTTCCCCCACTCGACACGCAATGTCGAGAAGCAAAGCAACGTGGAGAGCAAGGTACGTAGTATCTAAATTAGAGGTGTTCGTTATATTAGGTAGCATATAAAAAAAGCCGTTCGTTTAAACGAGCATATCGCTCTAATATAAATGCGCAGCAACATGCGCTTGTTTCAGCTTTATTTTTAACATTCTAAATTATACTCTAACTCCATGGAATAAGAAGTACATTAATGAACAAGAAATAACGAATATTGAATCTGCTTTATTAAGCATTTTACGAATATTTCACATTCCAAATTATGCTTTAACTTCATTGAATAAGAAGTATATTAGTAACGAGTATTAAAATCTGCTTTATTAAGCATATCGTGAATATTTCACATTCTAAATTATGCTCTAACTCCACGACATAAGAAGTATATTAGTAATGAGTAAAGAAATCATCTTTATTAAACATTTTGTGAATAGATTTTTGGAGTATATTGTAATATTCATTAATATTTTGGATACATCGACATCTAGTGTTCACGTTGTGAAATAGCTTTATTTTTGACATTCTAAATTATGCTCTAACTCAATAGAATAAGAAGTATATTAGTTATGAGTATTGAAATCAGCACAATTCAACATTTTGTAAATATTTTTTGGAGAAAATTATAATAAAATATATTCATGTTTTGGATACATCTATTGTTCAAGTTCCGAAATAGCTTTATTTGTGAGATTCAAAATTATGCTTTAACTCCATTTTACAAGAAGTATATTAATGCGGATTTCTTGAATGACGTATTAAAATAATTAAATAAATAATAAAAAATTGTTGCATTTTGTTAACATTCTTGGAATTGTTAGTGTTACTTTATTAAACAAGATGTCATAGATCCTTCAGCTGTCAACGCGTCCAGTCTTACCAGTGCAGGCAAATGAGAATTATTTCCTATACGTGGGGATCGAACCTTTTAATCATCCGCCACTGCGCCACGATGGCGATGCGATTAAATGCTTTCTGATCTTAAGCAGAGTAACCATTTAAAAAGAAACACGATCAGGACCCGCTACCCAGCGACTGTCAGTAATTTGTTACAATTAATTTTAGCAAGCGAACCAGTTTATTATATATGTACCTATTCCACCACATCAGATAAGTGGCAATTTGCCGCAGAGCATCTTACTACTTTTTACAATATAATTCTCTTTCAATGAATGCAGAGTCCTTTTTGAATCATGAATTATTTATAAGGGAAAATAAATTATGTATACTTAGTTAATCAATGAATAACTTACAATACACTTGCAGAGCACGAATGTAGCATCCGTGTCCAGAATATTCTAAGATCTCATTTCTAATAAATTATGAACTAAATCTAGCATAAAATGTCTACTCCGTTTTAACGGCCGGCTTAGTTCGAGGCTTAGCCGATCGTAAAACTTATTCGCAAAGTGCCAATCACACCGCGATGGTTCCTAAAAACCATGAAATAAACCACTTAAATTAACTGCTTAGTGTAAGTTATGGTATCACAGTGGTGGTATAGTATCATCACTGAGTTTAGCTGAAATTTAATTTGGCGAGGCTATATCGGCGGTATTGCATAGTTTAATCATGAAAACGTCGGATAATACGCAAGTTATACGAAGTCGCATAAAACTGGCCCATAAACGCTGCATCCACTTACTTTTATTACTACCAACTGCCTTCAGCAAATGTTTCGTTGAAAATCAGCTATATTATAACATCATACTGCGCGGAACTTGACGTTATGAGAATTCGTGGAGTTATTGCTGCGGAGAAACTCGCCAATGTATTTATATTGTAGGTCACAAGGCAGGTAGGTAGGTAACGCAAGGACTTTTTCTAATAAAGACTACAAGTTATTACAAGTTTCAGATTTCACATGGACTAATATTACTATAATTGTAAACTGTTGTTTTATTTTAATATTAGTTTTTACGTTTATAGCACACAGTCTGACTGTAAACGCGATTGTTATGGGTTCGAATCCCACTCGGGGAGAATGCAGCGCGTCAGTAAGTTCGCAACTCACCACTCAATGTCTCTATAATTGGCCGGAAAGTTGCCAACGGAGTGTCTTAACGATAAGTTCCTTCTGCCTACTCTTCTGACGAGCAGGAAATATCTCTAACCATAGACATAAAAGGCTACACACAAACGATTTATGTTATATGACATAGCCTTAGCAAATAGGCTATTCAACACAAAAATAATTTTTCAATTCGAATTATATAATATGAGAAAGGAATTTATTTCAGTTTCCTTTAGTGGGTTCAACCGCACACACTCTTGAGCTTTATAATATTAATACAGATTTATTATTATTACAATACTCAATAATAACTTGTATGCTTTATAACAGTACAGTACTTTTAACATATGTAAATATCATTTTTGGAATTTTAAAAGTATTTCATACTTTTATTAAGCATGTACGTCCCGAATACTTTTTCAAGGCGGGTGGTAATCAATCGCAATCTTAAATCGATTCATCAATTAAGACACGTTTCTTATAACTTGTCTTAATTAATAAAGCAAAAAATGTAAAGGCAGAATAAAGTAAAATCCTGCAAGTATTTGCGGACTCAAATAAAAAAAAGACGTTGGAACTGTTGAAAGCGGTATTTACCTACAAATCTCATGGCGGCATATTAAATTTATACAGAAAACTGTTTAACATTCAATTCCATTGTTGAGACGCAATGATAAACAATTACACATATATGTGCAAACAGGAGAAACCTCTTATCCAAATTTTTATAAAGCCAATTGCACACTCGGTACCTAAATTATTGTAATTTTTTATTATTTATGTATAAAATAAAAAAAAAAACTATAAAAAATTACGCAAAAATATATACAGTAACAGTACAGTATTCATAGCAAAAGTACATATTGTTAGGGCCCCCACAAAAGGGCCCCTTAATTGCACATGTGTAGATTTTTTTTGTATAGACTATAATTATTATTCCGTGTAAGTAAGTTATACACAAATATTAATACGAGAAAAATTGCAATATTTTAAAAAATATCTTATTTATCAAAGTTTATTTTAAATATAGATTTCAATTGAAAATTAAATAACCTATCATTTGAAAATAAAACTAAACAGTATTATGAAAATTATTATATGAAAAAAAAAAAAACATTACGCTTTTCCTGTATAGCAGGCAGACAACGAGGACCTCGTATGAATACAACTCTGATTTTGCTTTGCTTTACTCTGACTTTCATACAAATTGGTTAATTTCATTGAAAGTAATGGGACTAAGTGTTTAATTATTTATAAAGTATTGGTGATTTGGTTAATATTACTTATATATACGCATAGAAACTTAGAAATCAGCAGTTCACAATAAAATAATATAGGGCGTTAATTTGTTTATTTAAATATAACATGAAATGGATTTCAAGCAAATTCAATAACATTATTTCAAAGAACAAATAATAATAACAAAAATATTAAATATAATATTTATTTATGAAGTGAAGTTTTGAAACACTATGAGGAAAATTCCTTGTGAAATTATCTCAGATGCATTAATGCGGAACAAAGAAATCTATTTTCGACATTCAATAAAACGCGTATTTTATGATTTGAAAATGACTTCCTCAATCAAAATATATTGATATTAGTTTGCTACGGAATTAGATTATTAGTTGTGAAGTGAACATATTTTTCGCTTAATGTGTGATTTGGATAAGTATATGATATAGTAATAATTATAGAACTGGTTTATATTTATAGGTTATGTGGATTTTGCGGCGCATTTTCTGCTATTCGCATTTGCGTTATAAGGATGTGAAAAGGATTAAACAAACAAAGACTCTACGATAGGTCATCGGTAAGGCTACGAAACCAACATCGCGTGTTCACTGAGTACTAATACACGCTAGCGTTACAGGGCTTAATCTAGTGTGCGTGTCGATTTACTAGGGCCCCTTTTCTTGATTTTATTGCCTCCATAAACGTACAATTCAATGAAGATTTCATAGTTTTGATTAAAAATTTAAACATATGGCATAATTACATAAAATAAATTGATATTTCGATCTATTTAGCTTGTATTATGTTAGATTAAGCTTAAGTAACTCATCTAATAGTCAGCATTCTTATTATTTTTTTGTATCTAACAAATAAGTTATTACTGACGATGCTTATAATATGTTACAAAAATTTAAAATAACATATTTATAGGCTTTTTAGATTATTTATTATTACTATAAGATGCAAATTTAGAAAGTTTATAATCTTTTTATTTCTAATCTCTGTAACGACTGCTCCCTTTAATACCATTTATAAATATTTCCAAACAAATAATTTAAGTATAATATTATGGATCGCATTAATGATATTGGTTTCCTTAATATGTTTAATGCTTTTAAATCATATGATTAGTAGTAATAGGCTCACATCTACGATGAAAAAAGTTGCACGTGAGAATGAAACCTGACACAAATAAACTTTATAACAGAGTTGGCGAGCTTTGTAAAGCGATTGTAGTAAAAGTAATAAGCTCGCCGTAACGAATGTGCGTGACAACGCGAAACCCTGCACAGATAAAGAGGATTTTTAATCGGTCTGGTAACTAATTAGAATATATAATTTGAGCTTTGCGTGTATAATGTCACCATATCAATGACATATCCGTGCAATCACCTGTACAAATCCAGAATAATAATAAAAAAATTAAATTCAAATCTCAAAATTAATAAGCTTCCTATTTAAAATATACTGTCAAATAGAAATATCAGAAACGCCTATACTTTAGTGATATTTACACTTCAATCCATTAAACAGATAAACTCACGAAACAATAAATATTTTTTGATATTTTTAACCGAAAATATTTTTTAACAATCACTATAAAGTTATTAGCACATTCGCTTCGACATTCTCTATAGGCTTTATAAAGAAGATCTAACTAGGTCTTCAAACATAGATATATTAGAAACAGATATTTAATAAATATTTCCACCTTTTAATATATATAAACTCCATTGACTTTTTTAAACATTAAACATTTTATCTTCACGAGCACGTCAGCATTGAATAGTATATTGCATAAAATATCTTTATTTGTATATATTTTTATCGCACATAATACGATTCTAGTATAAATTTAGCTACGTTGTAATTATAATGCTATTAAACGGATTATAGTTAATATAATATGATAACGTATTATATGGGTTATGCGTATCAATTTACTATTGTCTATAATAAGATTATATTGTAAATTTAATAAAAAATATGCTATGATACAATTTATTAGAACGTTTTATTCAAATACAATAATGAAAACGTTTAATAATAACCTTATTGCATATTTTGATTGAAAATGATCCAAAAGAAATACTTATCTTTATATTTATTTCTGATGTGTCGATGGCTTCCCACTCTGTATCAATAGTTATCTCAGCCGATAAAATCCTACAAAAACATTTTTTTCTATGCTTATCTTTAAAATTTTATAACACATGTTTAACATAAAAACAGACTTTCAAAATTTTGTTTTGTATTATTTATATATTAATTATTTAATTAACATATGATAATATCACTATTGTATTTTGTGGTATATATATATATATACATGTGAATATTTGTATTTTATATATATTATATGAATATTTTAATACATCATGAGTAATACGCAAATAATAAGCAATAAATAACGCATAAAAAGAGTAAAGAATATCTACTTATATTTTTATCCTTATATATTTCAACATAAGCACATCTACATATATATCATGTAAGAGTATTATTTTTACGAGGCCCCTTTTATTGATTTACATTTTATAAATATTCTTTCATCATAAAAGTTTTATAGATGATTTAAGTGCAATTTTAAACATGTTCAATGTTATTTTGGATTACTGTATTTGACAGATATTTTAACACATAGTGTCAAGTATTGTCATCAGGCGTAAAATTTATGTAATTATACGAGGCCCCCATTTTTTGATTTTCATTTGAAATTATTAATTATTACATTTTATTTCATAATATGGTATATAAAACAATGTATTGTGTTTAAAATATTGACATTGTTTATTATTTGTAAATAATCTTTAACCAAATAAAAAATACAATTATTTCTATATAAAAATTGATTGAAGATGTAACTTATATGACTTATGTAAGTTTATTTATTAGGATATTATATATTATTATTTTTTTATTGACTTTATACGTATATTTAAGCATTTTCTATAAAACATTAATAATATATTGAAAACAATAAGTTTTCAATATATTATTAATGTATATAAGCAAAAATAATATAATAGTATTTCCAAAGGAAACCCTTAACTACACTAAAGTGTGTATAACGCTTTATATTTACCATGTTACAAAGACACACGATACGTCTCGTCTTTGTAACAGCAATTAGCTAGGGTTACTATAAATATTGTCCCTAACAGACACTTTTTTTTTAAGTTCTCTACTTACCAACGAACACTGTTTTAAGAAAATCAGCAGCTTATAATAGAATTACATATGTTGAATTAAATTTAAATTGATTATACCACAACTTTTGTATGTAGGAGGCATTTTGAAGCTGTAAAGTCAAGTTTGTTCATATAAAAACAAATAATATAAGCAGCGGTCATATTTCATCTTTGCATTTAGTAAGATTACCAATTTACATAATTTTACACATATAATTCATCGTTTTCAATTAAAATAATTTCAATAAATATAATAACTTTAATTGATTAAATGATTTGTTAAATCATTACACATATATAATTTTAGTATATAGCCATCGGTTATACATCTTAAAACACGTATAAATAAATTTTTAAATGTACACAGCTTTTAAGCTTCAGATTCAGCCGGATGTTTGGCGACAAACATGATTTAATTCAACTTAAAGGGGTAGTCACACTGTTTAATGTAAATGAGCTTATCATTTTAGTACTATAATAAATGGACAAATTATATTCTATCAAAATACTTATTAAGGCTCAATCAAAATTATTGCTATAATAACTTTTTTATGAAAACAAATAAAAACGGCTTACTTTGAAGTTTCCTATTTATGTAATTAAGCCACAATATACTAGCGAAGTGTAATCACTAGAAATCGATAACTACTTTAAGTTTTTACTAGTAGAAATGGTATAGTAGCTTAGTTTATTTAGATAAGTTAGATATTAAACATTCTCAACATATACCTAAATTCTGAATCTTATATATTTTACCTAATTTAAGAAATTTAAATTTGTCCCTCACGTATAACACATCAAGTCGTATACTAAAGTTGTTTTCAAAACATATGCGTAGACGCAGTCAAGCGTGCGTGATTTTTGAGTAAACACACCGTGCACAAGTCTTAACAAAGAAACAATTTGTCAGTAGCAAACTGCTACAGGATAACCACACCCCACCCCACCCCACCCCATGTGCAACGGCGGTTGCAGTGTAAAGTTTTTATTTGTTAGATTGCTTGGACGGTAACCAAGAGGCGCGGGTTCGAGTTCCGCTTAGTTGTCAATTTTTATATTTCTAATTATTTTTCCTTCCTTTGTGTATGAATGACATTTCAAAACATATTACAATAATTCATAGATGTTAGATATCGTTTTCTTAGACATCGCCCAAGTGTATGTAATTATTAAATTTTATTATAATGATTTAAAATATTATGAGACAAATATTGAGTGCAGAATAAAATGAATCTGTACTTATATTATAAAGCTGAAGAGTTTTTTTTGGTTCAGCACTAATCTAAACAACAACCGGTTCTAATACAAAAAATATTTTTGTTTTGGATTGTTCATTCCACTTGACCACGCGGACGAAACCACAGGTAATAGCTAGCTACCTATAAATTAGCTCTGTCCTCCAACATCGGATGTTAGACACGGGAATAGTATGAAATTTATGAAAAAAAATCAAACATGAAAGAATGTGAACGCGAACCACTTTTAAAACACGCCAATTAAGCTATACGTTCACATCCCGCCACGATGAAATATTTATATGGTTGTAACAACTTTTTGCTGTTACCTCTTTAGCTAGATTAATTTAACAGTTTATGTTTTTGCCTAAAAAAATACGATGCTATCGATTCAAGTGACGACAATTGTCATATTTTATTACTAAATATGATCATAATGTAACTGTTTAATTTATCAGAATGTATAAGAAATAATACACAATATATTACACGATATCTTCTTCTACTTAGCATTATCCCGGCCTATTGCCAGGGTCTGCTTTCCTACTTAGTCTACTCCACTTTGCACGGTCTTGAGCATCCTCAGTGGTTAGTCCATTGGCTCTCATGTCGTGCGTCACGACGTGAGAGCCGACAGACAATATATTACACGATATATGACAGTATAATATATTATTTTTTTAATTTAATATATATATATATATATATATATATATATATATATATATATATATATATATATATATATATATATATATATATATATATATATATATATATATATATATATATATATATATATATATATATATATATATATATATATATAAGACTATAATATACGTCGACAAACTTGATTTTTTCTCATAAAATATAGGTATACATATTAAAATTAATAAATATTACAAAAACAACTTATTACTTGTTACTGCTACGCGTAGCAACGATATTCCAGTAATTCAATCACACTCGAATTAACTCAATGTTCATTTTCATCGTTCCCATTTCGTTCTACGCATAATTAGATTTACATTCAAAGAGGACGAGATCATGTAGGTTTAACGGTCGTATATTTTTATGATCTAAGCATATCACACGTAGAGTATAATATATACATTTAAACTGAATAAAACGCACAATATAATATGTTTTAATATAATAGTAAGTTTTTGTAATTTATACAAAAAAATATATTACTAGGTATTATTTTGCGTCGCTCAAAGACAATAAATACTGTTGTTCAACATTTATTTTCTATGGTGCAAAACTGACATCAAATTTTCACAAATATTTTTTTTAGCTTTACGCCTTTTTCCGCGTGCAGTGCTCTGCTAAAGCTGGTATAGAGAATCTAAATCTGTGTGACGAGTGGCGGAACTCAAAGCGGTGCGTTGATAGTCAATTACGTATTTAATATACATATTTGTATATTAAATTTAATAATTTAGTTTTAAGTAAATTACATTTAAAGTAAATTTAGTAATTAAGTAATGTAATACATACGTAGGTATATCAGCTACAAAATCTAGATTCGCAAAAAAAAATTGTTTAAAATCAAACTAAAAGCGCATTTGATTGAACGTTTCCTTTTAAACATTCTTAAATACAGATACACAAAATACACATTTTAGATGGTATTTAGATATAGAATAAAAAATAAAAAAAAAATAACTGTAACGTGTAATATGGAAAGCGCACTAGGGCTTACATAATTCCTCTTCAAAAATAAATACGCGGCACTGCGACATCTGAGTGGAAACACGGTGGTTCTCGGTTCGATTCCACGGCAGAATAATCTAATGTATCCCCTCTCTGGCAATCAAGTGTCATAAGTGTGGGCGCAAATGAAGGATAAGGTGTGAAAATGTCAAATCTTAGATGAAACGTACAAAGAAACAATCTTTGTATATACAAGCAGAATTTGTCAAGATTATGTTCTACTCATCATAAAATACATTTTATACGCATAGTGTGTATAACATTACTTTTAATTTCCATCAATTAACTAGTTTACAAAGAAATCTACAGGATAGTTCAATCCATATTAGTGTAGTTACATACTTAATTAGACCAATTTAAGAAATAATTTATATTGAATTAATAAGCCTCATAGCACTTAGCCCATAATAATAAATAATTGCTTTACATTTCATACATTGTATCTAAGTAACAGTTGAAGTATAGAATTTAGAATGATTTCTTTAACATATTTTTTTTATACCATACATACAAACAACTAACCATTTAATAATAAAATAGCACAAAAGGGGTCTCATCATCGAAGCATAAGAAATCCAGAGTTGTTATATACGATAAATTAACTTTTACCACCCAAGTGTTGGAGCACAAGTTTTTGAGTTTATTACAAGTGGGGCATTTACGACCGGACATGCATACGTGAAGTATATTTTGAGACGTTTAAAATATTGTCCCCCGATCGTAAATCATACACAATAGTGCTAGTTGTAACTTAATTATGTTAGGGCGAATGGATGAAAGGACTCTGGAAGCGACGCGCTACGGGTGAAGCTTCGTATTCATAACGTGATGGCATAAACCACGTTTTACGAGCTTGATAACATGTCTTTTGTCTTTATCACGATATATTTTATATGAAAAAGAAGATTTTAAGTTGTGATTGTTTGTATTCTTTAATTAGTAATTTCTAGTACTTAAAATATTTCATTTGTATCAGTTTAATTACGTAATATATAGGTATATTGTATTGTATTGTATTGTAGCTGAATAGTATAATTTTAAGTGACTATATTTATGGCATTATACTTAGCACTCAGTTTAGCTCAGCTTAAGCTAAAATTTATTCAACATTCATTAACAGGTATGTACGTTATTGTTATGTTATTATTAAAAAACATGAATTAATATACGCCGCATTTTATTATTATATCTGTTCCATAGCCTTAATAGAATGTACCTACATACAAACAAAATGAAAGAAACAAAATACCGAAATATCGGAGCCGTAGTTAAAATAAAGTTCAAAATAAAAGCTTTCAAATTATTCATTTTAACAACTAAGTCATAAAAATAAACATTGAAATAATTCTTTATCGCACTTATGAAATCATAAGCTTAACGAATCCTGACACCAATTCACATACATACATCGTCATAAACTAGCGAACGTAAAACCTAGGTGAGTTCGTGTAATAGGGCATTGAAAGGAAACATTGTACATTTTATCGTCGACTTTAATAGAGTCTTAACACCCGTGTCTCGGCAAAGCCGCGTCCGTTAAAAATAAATAAGAGTTTCATAATTGTGAATTAGCTGAGACGCCATAAAGCATACACTGTGTTCCTTTGACGTGATTGACAGCTGTGACTGCGCTCGTAAACGTGAGAACCGTTTAGGATCAGCCTAAATACCTATGAGCTTCCAGGTACTTGGGACAGTTGTTTATATTTTTGTACTAAAGTTGAAGGTCAGATTTTGTTCTCTTCTGCTTCATGCTTCATGCCTAAGCATTATACAGACAATAGTTTTATATTGCGTTATATTATTTATTTTTATCCTTTATACATTTTTTTCGATTGTGAGGTTTATGCTGATAGCCATGTTGGCGTTGCCAGCGACAACGGCTGGGTAAGAAAGAGAATACTCTGTCCTTGGGAAGTTGCAAGCACTATCGTGGCTGCTTGAAAGACTCCTCTACACTTTTTTCTGCTGGTATATAAAGGGAGAGAGTTAACGTTTGCGGGGCGAGAGGGGTTTCGACCAACACTCTACGTTACATAACACGTTTTTAATAAAATTAAAACTAAGGTTTGTTTTACGTAGAATACGGACAGTATTATACGTCATTCTATTGTAAAAATGATGACTGACATGTGTTACTTAAAGTTTACAAAGGGGAGGGGAAGGGGGTCAGACAAACGATATGACAGGTTACATTGTGGCCAGGAAGTATTTAAAATGACCAATTATTCAATACCTTCGTACGGCCTATAAATAGCTACTGTTAGATTATCCAAATATAATAAATGGTTTGTTTTTGTTTCAAACGAAAATCATCACTTATTTAGCCGTCTATTGTTCCGAATCACGATTCGATTCGATTATATCGATTTGTACTGAGAAAAAGGCAATAACTCCGCTCGAGTAAATCAAACGTCTCGAATTCACTTGGAAAGCGGAGAGCAGAGTATCTTGACATTAGGTTCTTTATGCCTACCTGTCACAGGTATCAATTACAGATGGTAAATGACTTCCATTTACCATCTAATATAACAGCAAGAGTCATAAAGTCTACGCAGGCGAAGTTACAGGCGGATAGTAGTTCATATTATAAGAATAGTTAAGTAAAAAAGGGTTTCTAGTCGTAATAAATATTAAATATATAGGTACTTTTTAAAAGAAAAAAGGTTGCAATTAATATAATTTATACACAAATGTGCCTTTTTTATATCCGTAACAATGTAAGGACGATGTTCTGTAGGTTAATTGGAATATCTTGGAATTATTAATGAACATCGCTTTTTAAACATAAACGAGTGTACGAAACAATAGACGGTTGAAATCCTATGTACTATTTTTTTTCTTCTACACACATTATAAAACATAACTAAATGCACAATGTATTTTGAGGCGGTTCTGTGTGTTAAAAGATGTATAATGTGATGTCGTTTAAAAATATCATCATGCGCTTATCACCTAGGTTGGGTCTCTAAAAAATTAATGAAAACTCATGCTGATTTTTTGAACTCTCTGAGTTGGTATATTTTCTCAGAGCAAGCAACTGTAATATATATAACTAGCTATTTAGCAGTATTAGCAGTAAGTAGCTATAGCATATTTTTTTCCATATCAGTTTATCAAAAATAAAGAAACACATTATTTCTTACCAAAAATATAAATAAATCAAACAGTAGGTATTAAAAAATGTCATATGAACAATATAAGGTGGCAAATGCGGCCTCATAATTGACCTCTTATATAAAAAAATTACGGACGAATATACATCAAATTCACTCGTTTTCTGTTACAATAATAATAGTTCATTTATTTCCTTAATTACGATTATTTATGAGTTTCTCATAGGCTGATGGCCTGCCAGCAACACCTTATACTGTAAGCCTGTACCTGTTGCTAGGTGTCTATGTTTGGAATAAGTCAAAAGCTTTTAATTATATTATATATTTTTTTGAATTATATTAATCTTACCATTACTTTTAAACATTAAAGCAAACCTTAAACAATATAAGGTTATTTGTTCATTTAAATTTTATTATATAGGAAGCTTTCTTACTGATTTCAAAAATCTTTAAAACCATGCTCAATTTGTATTTTCGTATAGGCAGAACAAATTGATCCTATAACGGTTACGTATTTTTTCCTTTGAGGATCCCAAAAAACAATTTAAATGACAAAAATAAAGTAAATAAAGGAAACGCTATTTGCTTCTATTATGAACCGAAGCCATTGCAACATTGTAGCATTGTGTTTGACCGTATAAGGTATTTGGTCGATAGCATTATTTTTTCATAGCATATTACAAAGCTTGTACTGTGTACAGAAACAAATGTCATACGTAAGTGCACTTTATTGACCCCATTCAAAGTATTCCCCATTCTATGTAACAGTAATTGGTTGTTTCCACTTAGAGTTTACAGGAGGAGAACTCTTAGCCATGTAAAGTATACACAAGCAGTATAAGGGATAACATTAGTGAACATATTATGTCAAAATAAAAATTACATTTTCGTTTTAACTTACCTGCCCTGTATATGGTATACCAATATAGGGTAGGGTAGGCAAAAATAAATAGGCTCTCTAATTCGAGACGTTGCATATGGAGTGGAGAAGCTCGACATAAAATTAAAAAAATTCAATACCCCGAGTGAGATCTCACAACTATCGTGCTTACAGTCAATTGCCCGTCGGTCACCAAGGCCCACTGTGCTTCGACTTCAAAAAAATTACATGAACTAATAAATTAATTCAATTCATTAAGTGCAAGTCGGATTTGCGCATCGACGGTTCCGTAGCCATTTCACGATTGTGGATCAACGACAAGTAGTACTTAAAAACTTAAATTTGATTACGTATGCACTAATATTGTATGTAATAAAGTACAGATATAAGTTTGTAATCATATTCTTTTACGATAAATTTCCAATTTTCATTTCCTTAAAATTTTTTAAGAAAATTTTATAATATTCACTTCTTACTTGACTAGAAAGTTCAAAAATCCTTCATGTCTTGTAAAGTCACAAATTTATTACATGTCTAGGGTTGCCTTTTCTATGTATATATTTTGGTTTCCAAAAATGTAGAATACCAAAGTGTACGCGAATAATACCCTTAATATATTTTCCGATTTACATTATTAATTTAGTAAATAAATTAATTTAGTAAAAAAAAATAATAAATTAGCTTTAATTTAAAAGTGTTATACTATATATGAGGGGTACAGCCGTGTCGCCTTTAGATACCGATATTGTTAAGTAAAGTCTTGTAGTCGTTAACTATGTACTTTATGTTGACTTCGAATAATTTAATGCAATTTTACGGTTAATGCAAATCTTCGATATGCAGCTAAGTATGGGATTGGAAGAATATTAAATGAGATACTATGTAAAACTGATATACAAGAAACAATATTTTATACTGTATCCATAAGAATAAGTATTTAAGAGCCAGATTAGTTTTAAAATAGATAAGAGTTAGAAGTTGACTATAAATTAAAAGGGTATGGTAGCCTTACGTATTAAGAAAAATAATTTAAATGCATTATTTATATGCTGGAACTAAATTAATTTAAATCTATTTACGTCCAAAATACCTATTTGTGCTAGAAATACGACGTCAAAGGAGATTTCAGTGACTTGGGTCATCACTGGTGAGTGACAGTGACCCAACTCACTCCCCCTCTCGAGCTTATGCTGGGATATAAGTACAACAAAATCATTAAGATAAATTCTAATCATTGTTGTTTTTAAAATACTTAACATTTAAAGCTTTCAATATTAACCTCAAGACATAAATTAGAACATAGTATTACCTTATTAACCTATTAGTCATTTTAAAAGCCCACCCGTAAATATTTATGCAATAATGTTAAGCTTCTCTCGTATAAAAATTAATAAAAGCTTGTCCACACAAAAATAATTGATTTATACCTTACTCGAGCTAAGAAAAACTTAAAAATGTCCATATCGAAATATAAACTATTTTAACAGTCTGTAAATAAATATAAAAATATATTGCCAATTTATAAATGAGCTTTGTTAGCGCGGAATGTTTACGAAAAATAGCTACAGGTATGTTTTTTATCGTTTAAAGCTCGATCTTGAGCTTCACATCCGCTGGTGAATTACCCAGTTTATTAGTAAATATGTATAATATAATTAACACGATATATTTCTACATAAAAAAAAAACCATTACTGGAATATTTTTTGTGAAATAATAATTTATATATTAGTTCGAGCCAATGAGACAATACTTAAGGAAGTTTTATAATTGGCTTTTATTTAAAAGGAAAAAAAAAACAAAAATAGCAAATAAGAATAACCCAATCCCAATCATTGGTCTTTTAATTAATTAACTTTACAGAATTTTTGTAAGAAAAAAATCGTGTTATTTATCTGTCAGGAAGGATTAATTAATTAAATTAAAATGGCCCTATTAGAGTCTTTCGTTATTAATAGTAATAACTTAAATTAAAATTAAGGTACTTTAATTTTATTACTTTCACGTCTTTATAATGTTAACAGGTATATGGCACATACACAATATTTTATTATTAATTTATATGATAGAACAATCGACAATGACTCATATTATATATTCTCCAACACTCCTAAGACCACACTACTACTACAGGACTACATGAGGGTCATGTTGATCTGTCAAAAATCATCGAGACTGCATGTGCTCTAGGAAAAAACCTCGGGATTTCTGAATACAACGGTGGCCAGCTAGTTAGGCGGGCGGGCGATGTAAATGTAGATAGATGACTATCGCAAAGTTTTAGTGAATCTTTACCTATAAGTACCACAGTATCATCGGTGTCCGTCTACCAGATTTGTCCACCTATATTTAGCTATACGTGTTCATACGTCTGTCCTACGCACGGATGGTCTACGTAAATACTATACATACTATATATACTATACATTGCCCAGCGAAAAATTCGTTTAGGAAGTTTTATATAAGTACGTATCAATGTTATAATACCTAAGCATAAAATAAATTACTCATAATTAACCTTCACCTTCTTGTAAGTTGAATTTTATGTTATCACATCCTAAATAAATATTGCCTTTATAAACATTAAGTACATGCATAGTATTTTATATATCTTGGCGAGCCTGCCACGTCTTTTCCCGCATTTTACGTTAGTCAGATTCTCTCTGAATCTAGTGTCAAGATACTCTACTTTACATCTGAACACTATACATTAAGAGTAACGTGACAGGGTAGCAGGAGAGTAAATAATTATGTACACCATATCTATTTCTAACATAATTATTATTATCTAAAGATTCATTTAACTTCTCATAAATTAGTTAAAACTATTGCCTACAAATAAATATAATACATAATTATTATTATCTAAAGATTCATTTAACTTCTCATAAATTAGTTAAAACTATTGCCTACAAATAAATATAAACTAACTAACTATGATTAACTATTTATAACTAACTATGAAGTCACGATTCGAAGTCTAATATAGTAGATATTTAGGCACGTTTGTATGTATGCATGTATATATGTATGTATTTATGCAAATCCTATATTCAAAGATTAGGTCTCGTTTTTCAAAATAACTGCAACCTTCCATCAACGTAAATATGGGTTAAAAAGCTGAATGCTCGTGTCATTGTAATTATTGTATGCGATCAGAGAGCTCCGTGCAATCATGAATCCCACGAGATTTATGTGAGAAGCAATAAATTACGTTTTTATAACCCGCTGGCCGAAAACATATGGAATCTTTGTTTCTTTTTTCTATATTGATTTAAACTTAAAAAAGAAATATGTTATTTTACGCATATTTTGTTTTTATTTCTTTGTATGTATATTAATAGCTAAGCTAACATTGGCCATTTGTTTGTTTAGCATTAAAATATTTAATAAATCCGTTTAGTTATAAGTTTATACATTATTAATCTGAGTACTGGCGATAAAAAAGTTACTCATAGCAAGTAATCAAAAAAAAATTTCCTAGTCTTTAGTAAGTAATTATTAAAAATATATAATTAAAATAAATTTTGTGATAAGACTTTTCGTTCAAAACTCAACGTCCAACAAAAGCTTTTGAATTTCAATGAGTTTCTTAATTTTGATCAATACTTTCAGAATTTTGAACGAAATTTTCATATGCGAAGATGTTAAAACATTCTCTAGTTTTAAAGCTTTAAGTGTCAAGTAAACAGCGAACGAACGAACGAACTAAACAGCGCGCTTTTTTTTAACATGAATATATACAGGAATTCTTCTTAATAAATTAAACCTTTCGAAAAGTAATTATTTATAATAAAAACTTCTTACAAACAAAAAAAATATAACATAATTAAAAATATAGCAGTGCAAGCAAATTACCCTTTGCTTTTAAACAACTATCGCTAAGAGAACTGAAACACGAGTAAAAAGGTTCATCCATACAATAAGTAGAAATGGAATATCGATAAGTGAATCGATTTAATAAATTACTTAATAACTGCTTAAAGCGCTATGAATGCGTCGGGGAGGTATAAGCCATCAATAAAGCGCAGTTTTTATCCATATCTAAATGAGATAATAAACTAGTAGATACCATTTATAAATATTTATATGTCATAATACAATATGAGTTGCTGTAAATTAGTATTTTTTTTTAATATTAAAAATATTAATTTATATACGACCTATTTATAACTTGGTTTGAAAGCATTTTGTTTAAAGAAACTGACTATGTTGTTACGATAGTCGATACGCATTTCGAAGGCAGATCTGGTAGAATTATTTGAAATTTATTGAAATTTAGGTAGAGAGCGAAACTTCGTCTATGGAGGAGAGCATTGATGCGCATTTTAAAAGGGCTTCTTAAGCTTACATTTTAGCCGCAAGTTTCTGGCACTGCTTCGAGCTTTCTCTCTACAACGCGATATACTTAATCCATGGAATGTTAAACGCCTTTTTCCTTTACATACTTGTTTCACAGCTAAACTCGATATGATTTAACCGTAATTTAAGAAACGAGGTGTTAAATCACGGTCAGTAACTATTCCTTTTTTCGTACCTTCAGTAAAAAATACAATAATAAAATAAGTAATGATTTAAAAAAAAACCTCAAACAGCACCTATTATTATTATTAATTAGCTAATTGTTTTCTTTCTGTTTCTATCATTTTACTTTTTGGAAAACGTATAAAAAAATAAATAGCGAAAATTTTATACGTCTTCTAAAAAACTACTTTTCCTTGGTATGGAATAATAATTTAAAACAGTTAAAACTACATTTTCGTAACATTTTGTTTTTATTCTTGGTAGTGTATCTACTCTTTAAAAATACTTAAAGAAAACATATAAAATTTTTAATGCAGTGGGATTAGAACCCGTGCCTCACGTAAATCGTCCAAGCGTCGAGATTCTTATATATACTTTTTACAACTTATTACGTTGTTAACAACTCTTTAGGGATATTTACAAATTTCCGCTACCCAAAGATTATTGCACAGAACAATCATTTGGTAAGATAGAATGCTATTTTTATTATTTTAAAAGTGTTAATCCACACCAAGAATAGAAAAATACTTAATCTTTGGGTAGCGGAAATTTGCATAAATCTCGCTACAGAATTAACAAATCAAAATTAGTTACGATATACCGAGGGTTCCCAATGCACTTTATCGATAGAAATCATTTTTATCTTATTTTTATTAGCAGCGACAGATACGATATATAGTATAGACTAGGTAATACAAACTTTATTGAAATAAACTTAAGTCAAATTTTGCACTGTGAATACTGCATTACTCATGAACACTACTGCATGGGCCATAGTTTAGCATCTGTGGACCGCTGGTTGGGAACCTTTGCCCAATAGTCCCGCGTTCTTGCATCAAACTCTATTCCAAGAACGGGGTTAACGTAAAACTCTTAAACTAACAATCAAAAGAATATTTCCAAATCGATCAAGATTCTTTAAAAAGAAACTCTTTAAGCAGGGAAAATAATTATAATAATAAATATTTTTGTTACTTTTTTAGCTTCTTATTCTGCTTTTTTAGCTTTTTTAGCTTCTTATATGCTTCTAGCTTTTTATTCTGCATATGGCAGGGTAAGACCTCTTCGCATGAATTCACTTATTATCAAACCACTTATTATTACTTACTTACTGACAAGTCACTTATTGTTTTTTCTTGCTTCAGCAGGGTAATGAAAATAATAATTACCCTGAGTGTGGTGTGAACCCATAACCGACGCGTTCACAATCAAAAGAAGTAAGTTAAAACTTAAAACGTTACGTTATAAAAAATTATCGCGATCTTTCAATATTTGATTAATTCATACACTTAAGCTGTCACAAATTTAGATAGAAACAAAAGGCTGGGAATTGTTACTTCTTTAGTAGATATTTATGCAAATCAAATAACATAATTATGGCTGTTAAAGGAATTAAATTTAATTATGATTATTTTACAACATTGTCATAAAATTATAATTATAATATTAATTAAAACCTTTTTAGCTAAACCTGTTGTTATTTTTACTCGTGTATTTACATCAAGTGTAAGAACAAGTAAAATAACACATCATCACAATGTTGTCATGTGCCAAAAATATAATAAACTTCTCCAGTTTATTATATTGCTTTACTAATTTCTAGAAGATAATCATTATATTTTAATTAACAAATAATGATTGAAGATCTTTATTTATATAATTAGCAAATAATAATTAATTACATTTGCTTTAATAAACTTTGAAAAGACATTTTTTTTAGCTTCATACTATATACCGCTTATAGCAGGCAGAAAAAGAACAAGTAGAATTCGAGACATTGCGTGTTGGGACTTAAGAGACGGAAATAAACGCCGAAATGCAATACTATTCCTTTTTATAACTTAAAACTTATCGTTATTATTGTATAATCTTATGTGTTATATCTATACATATATATTATGTTAAATGAAAATTCAAAACTGCTGATTTATAACATTTATAAAAGTTGCCATATTACAAAAAATATTTAACAAAAACTTCTGTCTTAAATCGACTACGTTCTGTTTAATAAAATACACATACGAAATAAATACGTTGATATGTTTAGAGTTGATTAATAATAAATAAAAACATGCCACCACACCATTTCGAGGATTTCATCAGCTATTCTATTGTTAATTTAAGAGGGTAATTAAATTTGTCACCTGAGTTTACCGCTTGACATTTCCGTGGACGTCGCGTCGGCGCAGACGGCCGTGTGTCGTAAATTATAAACATACGCCACTTTTTATGACACTTCTAGGTATTAAGCACTAATAATACCTATATAAGATTTTCCGCCTAACCTTAATATCTTTCTGACAATATCTTAAATTATATATAGACTTTGCGTTTGCTATATTAATTAACTAATCAATATTATTTTTTGAATATAAATTTATCTATATACGTGAAGCGAAAGCTTTGGGCCCCATTTTACGAAAATTGCGCAGATGGAGGACTATGAAATTTGGCACACTTATAGTTTATGTGTAAGAGAAGTGTATAACTCTAATATTTTACACAAATAATTCTTATAAAGTACATAAAATCAATAATTAAAACATTATAACTTTTGTATAAAGTGACATACACGTTGCTATGGCAACGCGTATTTCAACATTCCTCTATTTATACCAAATAGTTGTAAAACTAGACAACATATGACCTTTATAGCATTTAATAAAAAATAAGTAGGTAGCTATTAAGATTTTGGTATAGTAATTTAAAGCATTTAGTTCTCAACGTGTATACGTCTATATCTTATATTATCTAAGAATATAAAGATGAGGTTCATAAAGCTATGTTTTTGTTAATTCCATATTTCAATGGTACATATGTCAAAATATCCAAAAAAATAACAATAAATAAAAAAAATGACACGTCAAATATTTATTATGCGTAAGTTGTATTTTTAAATTGAGTTTAAATGTAAGCTGCCACACAGATAAATTTAAACAGCCTGACAATATTTTATGGTTTACTTTAGTTAGGTTTTACGAGCGCAGACGGGCACTAGAGTGTCTGTCTAGATTTTAATACTCCAATAGTTCTAAGATAAAGCAATAAACGTTCCGTTTTGAAGATAGGTTTAAGTACTTTGCATAAATTTTAATTCTTTTTTTTATGAAGTGCTACGTATTTCTTTACTTTATAATTAAAATTATTCCGTTTGACATTATGTTTATGTTACACAATTTATTATATATATATATATATATATATATATATATATATATATATATATATTATATATATATATATATATATATATATATATATATATATATATATATATATATATATATATATATATATATATATATATATATATATATATATATATATATTTATTATTATTATTATACATATAATATTCGTCAATACTATTATAAATGGCTTTGTAATTAATATTGTAATTAAATAAAGTATAAACGAATACGAATATTCTTTGTATACATACATTTAAAATTTTTGACTCATACAGGGTAGTGTTAGGATAAGTAACCGGGCAATTCTTATTTACTTCCTAATAATTCCAGAGATTTTCCTTACTGAAAGAAAAATCATACGTTTTAATTTACTTTCCTTTATTTCTATTTTTATTTTGTATGAATATTTTTATCAAGCATCTAAGTAGCTTAATCTCGTGCGTTCACCAAACTCATGATTCGTAGCCGCAAGCGAAAAAGCGATAAAACAAATTCCGGTTACTAGACGGTGTTACACAAAGAAAGTTAGCGCAGCGCCACAGCGCCGCAGCTGCCACCTAATGTCAACAGTGACGTTTACGCGCGAAAAGTTTTACGACTGTAGACGCATCAAAGGAACAGTGCTTTAAATTTTGTTTATCGATAGTTTTTATACTTATTTTAAATTTTTGTATTATAAGTTACAAACATATTTTAGTTCATATTATATAGAACCTAGATTTGTAATAATCATAATATACCTACATATTGTTAGCTTGTATTGCACACCCCTCAAAATCCATAGCCAACACAGCCGATGTTGCGACCGAGATATTTATTACGCCGCATTTTAATATCTCGGGCGCAAAATCGTTGTCAAATATTCAATTTGAGCTTGATAAAAATTTTGCCTATCTATATTCCATACTATAGTACCAGTTTTGTTTTTCATATTTTACTTACTACGTACGCACTTTCAAGTGACAAGTTTCAGGAAAAACAATCGTACTTATTCAACGATGAATTCCAGCTGACTGTGTCCCCAAGCAAAAAACAGGGCACACACACCATTAAGCACAAGAACTTTATATATCCCTTAATATTTAGAGAACTTAATATTTATTGTATAATAAAAAGAGCATTTAATAAGAAAATAACAAACAATATGGAGTTTAGATCTTGCAGCATCTAACGATTACGATAAGTATAAATTAAAAATATTACTAAGTCTGAGACGTAAGTTTTTGATTTCATTACCAAGAAACTGAAGCTAAGTTATATTGACATTTATCCGACATGTTATATTTTTACTATATTGGGTACAACACTAGAAGGTTCATTTTACGATCGTCTGGTTTCGTAGCCGAGTTCCATTTTTCAAATGGGTTTTTACTCTTTACTTGAAACGGTCATTGGATCAAAAATTGTTTTGAATGATATAGTACTAAATTTTTTATATTCTCTTAATTCAGTCAATAATTTACAAGTTTTATTTATTATTTTTTTTTTAAAGTATTATTGTTAGTGAGCATGAAGTATATATCTAATAAATAATTTATAAATATCTTATTTATTACCGTATCAAATATCTGGAATGTTAAACTCCGTGTATTTATTTATATTTTATACATTTAATCATTAATATGTCAATTAAGTTTCAAATATAGTAATAAAGTTCACAGATCTCTTGCATTTTGCAAAAGTAGACACGTATCGTTCTACGCTTCAAAAGCACATAGCCTATTAGACCAAAGATATACAATATTTTTTATGTATACAATCTCCCCAATTAGAATCGATACGATAAACATTGTAGGAAATGACAATTGCACTATTTGGGCCACGTCACTATTTAAAAACTAAAACATAAAATAAGATTACAGCCGGATTAGGTTTAAAGAAATGAATATAGAAGGAAAATTTCCAATTCCATGAGTCAGTATAATTTACGAGTAGCGCGCACTAAAACTTTTTGTTGCGAAAGCGAAACTATAAAACTCATAAAGCCTCCATCCCTTTCTGAGTTTACGAGCGTGAAAACGTGTGATATACCTATAACGTACGTACTGATTTATATATATATTTTCTTGAACATATTTGTTGACTATAACAAATAACTATTTCAAAATAATACTGAATTTTTAATAAATAATAATATATTGCTTAAAATATGATATTTTAATATGTATATCCTGCCTGCGTACAGCAGGGTAGGCTGTACAGAGTGAATTAATAATATTTTAAAACATTACAAATTATTTAAGTTGCCATTGGACATTTACATCTGAATTATTTTTAATAATTGTATTGTGTAAGTAAGTAAGAATTTATGATATTATTATGTGGATTCCGTATTTTCCAATATATAATAAAAATAAAGTTGTATTAAATAAATAGTTTGGTGAATGGAAGGGTTTTTTTAATATAACTTAACAAAGTAATTTATGAAACAAAAGAAACAAATTATTTTATAAATTAGGAATAAATAATGCTTTTATAAAATATATTTAGGGTTCTATATTTAAAAGAAAAAATGGAACCCTTATAGGATTATTTTATAGACCATCCATCTGAAAAAAGCCTTTTGTTTAAGAACATATTGAGATATGATTAGTAAGAACTAACAGAATAAGCACCTAAAGGAAAACATTCTCAGTACGCAAATCGGACTTGCTCTTGATTAATCCTTTATATTACAATATTATATAATTATGAATTTTCTTAAAATATACATATAATATTATGTAAATTAAAATATAAATAAAAACGATAATCGACGTCCTAGTGGGCACTTATTACAAAATTAACGATGACATTACTAAAACAGCGGCAGCGCCACTAAACTGTTTCAGTGATAACAATAAAGCTGCATGTGCAGAGTATAAAGCTCGTTTCGTCAAGTTATTAGCAATAAAATAGAGCAAACAATACCAAACACCTTTATACTTGGGATGGCTGAGTGGGCATAGCCTTAAGTTATGGCGTTTGACGGTATAATAACATCGAAGCATGTTTGTGATATGTAGAGCTTTTGGATGCTGTCAATTTGGTTCCTCAGTTATGTGGACAAGGTAGGCTACATCAACCATAAAGGATATCTCTGTGGCCGGAAGGGTATATTGTTAACACTAGGTTTTACTGATACAATTTAAGACGAAGGATAAAAATGGCGAATGATTAAAGATAGATGAAAACCAATCATATTTTTAATAATTTAACATTGTTAATATAGTACTACTACCCTAACGGTAGTTATTAAGACACATTGTTATGTTAAAAATAAAAACAAATATAAAAAAGTTTCTTTAAAACTGTACTTTTTACAGTACAGCGGACGCTTATGGGTGACGATATTGTAAACGTCATTGTAAACAAATATGACACAAAATACATATTAATTGTATGAGAAACTTCTGCAGCTATTTTTACACCCGGGTGCGCGACCTCTGTCACGGCTATTATGTTATAGATAGTGTTTTGCAACCTGTTGTCGAAGCTTTCGGTCTCTTCAATGGGCTCATCACTGACCAAGCTATATACGTGAAGTGTTTGATAATAAAAATTTTTATATTTTGAATTAACATTCAAAGTACCCAGTATTACCTATTTCTCTTTCTGCCTTGGTTATATTTAGAAAAGTTTTAGTGAACGTTCTTAAGGGTGACCTTTATTTAAAATGTATGTAAATGTGGCAGTGTAAATGGGTTAAAATATTTGATAGAGATTCAGTAACGTAACTTAAATGATATTTAAAATATTAAAAATTGTATATTTATACGATTTTGTTATAATTTTTATTAAGTAATTAAGATTTTTAACTCATCTCAAATTATTATACTGTTATACCTGAACGAGGGGATTGATTATAACAAAATTTATAAAATAACTTTCTTGTTTGTCCTATGAAAAATAGCACAAACCATCGTTATAAGCTTCACGCTGTATCATGTGTATATGATGGGTATGCAAAGGCTGTCTAGTGTTAAGACACTCCGTTGCCACTTTCCGCACAGTGTTCGAGACATTGCAACTCAACGCCGCGCTTTGACTTGTTATCATAACGAAAAAATTAATTCAATTCTTTCCTCCGAATGTGATCGAACCCACGACCGTTTGCGTTTACAATCAGACGTTGTGCCGCTGCGCTATGACATCCTCATTATAAGCTCGTATATAAATGATGAACTTACACTTAAATTAAACAGAGCATGTTCTATTTTTCTTCACCGTTAAGCTTTTTATGCCTAAACAACATCAAGAATATAGTTCGGTTACTTTTTAATTAGTATAAGAACGTCGTATGTTATAAATAGAAATTACCATAATATGTTCAACCTCGCAGCTCTCAAGCACTGTCCTCATTAGACAAGGAGTCTACACTGCGCATATTTAACACTCAAGCATGTTTTGTATGCCTATACATTTACAAAGTATAAAATGTTTAGTACATTATTTAAAAAACGCTGAAAAGATACTATAGTATATAATATTTATATTCACGGTATAGAAGCTTTATACTTTCTGACGTAAAATGATATATGGCACGTTTTAATTTCAAAAATATAATGTATTAAAAAAGGCATATTTGCAGGTCGTGGGATAATATTGCGAATTGTATGTGGTCAAAATTTTATCATCATAAAGTAATTTATGTTTCAGACAGTCATATTATATAGAAATTATTACTCTACTAAATTGTAACTATTTAAACTCCGTGTGTGTGTGTTATATGTATAAAACACACTAAGTAGCACAATTCAATGTTAACACTGAATTGTAGGATCATGACTGACCAGTTCGTAGAAAATTAGCAATGACTCCCGGGCATCTCAGCCTTCATTATCTAACGTCCTACCGTCAATATCTCGAGTGCTCTCAGACGCTAGAAACCCCTCGGAATTCTAAACAGCGCACCATTTGCTGACTCTTCACTGTACTAGTAGGAATATTCTCATTTATACTGTCGAACTATTTTAAAAATTGATATATATATATATATATATATATATATATATATATATATATATATATATATATATATATATATATATATATATATATATATATATATATATATATGTTTATGATTAACTGCGCCGCATCTTTGTCTACGTTGGAATGTAAATTTGAAGATTCAGCCACTTTAATACAACAGTTTTATTGGAGCAAAAGCAAACATCGTAAAAAAAAAACTTAATATCACTTCCTTGTTTATGAACCGATTGACACAATAGTGAAAATTGCATTTGAATCGGTTAAGTCATTACTGAGATTAGGGAGCACAGATAATTATTTTATATTATAATTATTGTAATTTAAATGTAAGTTTTTTAGAAGTCCGAACAGGGTCCTTACAGGATCGCTATGATGTCCGTTTGTCAAGATCAGATAATTTTTGTCTGCTGTCTTAATGTCAAATATTAAATACCAGTCTTCAGTCCCTAGAAGATGAGAAAAAATTAAGCTTCTAAGTCTATGCCGTCAAAACATACGGCCGCTTATACCGTACATAATATGTCAATATGTACAGCATAAACGGCCGTATGTTTTGGCCTGCACCTTAATCAAAACTTTTTTCATATGAAATGTGGCAAAATTATATTTCTTATGTACATATTTGTTATACAAAATGAGTACACATACGGATGCAAAATTAAGCTTGTCAATTTTTTTTAGTTGTTATGCTCTATGATGTGACACGAGTCCGATTCACACTTGACCCATTTTTACAATGACCACACAAATTGGTAAAAATGTATATAGATAAATAACATGATGATAAATAATAAAACAAGATTTCTTTTTAAAGTGTATACCATAAATCTAGCAGCGATGTGAGTGATGGACTTACTACCTACTACTGGACTTGGACTGGACTGGACTGGACTGGACTTACTACTCTACTTTATCTTAAAGGTCCATGTATATTTTTTAAATTAAGCTCAATAAGTTTGATAAATGTTGTTCAAACAGCCAGCAGCCATAAAATAAGACACTTGAATGATGTATCGATTATTGCAATCGATTTTAATTTCACGAGACATAATTTACGCGAGACGTTTTACTTAACAATTCTTTACTTTAGAAGACAATGGTGAGAAATCATGTGACAAGCCTATTGCAGATGCCACAATTTATGATTCTTAATAATGTATAGTAGATGCAATATTTTTCAAACATTAATTAAAAATATAAGCTAAGTTCAAGAAACGTATATTTACTGTTATAAGAACAGTCGTAAATTAGAATAAAGCTGTCACATATTACATGGACATTAGCATACTATTATTGCTTCCTACACAACTAATTATGAACAATTTGCTACGCTACTATACCATTTTACATTATTAGTTTCATATGAGCAAAATTACTTAATCGTAAAATGGAAAAAAATATATTATGCGTCAATTCATAAAGTCGTAAATGTATGAAGAGAATCCTGTAAAAAGTCTAAGAAATTCAGAAACAATCAAAAAGTATGTTTATGTAGAAAAAGACCGTTTAATTTCAATTTCAAGTATTCACTATTTTACTCATGTAATTATAATAAGGCTCTCAGATAATATTTTAATTTGTTTTTTTGTTCCCGCTCTGACAAACGTTGCGCGGCGTTAAGTTCCGCTTGTGTACTTACGTATTGTACTTGTGTTTATTATAAATACTATCGATTATTTAATTACCAACAACAATAAAACAAATCGCTCCTGAAAAGACACTACTGATATCGTTAATATCTTTCATGGCTCTCCTCATTTGTATTTATATAAATTGAAATATTGTTCATCATATTATTTATCATTGTAAATATATATATATATATATATATATATATATATATATATATATATATATATATATATATATATATATATATATATATATATATATATATATATATATATATATATATATATATATATATATATATATATATATATATATATATATATATATATGTTTCTATTTGTATGTTTGTATGTACATACGTAATTATGTATATATTGGTACATAAAGCAGGCACACCGTCTACCCATTTAACTAATTCTACACTCTAAGGTTGCTTGGAAGCGATGGCTTATAGCTAAGGCCGCCTGATGTATATTTTAGTTATCTTTGTGTGTTCCGTTATTTTATTTTATGTGGTGTACAATTAAGCGTATTATTATTAAACAACAAACAAAATACCTTAAATTTTATTTTATTTACTATTGTGACATAATTTGACCTGGCCTGGCCTTTAACCTTACCTGTCGCGGCGCCTCGCTTCGCTACAAATGCGCGGGCGGCGGCGAATGGTGTCCCGCTAGTGGCAGCGGAAACAAGTGAGGCGCGTATTCTGGCGCCAGCACGTATCTGGGTGAACAGCAAACCCCATACGATCTCTTCCGCGCTTGCTCCAGCAGAGAACAGAGGGATCGCTCGTATAGCTGCCACTGGCGTACCACCCAATGCGCTGTGGAGTTTAAGACACTTTTAATATAGTGCTTATCATATGATGTGGTGGAAATATTGATGTATTCGCCTTTATAGCAATAATTACCTGCTCATGTTTTCGCACAACGGTGATATCGAGATATCGATTAAATATATGATTTTTTTATATTTATATTCGCAATGCGTGGTAATTACCTATATAGGTATAAGTAGGTACTATAATTAATTGAGTTAGTTAAGTATTAATTAAGTTAGTTAAGTAGTTAAGCAGTGTCGAAATTCTTTATATCTTGAGATTTATTATAGCAGAGAAAGTAATTCCCATAAATAATTAAAAGCAATGGAAAGATATATAAAGATATATAAAATAAATCGTATAGGTATTGTTATTAATGAATACGAATATAAATACCTAAAAAGGTTTCTTTTTCATATTGGGCTCCTTCGTAACTCTATACAGACTAACTGGTGAACATAAATTACCTATATGAAAACCAGCCGAATGGACTAATAACGAGTGCGATTACCAAAGAAACATGTAATTCAATACAAAATAATGAAAACATGGTTTAATGTGAGTATAATTACAGATTTGCTTTCTACCCATAAATTTGAGATGTAATCACGGTATAAACGAATGATTACATTAAACACAGCTCGTAAATAAAAAACTTGCGGATAATAAGGATATCGGCATAATTTATGCACAATCGGGACCTAATAATGGCGTAGCTGATTCGTGCCTCAAGTCGGGTGTCAATTTATTGCCCTGTGCAAGTTGGCAGCGGTTTGGTGGGAAATATATATATATATATATATATATATATATATATATATATATATATATATATATATATATATATATATATATCTTCTTTGGCAAACTAATTTTTAAATCTCGTTTATATTTATATTAATTTTAGATTTAGCTTTAGATTTCTGAAACTTAGAGGGCGAGAAAAAGGAAGATATTAAAAAAAAATGATAAATTAAATGTTATGTTCTTATCATATTACTAGAAAGTGTATAATAGAGTATCATAATCATTAATATCGTAATCATAATACCTACCTATTTCGTATACTCCAAAAGATAAAAGAAAGAAATAAGCCATGTACAAGAAATTATTGAAATATAGCTGCACGTTTTATTCTGCATATACCAGAGTAGGTTGAGAACCTCTGTCCTCCTTTCCACCTGAATTTGAGACATCGCGTTTTAGGAGTGAGAACTCAACGCCGTGTTTTGTTTTCTGTAAAGTAAATTAAAATAATACATTTGCCCGTGTGCAGTCATTTGCAGTAGCAATTGCTCATTCTATGCTTCAACTATATATATATATATATATATATATATATATATATATATATATATATATATATATTATAAAGCTTAGTTTCATAGCTATATTAGAACATAACAACAGTAAACAGAACTCTCTATTTCCAAAAGCGGCGTATTGCAATAATATTATCAACAAGCGAGGAAGTGCGCTCATAAAGTCCCAAGCAACCTAGCTACAATGTCGTCGGACACATTTAAATCTCAATACATATAAACGACACGTATTTTCACTTGTAATGCCACTGTAAGTACAATATAATTTCTACTCTATGTATCTACAAATAGAGTTAATTGTTGTATATAGAATTGTTCGATTATATGATGTTTTGCTTCGAATCGTTTGTGGGCGCGTGTTGTGTCACCGATTTAGCTAAAGTTATAACCGATACAAGCCACTAGCCGCATTATTGGCTCAGTATAGACAATTGTACAATGTACATCGCTTTATTTTGAGCTGTTAGGGCTAGCACTAGGTGAAATATTTACGTACTAAGTATTTTATTTTGATTAAAATCCTTAAAATGTTTGAATTCCTAGATTGTAAAAATATTATCAAAAATCATTCGATACTTTTCTTTTATCGTCAGTGGAAAATCTAAGTCGAAATACATATTGGTGCTTGAGAAATTAATATTACAGTTTTGATTTATACAATACGGGCATTACTATAACTTTTTATATAGCGGTTGTATAATTAAATAATTGTCGCCCGCTATTTTCCTGCTTTATAACACTTAATAATAAATTCGACTGTTAGTTCAAGAGATTAGTTCAACAAAGTTCAAAAAACAAACGTATTCTATAGCTTTATCATATTCGCCGTACTTTACTAATACAATTTTGCATAATACAATTAGAGTTTGTAAAATATATATCAAGTTAAAAAATATAAAATATTAACAATTATAAATTCAAAACATTTTAGAAGACTCCGTGTTAGGTGTTTTTGAATTTAAAAAAAAATTGTGTAAACGCAGCTTAAGAAACAAACAAATATCCATTATTACTACACTACAAGATATAAGAGCGAAAAATAACAAAAAAAAAATCAAAGCTTATAAATAACTAAACAGAAGCACAACACCAAAGTCAATGATTCAGTCTTTTTGTTCTTGCAGCATAAATTTAAAATTTGCATTCTTGCTCAAGCCATCACGAAGATCGCATATAATGATGTATGGAATAATAAAAATCTCACCGAGCGTAAACCAGTGATTATCTGCTATTTTATCTGAAACTAATATGCTATAATAAACTGGTAAAGGCAATGCGAAATGATCTCGTGCTCCCTTCTTTATAGTAGACTAACTGCCGTGGCTTGTAAACAATAAATATTTGTTATACATGGAGTGATTTGAAACGGAATTATAAAAATTATTAAAATATAGATTTTAATATAAAATAACCCATATTTATTTTAGTCTGATATTTTGTTGGCCTTAATTACGTTTTGCTGGCTATGATCCTGCTAGCATGAATAGATTTCGCATGATTTTATTTATTTTGAACCAAGTTCCTTCCATACTCGATATTTATTTGTTCTATAGTGTTATTCAGTTGATATACATATGTATATATATTTAATTGGTTCAGTTTTTTAAAAAAACAAAGGATGACACAATTATAGAATACATGTAAAAACGAGATCCAGTAAAACTAAGTATTACATTAAGCCAAGTCAAAGCTTTGGATCTTAAGTCAGAAATCAAGAGTTCATGCCATTAGTGGACTTGTCAGGAAAATGTGAGTTATCCCATAAATTTTCCTTGATAATGCATATTTTAAATTGACTATAAATTTACTCTAAGAATATTTTAAATTTTCTGTACTATACCAGTATAATATTTTTTTTTGGATAAATTATATTGTTGTAGACCGTTAGTATTGTAATCTTAAAAAGGTGATTTTTGTTCTAAAGCCAAATGTTATTAATAAAATCATTTTAAGAATTGCTCATATTACAAAATAATTATTTTATAATATTAACATGAGTCATTAAGAAAATATACAAGCAAGGGAATTCAACGGAGTCACTGAACCGTCTTCCATTATACTGTTATTGAACAGCAATTAAAACCTTCATAAATTAATAACAGTTTGAAAATGTAACTTAAAGCATTTAAAAAAAAAATGTAAGTAATTAATTAACTTAGTATGTACATGCTTAGAAATTAGGAGTAATAATTTTAATAGAAGGATAATTACAACGAAATCTCAATTTGGAAATGAATTTATATAATTGCTTAAAAGGTCTTCTCTTCGCAGAACTTCTACAGAACTCTTGTCTTAACTACACGATATAGTTATGGAGTAAGCTAAATTGTGTTTGTTTTGAAATGTTGTACATTACATAAATCTACGATGTTCTCGAATATTTATAATGAAATATAATATGTATAACATATTTTCCATAAAAACTTTTCTTTTTCCATATTTAAATTAAATATATGTAGGTAATTTACATACTATGTGTGAGCTCTGTTGCAATATCTCACATCAATACGTAAATTAAACACAACATTTCAATTTATACTCCCAATCGATAACAATACAATTTCTTTTATAAACTATAATATTATAAGAAATTACGATGCTTATATAGGCTTATAGGCATCGTCATTATTTAATCAATCCTGTTTTTATTTTCAAATTAAGTATATATTATTAAATTATTTTTTTTAATTATGACCATTTTTTATTTTTCCTAAGGAAACTACATTACACACCAAGATTTCTGCAGCTTTTAGCTATTACTATGCCAAAATCACTCGCACCTTTTTGATAATTACTAGTAATGAGAGTAATTTCACTTTAGCTTTTAATGTTTTGTTAGCTAACTTAGCATTTTGTATTCAATATAAGGATAAAAACCATTTAATGTGTTATAAGCCCTAAGCTATGGCCATACTAAAATTCATGCATTCTATAATCGGTTACGAATCAATTAATAATTTTTTTGCGAACTTTAATTTACATAATTGACTTTTATTTTATAGATTCTTCAGATTTATATAATATAAGAAAAGCTTACACTTTCAATATATGTATCACGTTTAGCATTATTATATATGACTTTAAAAAAAATTAAAATACGCATATCTTGTTGGTCGTAAATAGAATGTTTATAAAGAACCTTATTTACATATGTGTATGGTCTAATTGTGTCATGTATATTTTAAAAAAAATATATATCTTAATTAAGGATGCCATATATAATCTAAGTACTGTAATACAATTATCGTAAATGAATATAATAATAAATAAGATCTTATATCTCGGTTAACTAATGACAAAAATTTGTCATAGCCACCGTGGCGCAGTGCAACCTGTCCTGCTAAATATATTTAAGAGACAAGCTATTGAATGAAGCACATGGAAGCAGCAGTAGTTTGAGATAAACATATAATTATATATCTATCGTATATCAGTGAAGATAATATACTCAATGCTTTTTGTTTCTTTCAATATCCATAAAAAGCTTAAAAATGAAGCTTTTACTCTTTTATCTCACAATATGTCTATGCTGTAACATATTATACGTACAATTAAACTAAATTACGAGTTTAATGAATTTGTAAAAAGCTTTTATAAACATTAAAGAGCAATATAAAAAAAAGAGTGATGTAATGTCGTCAGAACTTTGCAATACAACTGTATTATAAATACATCCACGTTGGTATGCCTGTAACATGGTGCACGTTTACGGCAACTGACTAAAAAATATAACAAAATGTAAAAAAAAAAGTCTACAAAACATTTAGAAGTGTAGATGGTTTTACATTCTGCTTAATTGAAACCTGTTTAATGTTATGCGTCAATGAAGATTCCTATTTCGAATTACCGAACTTCATTTGGTTTTTATTTATTTGTAAAGACTGTAAAGATAAAACTATGAGATTTGACATAATTAAAATGAGCAGAAATCGGAACAATTTTAAATAACATATACACTAGTTCTAATCATTATTTAATTAATTATTAATTTATTTAATTAATAATTGTCTTTGTTGGTATAATCGTAAAATATTGTGTTATTTTAACATACGCTTTTAATCTATTTAATTTTTTTTTTAAATATTAAAAAAATTTGATTCACGTTATCATTTCTTAATTATAAATAATACCAAATGTGTAATGAATTTTGACACTAACGACTATTTAGATAAAAAAAAAGAGTTCTTATAATAAACTTATACTATTGAATAACAACAGACCAGTGTTTGTAATAAAATGTAAGAGAACAGAGATGTGATTATTTCTTTATCAAGGTGCGATAAGTGGGTATCGACAGGACGAAGTAATTTACATAAACAATGACCCTTGTGGACATTTAAATGAGTACTTTATTGTAGTACAATGTTACATAAATTTAATTTGTAATGTATATAGCAAAATATAGGAAAGTGTTTTCTTTCTCAGTGTCAGTCAGTTAGTCAGTCAGTTATTTTTCAGTGAGATACTTAACAACAGGTTAATATGTTAACGGTTTTCCACTGTCCTTCCATATAGAATTATATATACGTATATAGGTAGGTTAGTGGTAGGTAGGTTATATAGGTTGGTGTATATAGGTAGGTCATATGTGGTAAAATATGTTATATTTCATAAATACTTGTAGGTTTTCGTGCAATTCATTAAAATAATGTCTGATCAATTACAAAAACTAAAAAGTTAAAAATAATATATGTACATATGTTTAACTTATCACACGTATAACCGGCATAGATTACCGGTAGGCATAGATTACCTAGTGTCAAAATACTACTTTCTCCGTTTACCGCCCAATAATGGTTAAGTGGTGGAATATATTGCTGCGCGAGAGCGGGAAATAAAACCATTCATTCTCTCAGAGTGAGGATTGAACCCATAGTCAACGCATTTACAAACAGACGCTGTCCCGCTACGCCACTAGTAAGTTAATTAATAAAAAATACTATGATAGAATCTCATATCTATCATATAATCTCATAATTCTAATCTCTTTGTATCCCAGAAATGACATGATTTTCTCATAATAATAAAGAAAATTTATTTATAAATTACATAGGTTTAGAACAATCTATTAATAAAGGAGTCAATGCAACCTATACTTTGGAACTCATCCAATGACCAGTAATGATTCAGATAATTGAAGTACTCTAAATAAGATCTATACAGTAGTGTCTGAACATTATTGCATTATTTTTAAAATCATAATTTTATATCGGGACGGTTTGTCGGACGGACGGTGAGTTCGATTCCCATTCGAGGAGAATGAATCATTTTTATTTTCATCAAGCTGACAACAAGGCAAAGCGTGGCGTTGAGTTTCCCCATTGAACACGCAATTCGTCGGAAGGCGGAAAGTGCGGAACGGAGTGTCTTAACACTACGTCCTTGAACGTTTGAAAATATTATATTTTACATATCCGGTACAAATTTATGAGTCTGTACAACTTTTGTTAAGGCACTATATATATATTTATACAAAGAATATGCATTTTGTATAGCTTAGTATCACATGTCGAAGATTTTGGATTTTTGTCTTTAAAAAACGCTCATCAAGCTCAGCTACTTACTTCAACAAGCTACTTTATTATTAATATTATTTCTTATAGTTTAGCTGGTATATTATGGTTTTGAATCAGGTTGATTTGATGCAACATTTGGCTAAACGTAAACGTAAATGTTAAAAATGTTTAAGTTATCTTCTGTTGTATAAATAAATAAGGAAAAAGTAAGTAGTAACAACATTTATGGCCGGTCTCACCACTTGCTGATTAAGTCCCAGATAGGAAATATGATCCTTGTCTGGCAGATAAACAACAAATTTTAGTTTCACAGGTCTCAGATAGAAATATATAGAAATTAAAGACCTGTTTGAACTATCAGCCGATTAATATTCCTGACAGATAATTTATGTGACTGTAACGATCATAGGTTTAATTTTAATTCAAACATTATTTCGTGTTTTTAGTAGAGTACCTGCCTATTGACTATTTATTGCAGTCATAAGTGTCACAAAAATAGTAATCTGGTTTTATTTGACAATTTCGACGAGTATTACGCGATTTCGTAGGAATCTAGTAATTGACCCTAACCCTAGATTCGATTATTTTAAATCCATTATCCGCTTATCCATTTTAACGTAAAAAAGATTTGGCACTAATATTAAGCAGCGTTTAACTCAAAATATTAACAGATGCTAAACGTTCAGTCTAAACAAATACCAATTACGTTTCGTCTTTATAATTATAAATACAGCTAATTTTGTTTTATAGAAAGAAAATTATACTTAAAATATTAACAAGGTTAAATTAACTTTTCTAGTTATTAAGTTAGAATAATTTACATTATATTAGCAAAACGCAATAAATCACATTTTCTCGTTTTTGCCGTTCAACCAAATATTAAGTAGCTAGTAAATTTGTATCTCTTTATCTAGTAGACAGCATTAATTACCAGCTTACTATCTGTTAAAATGATGGTTGTGTATAATTTCATATGATCTTCATATGATTCACAGAAGTATTAAAATACAATATATATAATATCTGTATATTTGACTGACTAGATTTTTGTCTGTCTCTCATAAATCATAAATCATCATATATAGTAACATACATTTTGATGATCTTTGTTACATAATGTTATTGGAAAACTCATGACGATATTCTATAAATTTCATACGTAGTCTTATTCTTCTATACTAAATACCAAAGACTAGTATGAAATATTCATAATTTCAGTTTAAAAAAACGTTTATTACTATTATGTTGTAATATTACATATATTTACATTTTACCTATGATGTACAAATAAATAAAGCATTTTTTTAATAAACGTACCAAGTTAGATCTAAAAGTACGCAGATAAATATTCTATACATCTACTAACTGCCCGCATTTAAATCGTTTTTGTTTACTAAATTGGAAACGTAATAAATACCATGTCTTGTTGTACATGACAGGTAAGAAGCAACGGTGCTTCGGTGTAACTGCATATTATAGAGACCAGCTATGTGTGAACTTAATATGTATTTAGTCAGTGTCATATATATTGTAAAATAATGCAAAGTTTTAAAGAAAACCTAAAATTATTTAAATATCAATTGAATCATAATATGCGAAATAAATAAAGTTGTAATAACTGTCGAAAGCATGGTAAGTTTACAGATTTTTAAACCCAACAAAATAGGTTACCTAACCTCTTGTCATTTCAAGTTAATATTTTATAGCAAAAATGATTATTTTTTTAAATAACTAAAAAGGCGAAAAGCAGTCATTTAAAATATGCATTTTATCTGACGAGCGGACGGATGCTTCGACCGGACTTCGTAAGATCGTAAATGAACATTCAAATATTAAGCAAGCATAATCTCACAAACTTTAAATTTAAATCATGATTTTATTGATATGAGACAAAAGAGCGGCGTTGAGTTCCGCCATTCAACACGAAGTGTCTCAAAAAATCAGGAAGCGAGGAACGGAGATTCTTAACACTAGGTTCTCTCTGCCTCCAACGAACTGACCAAAAAGTGGTTTGGAGACTAGAGTTCATTTTTACGCGGGAGGAGTATAAGCTGAGAGGTATAACAGTGAAATCTTTTAATAATTAGTTTTGTTTGTTTCTCTGTATCAATTCATTTCAAGAACATTCTTCGAAATACTAGTAGAATTATTACGAATTTGATTAGTTCGAAAGAGGAGCTCGGTCGGTGGATGTGGAGATTATATGTATTGTTGGTAGTATCCACAGTATTGTTGCGTTTTAAATCATTTCTAAGTTAAAAAAAGTTTTTATTTAACGTCACAATTTAGTGTTGTATGATATATAGTAAAATATACTGTTTCTTTGGCTTAGTATGCTCCACTTTAACAATGTCTGTGAGATTATATATATATATATATATATATATATATATATATATATATATATATATATATATATATATATATATATATATATATATATCAAGGTATTTTTCAATATGTGTCTTCTGAGTATTAGATTTGTTTTTTGTTAAAATTTATAGGAACAAGAATATACAATTATCAGCGTATACATGTAGCGACACTTCCAACGCTGTTACAGCGTATATAATATTTATTTCTAAATGTAAAGATAAATTATGTTGAGGACAATTTAAATCTTTAATCTTTTGTAATTTGGCAAAGTCAACATTCACATCCAAGAATAAAATTCATTCACTCCAAAACCAGATAACCATAAATATCGTAGATATTAACACAAGTATACTATATAACGTCAATAAATATTTATTATCAAAACACGTGGATAGCGAGCTAGAATTATTTGCTGAAGTGATTAGATTAAAACAAAGTTTATTAGTGCATGTATAAATTGCAAGTTGTAACAAGGTCGCGTTGAACGATCCAGAGGCTCAGTTCAGACAGGTCATACGTAATCACAATACAAATACTTGGACTGCAATGCAATAACGAATGTTTATTATATAGGTCCGACAGCTACGCTATATTTTATATATTTAATTTCAAATAATATACGTTATGCATATATATTTAACGTTTACACTGTATTTAATATAAAAATCCTTTGGCATATTTAAATTAAGCTTATTTAAATATTTGTAATCGGTCTATTGTGGTTTTTTACCGACTTATTAATATGTATGTTTCTCGTTTCAAGATCTTTACGGCATAATCTACTGAGTTTGATCATGGCCATTTTATAACTTTTACATTTTTCCGGCATTGCGTAGGATCGTCAGAGAGAAGAATGATGTATCTCGTCTCCAAATCATAATCATTTGAATGCCGTTAGACATAGTTTGTGGCGAAACCTAACAAGCTGATATGACAATGTAAATGAAAATCTGACATCTATAATAACTTACTACTGATATCAAAGTGGCGCACTTTAATATCACTTTATATATATTTAGTAATTTTTCTTATATTCAATATTCCAGATTTTTGCAACAATCAACATTTACAAGTAAATTAAACAGTACAACTAATCTTGAGCACACGATCACAGTAATAAAAAATAATGACTTCATTTTATATACGAACAAAACGAACATATGCTATAATTTCATCTAGAATAATAACGAATTAAATCGCGATTATGTATAGAAATCATAAAAAACAAAAACTTTTCATACAAAATTTAGTATATTTCTGATTCATTCGTTTGGTGCATTGCCGGAGGAACGCACACCTCCACGTGTATTGACGGTCAAGGCCGCTCGATGATACGAGATACATATTATATGTAACTAGACGTACATCATTGCTATATGACTTCTGAGTGCCAGACTTATGATCTTTACTCTATTTATGTATATATTTAGAGTCATATTTTATATATATATATTCTGCTCAATACTTTTCAGGCATATTGTTCTCAATCATGAAAGCATTTTGCTAACATTATCTTGTGAACTACAAATTAACGAAGGTTTAATGTAACTAAGAAAATAATTTCAATATTTTAATTACATATATAGAAAATATATATGAATCTAATATAAATTATAAAGCATTCTGCTAATACCTACTCTACCTAAGAGACATCTCTACAAAATGTCATATAGAAAACATTTGAAAGGTGAAAAGATAAGTTTAGTAGTTAGTTAGCTAGTTAGTATTTTTAGTATTTTGATTAGTAAGTTCTTCTTCGTCTCTTTAGCTATGGCATTTCGAGCGTGCCAGTTGAGCACAAACCACTTTACACAAGCCAATGTCACGTTGTAGGGATAATGAAAGGAGATGTATGCCAGGTTTCGGATTTGAATAGCACATGTATAAATATATACAACAAGACCTACCTATGTATGTATAATTTTATTTGACAACAAGTACGATTTTTTAATTTGAACCAGTATAGTAGCTACTGACCAAACACTAAACTATTCAGCTTATAATATTAGTATAGACATATGTTATTTTCATTTTAATTAAGCTCAAAAATATTGGTCCAGCTTATTTAAATGTTCTTACATTTTAACTTCTTGTCTTCTTAAATAACTACTACGAGTATATATGTAACTTAAAAGAGGTTATTTTAAACAATGCTGCAAGTAATCATTGCAATAATGCAGCTAAAGTCCCGAACACGTAACTAATATAATACCTATTTAATTTGTGCAAATCTTTACATAGCAGTGTAATTAGATTATAAATCACGGAATATTTACACTGTACTAAACGTAGACGGTTACTTTGATTTATTATAATATTATTAATAAAAAAATAAAAAACATAGTGATTTAGTGCTTATTGTACTCGCCGAGAGTACCAATTTTATCATTCTAGGTCAAACTATAACTAATAAAAATTGACAACTCTAAATATGCGGGTGTATGCATTTATTTTGTACGAAATGAATTGCAGGTATAAGTTTGTAATGGTCTTTACTGTAATATCCTTATAAATTATTAATTTTCAAATATTTTCCTTTATTTGTATTGATGTATTTACTTCTTGAATAAAAATATAAATAATGTAAACTAGGTCAATATAAAGTACCTAGACAAGAATAATTTCATGTAATGCAGCAAAAACGAACCTCATATCTTTTGTTTGCATTGGTTTAAGTTTGTTTTCGGTGCTCCAAGTCACTGGATATTTGTAGTTAATTTCACCTCCTTGCCTCCAATCGTTCTTGAGGCAAATGATCTTGACTGACTGACTGACAAGAAAGTGATCATATAGGCGTTCCGTTTTTGTTCTCTTGATGTACGGAACCCTAAAAATAACATTGTAACAGAAGAACAACTAGTATGTGTATATATATCATACAAATCATGATTGTTTTTACTTTTTAGTTTACATAGCTTAGTAGAAAAGGAATACTTATGTTAAAATATACTCTCTATTAGTCTCCAATTTTGAGAAATCATATAAAAGGCGAAACTCAACGCCACGCTTTGTCTCGCCAACTGCACAAATGTCCAGTTGTACTCTCTCACAATATACCTCGATGGACTCTTCGTTGCGACATTAACGATAGAAATGAACCAGGAACTAAGTATGTAAATGAATATAGAACAATTACCACAATATAGTTTTATTTATATTGTATTCAACAAATAACAATAAACTGGAACACTAATGGAATCGCATTATAATATCTACGTCATATGACATTTTCCTTACAATATATAACATATGTAAGTATAATGAACAAAATTATATTGTCGTAAAAGCGGATTGAAACTAATGTGTTCAATTAATCAAGAAGATTTATATTATTATTTTGTATTTGTTTCCAATATTTATTCTTGTATGTTTTAAAAGGCCTTTTGCATGTGTATGTAAATTTAGGCTAACAACTTTATATGTACATTTAACTTGATATTAAAGCGAGATTATGTTTGATTTACTTATGACCTAAGAAAGTCTTTTTATCTCTCTCTTTGTTTTTTTAAAGCGTGAATGAATTGTAGGGTAGACGGAGAGGGAACACTCCGTTCCACGCTTTCAAAGCAAAGCTTTTGATCGTATGCCACACGATATTTTGTTCAGGAAACTAGCCGCTTATGGTTCCTTTAACCTACGGTTATATATTACGGTTATATATACGGTAGGTATATTGAGCTGGTTTTCGTCATATTTAAAGGGCCGTTCTTTTTATATTGTGATAAATGGATATAAGTCAAGTAATCAAGCCATCTTATCATGGGTACCTCAGGGGTCCCTACTTAGGTCCTATTCTTTTCAATATTTTTTTGAATACGTGTAAGTAGTAACGTAAGTACGTGTAAGTATACGTTGAATACGTGTAGGGTGGTGGAGCTCCAGCCACACTTTAATCTTGTGAAGAAATGAAAAAGAATAATTTTTCTAAGTGATATTTTCGTTAATATTAATTAGTTTTTAAACAAAATACACAAAGACAACTAGTTCTATAAAATGTAACATTAAAGCATTAGCATATACCAATGAAAAATCAGTTACAAAGTATATTGATACATGCTTATATTTAAAATGTATTATATTAAACATAATAATAATAAAATATATAATAAAAAGTACAGAATAATTAAAGAACAGAGATCGGTTACTACGAGCCGAGTATATTTAGACGCAACAAAATGGGTAACGCGAGCAGCATTGCCCGCCAGTAGGCCAACAAACGGCAACTATGTTTGGCGGCCTTGACTTTAGTAACAATATGGGCGAGGCAGACAAGGATAGTGTTACGTAAGGAAAGATTACGGTATGACGGTGACTCAGTGGAACACTATACAATGTTGTCGATGTGATGGTTGTAATGGTTGAGATTTTTTATTTAGATGGAAGTAAAAAGGAACTGCTTCAACGTGTTGGAAGCGTCAGGTTTTCAAAAAAGTACAATATCAGAATATATGTACGCGATTAATTCAATAGAAATGTTTTATTTAACATCTATAAAAAATTAAAATATAAAGGTAGATATAGCCTGTCCGAATACCTACTAAAAACAAGGCGCCTGCCTACTCGACCGCCGCTGGTTGAAGATCACGAGAATGGAACCAATCTCCCATAAACCTCGATAGAAGGAAAGGAAGGAAATGCCAGAAAGGCTATGGTATCAATTTACTGTTTTATTTGTTTTATTTCTTAACACTGACGTGGGACTAACTCATATTTTATTAGGAAGTACAAGCTAAATGAGTATTGTGATGAGTAAAGTGATCATCGACGCTCACGACTCCGTTTAACACAGGAGGTGCTACAGGTGCGTTCCTTGCCTTCAAAGTGGAAGTAGACATTTGGCAAGAAGTTAAAACTTGCAGTATAAATAAAGGAAAAATAAAAAAAAATGAGCTTACATTTGTATTTCATTTCATAATAAATTAATTCATGAACCCATAAATTTAAGTTTGTCATTTTTTATAAGTTGTTCTTCCCTACAATTATGAGATTGGTACCCTCGGTATGCGAGTTCATCTTGTAGGTACTTGACCGATTTTTATTTTGGAATTGAATCAAAATGGTTACTGATGCCCGTTACACGAAAGCTTCACCGTATAGCGTGATTCCAAACTAGAAGTATCAAAGGTGTTCATTTAACTTCTACGAGTCACCTTACCACCTTTCTGTAGAACGTCAATATTAATATAATTTTTTCTTTATGTATATGTTTCTGACAACAGGTGGTTCAGATAAACGGAGGTTAAAAAATGGCATTACTTATGCAAAATGCAGTTTATTAATTATTTTTGCTTTGTGGAACAAACAAGAACGCTAGGCATGTTTTACTCTAGTATTATAGTATAGTATCTTTATGTATCGGTGGTAACATTATACGATATTTAAAATATGTAGAAAAATAAATGAGGGCCGTCGTGGCATAGAGGCACAGCGTGTGTCTGTAAACGCGACCGTTTGTGGGTTCGATGCCCACTCGGGAAGAATTAATTATTTTCATATTTTTCGCCCTGGCAACAAGGCATTTCTTTGCGCTCGGGGAACGGAATGTATTAAACTAGGTTCCTTCAACCTACGGTCCCCTCTGTCTACCCTGCAAAGTGCGGGGTACAGCGTAAAACTAAAAATTTTAATAAAATTCCAAAGATACTCTTATATAGAGCCTAAAGTTCGATGTAACCCACAATACCTGCTAAATGTGTCATGACTCATGTGTCATACACTACTCTAAGTTATTACCATAAAAACTAATATTAAATATAGACAATCGTTTTCAAACTGACACGTGCAATAAGCTCATACAAATTACATATTACTGATCTATATTACTTGAGTCTTGAGTACACTATGCTTATCTAAATAATGAAATACTTCACACTATTACATTATATCAGACAAGTGTAGGTCTATAAACTACCGTATAGTGTATTTTAAGATTTTCAACCTAATTTTTGGCATTTAAGTTAATTTAAATTCTACCTGTCTACAATGTAGCTGTGAATTTAAAGTTCAATCGCAGGATCAAGAGGTTCCAATGGGAGGGATCATAGGGCTTATAATATAAATTTTGTGAGGTAAAGGACGTTGGGTTTTACTTCCAACCACGCACTATCTCTCTATGGTAAAACAGAATGGAGAATAAAGAACCAACTTCAGGTTAATTTTATGTAATTCATGTAATAAAAAAAAAACTAATATAATAATAATAATGATAATGTAGGTTACAATTTTCTACATAATACAAAATAACAATCAGTTTCTCTCTCATAATTTAATTAAGGCTCATCTCATTACCAGCTAAAGTATGATATCGATATAATTATAAGCATCATTGTCTGTTAGCCTTGTCGTTGGCAAATGGCAACTTTTTCCACGTGTAACAACTGTATAACAATATCAAAATGTATAATTATATATAATACTAATACATAAGAAATGTATAATACAATTAACATTGTGTATAATATGTAGAACATTGTCTTTCGACCTTGCCATTGATTGATGTCTAATAATATATAATATATTTATTTAGATCACGTGTACCAATTGTATAAGAATATAAAAATTTTAGTATTGTAATAATAATATTATCTATCAAATATATGTATAAAATTAACCTAAGTAAATATATACTAATATTAACCTTAAATAAATTTTTTTTGTAAATAATATTTATATTTATTGTGAAAGATTCTACGAGCTTTGCTCCTTTACATCAAAAAAAATATATTTGTCGTGACTTAAACTTGATAGTTATGTATACTATAGCCCCACGGACTTATTTACTATCTTTTTAATATATATATATATATATATATATATATATATATATATATATATATATATATATATATAAACGTCGCTTCGTACTACACGCCAAATAATGACTTGCCATTTTGTGTTACATTTGTGTATTCGTAGATAGCTATGAGTAAGTACTTATGATAATTACAATGTATATAAAATTTTACATAATAAAATTATATCATGTATAGCACTTGTTTTAGTTTCCTGCTTTTTCACGCATATAGGTCGTTCTCAATTTTGCTTTTGAATATCACTTAGTGTTGAGTAGGATCAACGCCTTTGTCTTTGTCTCCCCAGTCTTTGAATTTGTCTCCCCAGAGCGTGGAAAGGGAAATAATTTAATTATTAATATTACCTCGAGTTAAAATCGAACCCACAACCTTCGTTAAGAAGCTGTACGACGAAGGTATTAAATGTAGGTACAGAATATTAGAAAAAATCCTAAATACTTTTTTAATTTTGTTAAAAAATCTCAAAAACAGTTAAGTAATTATCCAGCTACAATAAGTAATGATAAAATTAACGCTAGTAACGGGGAAGATATTTGTAATCTTTTTGCACAATATTTTGCATCTGTCTGTAATTCCAAGTCACATTGCAATGAACTCAATGCATTAAGGAATGTTAATGCTGTTCAAAATAATAATACTCAATTATGTTGTACAGAAATTTCTGAAAAAAATTTACTTAATAAACTAAAATCCTTGATATTTCTAAAGACGCTCGGTCAGATAATATTCCGTTATTGTTCATTGTTAGGTGTGCAAATAATTTTTTATTGCCACTTTATTATTTATATAATAAATCACTTAAGACGGGAATATTTCCTATAAACCGGAAGGAAGCTAGAGTTGTACGTGTGCCAAGATGACGAAACTATGGTAAAAAATTATCGACCAATATCAATACTAACACACTTTGCTAAAATATTTGAAGATCTTATATCTTATATTCCTCGTCCGTGTAAGTTTTTAAATAAGTACAGTATGGTGCAAATATTTTTTATGATTCTTTTAATAAATTTGATTTTTAATGATTATTTCATTAAAAATCAAATTTACTTACAGTTAGTTACATTTAGTTAGTTATCTTTAAATACTGTTTATATATATTGATATAGCTTGTATTAGCATGTTAAAAACTATAAATACTGTATATGATTTTTTTTATTAAGGATATTAGTGTCAAGTATACTATATATGGCAATTACAAAAACAATAGCATGTTATGTTTACCTTTATATAGTTTTACAATTATTTCTAAACCTTGTTGCATGTATTAATTATAAGATTATAATATTGTAACAACTGCTGGTGAACCTTATATAAATAAATAAATAAGGTATGGGATGTAGGTTAGTCATTACCTAACGTAACAGAATGTATCTTAATAGGGCGGCAACAAGTTTCTCGACCCATTAAAAGCTCTTAAAATTCTATTAAGAGCCTCAGAAATAAATACCGGCTTAAAACTGGATTGTACTGACAAATTATAGTAATTTTTATAAATTATATGCTATTATACGTGTTATTTCTCGCTGTTAATCGAAACAAATAAAAAATAACATACGTATTTTTAATAATTTCTGTTAACAATGATCGATCGTCAGACATTTTTATAAATAATAAGAACAAAAGTATTAAAATTTCGTACCAACATGATTTGTGACCTACTTTGTTGTAGCTGACCTTGACCTAACATATTGAGAAAGCAAGAAGAAACGTTCTACGAGCTTTGCGACACAGTTATAAGCGGCTATAACAACGAGATGTCGGTACAAGATCTACAGATATGGCAGCGTGCATTTGCGAGCATCAAGGCGTTAAACAAACACGATGGATATTTTTTACTATCGTGTGTTTACTATATGTTGCGTGGTCGATAAAGGAATAGTGATAAGCCTAAGGTATAGAGTAATATGCATTTTTTTATTATTTAAGTTATTGCGTTCTTCAATGCAGCTTCAGCTATTCACTTTTACTAATATTGGTATACACAGATAATAATGTCAAATTTCATTTAACTTAAAGAAACAAATTTTGAATCTGTTACCATCGTGTATGATCGTTACCACACGATCACTTAAATGCATAAGGACTATAATTCCACCATATTTTCATTATTATGAACACTAAATAGCCTCTTACTAAATGCCAGTTAAAGTGCTAAAATCAGCGGTTAGCAAATCACTGGTACCATACAAGAGTGCCCATAATAATAAAAATAGGGCAGAATTATAGGCCATATGTATTCAAGTGATCAGAATCATAATTTAAAGTTTAAGCGTAATGAGGATTCAACTCTGGCAGCTGGTATATTAGCCTTAAAAGTATTTCTTTAAATGACGTTCACGCGATATAACCGTAAGAAGACCGTTATACAAAATTGTAGTTTCGATAATATAAAAGGAAAAACACATTTTTAATTAATATTGAATGAGTTTAGCGTTAGTAGGTTTATAAATAGTAAGCAAATTAATAATTAATAAATTTTGATTTTATTATAATATTAATAAAATAAAAACATAAATATAAATTTAAATAAAAAATTATACTTATTTGTATTACCTTACACATTAGCCTAGTAGTAAATTAGTAGTTAAAATATTGTAAAAAATTTTTTTTATATGAAATCCACACGTCCATTCATTCAAGCGTTTGAACATTTTGTAAAGGCCTCGACACAAAGTGCAACATAGCAAGCTATTAGTTGAAATATTTTGATACGCTGCATTGAGGGGCAACAAACTGTAACAGTGTTGCGCGGCCTTGATCTTGAGTCCCACCATTCAAGCTACGTAGTAACGAAACGAAAAGGAAACGTTTAAGGTACATTAAACAATTAAACCGAACAAGTAGCAAGTATGAAGCATTGCTTAGTACACGCGATGTCTAAAAGGCATTATGTAGTACAATAGCGGTTTCGGCACTTTCTTATTTTAGTTTCGTTATCTAAGTAGAAGAACGTGTTCAGGTGGTTTGGGTACGTCAAGAGAACGAGTGATGAAAGAATGGTAAAAAAGATAGTTGAGACCAAATTGAGTGGTGAGAGAGGTAAGGGGAGACCTCGGTTGACCTTCGAAAACACAATGTCGAAGATACTGGAGGAAGGTCACGTAAAAAGCAATGAGGACCCCCCGGAGGTATGAAGAGGTTATTGACAGTGGACGAGGCGAAAGATTTATGCAGGGACCGATAGGGTATATATATATATATTTTTTTTGTGTTGAGAATAGTCAGTATGTATTAATTATTTACATCCTAAAATAAATCCTTGGACAACCTGATTTAAATATAAAATTATATAATAAAGCACGTGAAAGCAAACACAAAATAGTTCATAATTTTTTTGCTAATATTAACGAGATCTAATTCGCAGTTCTATATAGTATAGTTATAAAATAAAGTAAACAAAATCATTGCAGTCATTATTGGAAAAAAGATATTGCTAAAATCTCATTTTTATTGATTTCATAATCAAATTTAGCTCTTTTAGTGCAATTTACATGCAAATTTATACAAACCTTAGAAACGGTGTGCACTGTCGGATCGAAGCATATAAATTATTTACTTTATTGCCGTTACTTCGTAACAGGAATGTATTACGGTATGATATAAAAAGGAGCATACGCTTCCACATAGGACTCTGGGAACTCTGACGTACCTATGTACCTATACTCTACTTATAGGGTGTATCGTACAATAATTGGTTTCACGACTTTTACACATTTTAAATGAAAATCTATGACCAAATTATTTAGTGCTGGTAAAAGTTATCAAAAATGTATTTTTGGCTAATAAAAGATACGTAATTAATGGATTAAAAAGTTTCAATTAAGATTTGTATTAGCATTCAAATTTGTCTTTTTTTTAAATTGAATGAAAAAAAAACTAATAATGATTGCATGTCTCCACCCAGTTCTAAGTAAATTGAAATACCCTACCCAGTCCGCACAATTATTTTAAGATGGGCAAAGTAAAATGTGGTGTGTTATATTTTTAATAAATAATAAAGAAAATATTATTTCTTGCAGATAAATATATGTATATATATATATATATATATATATATATATATATATATATATATATATATATATATATATATATATATATATATATATATATATATATATATATATATTTATATTACATCGAAAATTGATGTAATTATAATTGTAACGAGAACTATAACGAACAGGTAGCAATATAGACGGTATACAGCCTCGAGAGGTCAATGGTTGCTTACAATGTAACGCGTGTAAGGCTGTGCGTACACAGTGCTAAGAAACCGCATTTTGCGACATCAAAGAAAACGTAACTCGATATTCCCCATTTAACATCGAGCCATACAAAGATTTAAACGACGGCCAAAATTATGACCTGAATAGAAGGAACTAAATGAACAAGCGCCTTTTATAATATCGAGGGTAATGCATAAAATTCACACATCTTTTGAGATATGCACTTACTTACTTAAAAAAAAACAAAAAACAAAATATGGCGAGCAGTGAGAGATTTTATCGACATTTATCGTTCAATCGACCGTTTGTCTCACCGGCGAGATATCGTTCCACATTTTAATTATTGTGCAAATGCATTTTGGATTTATAAATATATAAATTGTAGGCCGCGTCTTTGTCTTTGTGGATAATGAAATGTAAAAAAAAAATTTTAACCCGTTCCTATAGGAATTTCGAGAAATCGGTTCTTAGTGTTAATATATTATGTTAGCACCAAGAGGAAATTTCTCGAAACCCAAAGCACCTTTTTGCGAAATTTCAGTCTTATAGGCACAGTACTTTCGGTTGTGCGCTGTCTGTCTGTCACTCAGTAATGTATTAGTAATAAACATACAATTTACCATTGTAATAGCGTTTAGGAAATATGTTTGTTTATAAAATGGAAAAAATTATTACAATTGTTATATATTTTTAATAATTAGTAGATATCCATATAAATATAAATATATATATATATATATATATATATATATATATATATATATATATATATATATATATATATATATATATAGATATATATATATATATATATACATAAATTTATTTTCTGCATTTCTGTATAAAGCAGCAAACACTTTGTTTAGGTGTGTCATATATTTTTTTATGTGTTCTTATTATATCAATTGAGAACCAATTACTTCTATAAAGTCAATATAACAACGGGTGTAGTTGCCATAATCAGGCCATACCTTCACCTTACTTACCCTTTATTTGCCCTTGAAACTGTGAACGTATCTATTTACGTTTCTTACGACATTTCTGGTTATAGCTCTGCTCAATTTATATTATTGTTAATATTGTTATTTTCTAACTTTTCTATACAGGACTTCAAACTAATTTACAATTCGTTAGCATAATATTTCGTTTTAGTTAGAATTAATTTTTTTTATATTAAGCAGACAGAAGCAGAGAGGAGAGAACGGAGTGTCTTAACACTAGAATCTCTCTACCTAGAATTGTATAGAAGGGTTCTATAAGTGGGACATAACGTGAACCTATTATCACAACAAAATTATTATTTTTTTACTATAAAAAAAGGAAATTTTTCAATTTCATATAATTTTTGTATAATTACTTTGCAGTCAGGTATATATTTAATACATAATATTAAAGTATGGTAATAAAATAGTATTCATTATATATTTATTAACATAATTATTGTATATTAAACTACAAATTCAATGACCCTCCTTACCCTTTACTATAAAATTGTAACGTGTTTAATTAACACTATTCTTTGAGGTCGCTTATAAGAACTAATTAACTAAAGCGTAAATTAATAAAAAAAATGTTCTTAAAACATCACATAGGTATGTATATATTTATTTTCATAATTTTTTAAACTTATTTTTAGAAAACGTATAAAATTCTAAACGTAATGGGATATGAACCCGCGCTGTTCCGAAGCCAAATTATTTGTATTATATTTATAAGAAAAAAAAATCATTATTAATAAAGAAAGTAAAATTTAAAATACCTCTGGCCAGTACACGCCTGACCAGTGTCCTTAAGCTGTGCTGCCAGGTGCCAGGTGTGACGTACACGTCACGACTATTGAAAGTGGACAGAACAATGCATACATTATTGCCCGAAAATGTTTAGACGGCTTCATATTCAACTTAATAGTCGACTGGTGAAATTTGGTAAAAGCTTTAGTGGTTAAAAACATGTAATATACTTATAAGGATATTAATTGGAAACAATTGTATAGAATGTAATCTTAGGGAATTCTGTAAGATATTAATAATTTATTATGTTTTATTAAAATCTTGATTTTCGTCGTCGTATTTTTTTTACCGTTTAATTTGCAATGGCATTGACATTAAATTATATAAATTATAAACAACGTTACTTGTACGTCTGATTGTAACCGCAGTAATTGGTTCTCTCGGGTTCGATTCCCACTCGAAGGAATATTTAAATTATCTCCCCTCTGGAACATAAATAGCAGCGTTAAGTTATGCCGCTCAACACGCAGTGTTTCAAAAATTTTACGTTAAGTGTGAAACTTAATGATATATCATAGGGAGAAAATTGTGAAATACGTCACGTTGGTATATATAAAATTAATTACCACTTTGTTACAGATACAAAATGTTTTTAATTTTCTATGTAACTTTCTTTAGCTCAATACGTCAACTTGCAATGGATATCATTGCGGCGCTGTGGGACGTCTGACTCTTTAGCGGGGTCGTGAATTATTACTTTTAAGTATTATCAGCTTTGGCCAGATAAAGCGCTGCGTTGAGTTCCGCCAGTCAACCCGCAATGTCCCGAATTCAAGCAAAAGGCTTATTTTCCTATTGAAATATGATTAATACTACAGACATTCGGTCTTATGGATCACGTGTCTGTTTGACCCTTAAATCTGACCTTTTTAAATTATAATTATTATGTTTCCTTATTTTAATTATATTACTGTTGATAAAATATATAGAAATAATATTAATCATAACAAACTCTTATCTTTAATAAGCCGACTAGTCGGCCGACTGACGATGACGACAGCATTAGAAGTGAAAATGGTCTCAGCGTACTTTCATCGAAAAAGACTCGAAGACTTTCATCGAAAATTTGCATCAAGAAATATAATAAAATATTCATAATGTCAAGTCTGTATGTGTTCTGTCCGGCTAGCTCTGTTTGTAGTGAGTTAGCACTTAGCTGTTCTTAGAGTTCTTAACTAAAAAAGATCTGATTGACGTCATCAATATCTTTTCTTTTTAAATAATCATAGAAACTTATTGTTGAACGTTGCTTTGTTTTACGTTACAAGATGTGTATGACTTTTAATCAAATAAAAATATTATTAATATATTAATAAGCAATCCAAGTTTATATTTAAGTAATATATTTTATTGAAAAATGCAAACAAAGTAAGAAAGTCGGATAGTCGCCAACTAAAGTGGCCGGATACGGCTTTTCCGACTAGTCGGTACATCTCTAGTTTTTAATAATTGTTACCAAGAACTAAAGCTATGAATAAGCGAGTTAATACATCATGAGCAAAAAGTTTAAAGAGCTTTTTGATATTAGTAGCTACCTTTCTTATCTTACTACGATAAAATGTGGAGCTAAAAGAAAACTTTGACTGACAATGCTACTATGAAAGTGTTCGATAATAACCCGTTTCGGTTGACTAGTATTTACTTTTTAATGTCAAACTGATATCATAATTATTTATACTCCGAAAATATAAATAAGTATTTTTTATTGATTGATTGAAGTATGAAATTTATATACATAGATATATCAACATGAAAAAATATATATATTATTATTATTTTAGCTTCTCGCTATCTATCCCGCACACAGTAGGGTAGGCAGAGGGAACCGTAGGCTAAAGGAACCTAATGTTACAACATACTCCGTACCCCGCTTTCCACCTGTTGAGGCATTGCTTGTTGAGTGGCAGAGCTCAACGCCGCGCTTTTGCCTTGTTACCAGAGCGAAGAAAATGATAATAATTAATTCTCCTCGAATGGGAATCGAACCCACACACCGTACGTTTACAGGACGCTATCGCCTCTACGCCACGATGGTTATTATTTTATTTTTAATATAAGCATAGCAAAAATTCATTCTTTGTTTAGTCTTCGTATATTCGCTAATAAGACTGAGAAATCTAGATATATTTCCTACAAATGTATCGCTAATTAAAAACATAAATCTCTACGATAGAAAAAACAAGCTGTATTAACTTATAATATTAACGCGTGATATAGCAAGTACGTAAATATGTACATAATTAAGTATTTATGAAACGAGTTATCAGCATCGACATTGTAAAGAGGTGAAGAGATGACTTATTTACAGATAAATCATAATTGCTTAATTGATTCAATCCCTGTCCAAGTTACAAAACGGTTTGGTGTTTTTTTTTATATGTTTTTCTTTAACAGTACCTACTCTTTATATTTTTTTTAGGTATATCGTGAATAGATGTTTATGTTATTTACTTCGCCAATGTCACGTAGAACGAAGAAGGCACGATGGAAAATAGATTATATAATAGATACGTAAATAGATAAAATATAGGTCAAGGTATTAAATTAAGGTATAAAACTGAAGGTAGCTTGCCTTTTATGCGCATATGATGCAGTACTTATGTCTTCATCCAGAACACGAATGACAGGTATTGGTCACCATTCCGAATTCTAAAGTAATTGTATACCGACCAATTTCAGTAAAACTAAGATTCTAGTGTTTTAGAAAATAAGAAAGAACGGAATTCAAGATCAACGTCAATGCAAGGAGGTAAGGTATATCTTTCATAAAATACAAGTACCAATGTTGAGTACGACATGGCCGTGAAAAGGCACACTACTGTCGAAAACAGGATTGCTGTCATCATTGAAGGGACGGTGGAACGTCGCCATAGCTGCACAATGCACATATTGTGGAATTAAGTGGAAGCTGAAAATGTTAGCGGTAGTATTTACTAAAGAAATGTTATTTTTATTTATAAGAATAACCTGAAATGCTTATTGCGATTGGTCCAAATAAAGATTAGTTATTATAATTTCAAATCAAATATTGATGCGGGTGAAGATAAATTGTTGATGAAATTAAATAGTTTTAGTAATGACAATATGGATTGAAATTAAAAAATAAACATATTTAATGTTAATCAAATTAAATACATTTTCTAGTGATTGTAATTTAACAAGAAAACTTTTTTTGATGTATATGTGCCAAATGAAATACTTTTAAGTAGTGGCAGCACTGAAAATTAAAATTGATCCGATTGAAACAATTCCTTTTTTAAAAAGATTTTTTTTCCTATAGGTATAAGCTCCAAAAGACAAAGTAGGGTAGTCTTCGAAGTCTTAATAACGTTGCCACATCATCAACAAATAAAAAGCAATAGTGCTATTTGCGTACGTTCGTTTTCTAGCTCTTAATTGTAAAGTAAAGCTGAAGAAAAATAAAGTGACCATTGTCTACCGTTAGAAGTAGAGTTGTCTTTCAAACACAATACGATATATTTCATTTTTCTACACTTTACTATAGTAATCTATTAGGCAAAAGGTGTTTTCTTCGTAAAAACTAAACGCATTAGAAGCGACACTTAAACAAAGCAAAATACGGTAGCGCTTAAAATAATTAAAAAACTTTATAATTACTGAGCTCGTAAAGTCAGCACCTATTCTAGAGCTAATAAAAGAAGTTTTCCTTTAAAAATAAAGTTTTCGCTCGCTTCGAAATTCGATGGCCGTAAAAGATATTCCGGTTTACGATCTACTTAGCGAAGGCGTGACTTATCCGAGTACTTTTTTCACCTTTACGGAGAAGCGTTGGCGGAGAGAACCCCTAGAGTCAAGACACTCCGTTGTCGCTTTCAGTCTAAAATCAAGACATAAGAATTCAACGCCACGCTTTGTCTTCTTAGGGAGATTCAAATACATATATCCTTTTTTCTTATGTATTATACTGGTTAAAAAACGAATATTATCTACAAAATCAATAACGCTAAATAGTGCACTGGACTACGCGCTCTTGTAGGGCGTCACAAAACTTGAAACCTTGCGGTTGTTCCTACCATATTATTTATCTCCTTGCGTAATGTTCTGACTAAGACTGTTCTGCAAGACTTGTTTTCCTATGGATTTGTCGAAATGTCTCGTGAAGAAGTATAGGCCGATAATTAATAAATAATTACTACAAATAATAAGGAAACTCAATATTCTACTGTTCACTTGCGATTAATTTCATGGGTCATTGCGTGCTTATAGATTCCAAAGCTACATTTTATTTAACTACATTTAGAAAAATATAAAAAGAAATACGGACTAACGGAACTTCGAATTCGTATTCATGGTTAAATGCCAATATATTAGATTTGGCTTGGATTTGGATTTGGATGGCTCATCGTCCCCGAGGTAACTCAGAATGCACCAACATTTGTATACATTCAATAAATATATATAATTAGAGCCAAGGCTAGGTGTAACAAATGCTTATAGAAGGATATATTATGCATGATATGTAAATAAAGGTACTCCCGAGTGAGATTTAAAACAAAAAAAAAACAAAAACAAACAAAACAAAACGAAAAACAGAAGAAGATCAAACAAAAGGACATAAAATAAATTTAAGGTGTTTGGTGTTTCGTATTCAATATTAATCGAATCTTGCTTGATGAATCCTCATTTATGTCAATTAAGCCACCGTGCTCGTAAAACCAAACTTGCAATGTCTGGGAATATAGCAAAGTCTAGGGAAATATTAGCACAGCACTATAAAAAAAATTTAGACGTATACTATACAATAGATACAAAAACAGGATTACAATCAAATATTACTAAATGGCTTATAACTAAATAGATAGTTAAATAACCGATAGCCTAAGGTGTTAACTGAATATTTACATTCCAAATCAATTAATGTTGCACCTGTAATTATTGAACGATCGGCGCTGTATTTAAAAGGGTTTTGCTTTATCTATTTATATCGGTCTCATGCAAATTAGAAAAGTTATCTTCTTTTTCTGTTATAATACATCTCCTTGATTTCTACATCACTATTTATATTTATCATTAAATCGTGCAGATTCGAATGTAATTAAGTTAGACAGTTAATCAATTATAATCAAATATGGCGGCAATAGTTTACTTTTGTATTTTTATCTTTATGTTGGCAACAGATAATATATATATTTTTTCATTAAATAAAATAACAATTTGTTAATCTTTCATGAAACTGTGTTAGTTGTTTTCAATGTTTATATCATAATTATGCTAATAAGAAGCTTTTCCGATTCCATCGAATTAACGAAATTGTAACAGAGCACTTAAAGTGAACTAAGCAAAAAACAATCTCTCATATCATAAACCGCTTACATCTTAGCTTCACCAACTTCCATAAACTGGTCCCCAGTGTAAATTTGAGCTGGTATGATGAATTTTAGCGCCTCAAGAGTCACGATCGTATTGTTGTTGGTTAATTGTCCAGACTCTCTTAAACTGCGAAGTCAGCACTAAACACCAAGTTTATTAGAACCTATCCGAGACACTCGTAAAGTAGTATTTATGACGTTTTCAGCGCAATATGTTCAAGCACTAATTGGGACTATATACAACAGTGTGGAAATAGTAAAAATTCCACCGGTAATTGTAAATTTTACGACTTTATTCTTAAAGAGATGTATAATGACTGCAGTCTGAGAGCCCATTAACTTTTCGCTGTATATAGTTCTATTTTAAAGGTTTCATCAAAAATGCGGCTTTACTTTGGCATATTATATATTCTACAGCTTACGGCTTAGTCGGTTTTTCTAAATGCTATAAGATATGTACAATGTACATATATTAGTCTATTTTTTTTTTTAATCAAAGTAAACCCTACATTCATCACACGCGATGGATTGGGAATATAAAACTATCACATATCTACACACTAACATAAAAAAAATTAACAACATGATATATCATAGACTCAAACGGTTGCAAAGCAATATTTTTCACACGCCGCACCGTACCTCTCATGCAGATTGCGGTATTTCAATAGGCGCATCTGTCAAGGAAGACGTATAGCGCATTACATACAACTCCCGCGAACATTATTACACATATTCCATAAACTAGTGGGTCATAAAATCGCACATATGTTTACCAGAGCGAGGTGTGCAGCCTTAAAAGCATTGGTAATGTAACAAAACGTCTGAACCGAAATTGCTCATAAAAGTCCAACGTTTTCCAACTAAAGCCATGAAACTGAAACGCCGGTGGAATTTACAATGGTCCACATTTAACGTTCATGACGTTCACCTTAGTTTAATTAAAGTGCTCTAGAATATTTGGACACTCTAACCTCACTCAGTACCTATACTAATGTTGATATATACATGACAATTGCAGCGACCATTTTGGTATGAAAACTAAATAATTAAGTAGATTAAGTTAAACTGTCATATGAAATAATCAATTGAAATTTACATATATGTATCAAATATTTATTTATTTGGGTTTTTATTAATAAATACATGAGCTAGACAATCACAAAAATATTGAATTAGGTTTACCCTGTGCTATAAGCATCGGCTACCTTCCAGTGCCACAGTAAAGTGATTGGACAAACATTATAGCTATTTGAGTATTATTGAGTTAATATTTTCAGCATTTTTTATATAAAAAATTGCTCAATAAAGTTAAGTTATAATATTTATGTGCATACAATAATTATATATGTACCTATGATGAAGACAACTGTAACATTTTGAACACAGTTAAATAATTGTTAACAAAATATTAGTAGTGATTTAGTATGTATAGGAACGATTAAACCGAGTAGCAATTATTATATATATATATATATATATATATATATATATATATATATATATATATATATATATATATATATATATATATATATATATATATATGTGTATGTATATATATATATATATATATATATATATATATATATATATATATATATATATATATATATATATATATATCGGATTGGATGCACCTGAAATTATTTACAATACTATATCTATAATATCAAAATAAACAACTACAATAATAAACACTGCTTACATTGTAACGTCCTCGTGCCTTAGACGTTCTTGCTTCAGAACAATTTGGCATGCCTCCAAATAATTTAGATATCATAGTCTGTATGAGAAAATTATTGTTTATATATATACAATATTACTATACAAGAAACGTAATTTCATGTAAAAAAGTAAATCAAAATATATTAATTTCTTACGTAAATCTTAAGTAAATCAAAATATATTAATTAATTTCTTGATAATAAGAAAATAAAATTACTGTAAGTTAAACAGAGTACAGACCGCAATGTCTGTAGTGTTGTAATTTTGTTTTTATCTTCACGCTTTATCACGCACATAGCAGGGTAGGCAGAGGGAACCGTAGGCTCGAGGAACTCAACGCCGCGCTTTGCCTTGTTGCCAAAGCGAAGAAAATGAAAATATTTAATTCTCACCGAATGGGAATCGAACCGAGACACCGTCGCGTTTACAGGCAGACGCCACGACGGTCTAAAATAAATAATAAATAAAATACAATAATTAATATGATAAAATAATTAATACAAGTAATTTTAAATAACTTAACTCTATGGAAAAGTAGCAGCAAAGTTAATCAATAAGTGTAAAAAGCTGCCGTAGCTTACGCAGAGTTACGAGCCAACGTAAAACCTTATAAGTTATAACTGAATACGTCCCATTTTTATGATCTTGAATGGAATTCACTTAGTAGATGCGTTTGCTGAAAATCAACATTAGTTTTGCTTTTGCAGTGTCTTCATAAGAATATTTATTGGTAAAGTGATTCATTAAATGAATCTACGAGTAATATTCGTATATATATGTATGTATATGTCGAGGACCGTCGTGGCGTAGACACGGCGTCTGCCTGTACACGTGACGGTTTGTGGGTTCGATTCCTGCTCGGGGAGAAAGAATTGTTTTCATTTTCTTCGCTCTGGCAACAAGGCAAAGCACGGCGTTCAGTTCCGCCACTCAACACGCAATGCCTCGAAAGGCGGAAAATCTGCAACGGAGTGTCTTAACACTAGGTTCCTTCAGCCTTCGGTTTATATATATATATATATATATATATATATATATATATATATATATATATATATATATATATATATATATATATATATATATACATATGTGTGTGAATTATCACTGATCATTAAATTATATCAGAAACTAAATATTCTTAATTTATTCCCAACACTTAATATCTAATATCTCTGAAAGATAAAAACATACTCGTATGGTAGTACTTAAAAAATATTGAAAAATGAAAAAATACCTAGTTAGTTATTTTAATAAACGTATATTCTTATAAAAATAAAATCATAATAGTTATTAGCCAATAAACTAAAATGGACGACAAATATTCAGCTAATAATTCTAAAGTAATGTAAGAGATGGAATAATTATAGTACTAATGTAATTTCACCATAATTTCTTTAATCCGGATATCACCAATCTGAACTAAGATCCTCGAAGGAGCGTTTCAATCTACGAGAAGCAATAAAAATATGCTATGCTCCAAACATAAAACTCACAACGACATTGAATTCCTGAAAAAGATTATATCTCACTCTTTACAGGCGGGTCGGAGCGGGACAAAAGGCTCGGTAATAAAACTTTTGATAGGATAGAAGATTCCACGGAATCGAGTATAGTCTGCTTTTACTGGCAAAGGTCCGTGTATCGTCTCAGTTTTATGTTAGTTCTAAAATTTTAAAGATTTTATCCGTCCCTTTTATGAGGAAATTGGTAACGGTGGTAGCATGAATTTTGTACTATTTCTTGTTATTGTTTGAAATTGATAGAGGTTTTAATTAATCCAAGTGTTAACTCTCAATTGTTATATTATAGCTGTCCTGGCAATACCAAGCATGACGTCGAGTTCCGCCTCTCAACACGTAATGTCTCGAATTCGGTCAGAGAGCAGAGAGCAGAGAACGGAGTGTCATAAGGTTCACTCTGCCTTCTCTGCCATAGACGTGATAAAACTTAAAGCTTCATCTAAGCTTTTCTTTAATTTCGCCCTTACTTTATGCCAGAGGTAGTAGATAATGGGATATACAGAGGTTTTTCCTATATTAGTAATTACAAAATAAAAACATATCTTTGCCAATAGTGAAATGACATACATGACATAATACATGACACATAAAATACAACGGCTCAAACGGCACACGAACTAAAACAAAACAATTATCACAGCAAAAGTTTGTTAACTGATTGTTTTCCGAAATGCGGTCAATTTGCGGCGACTTCCTAAACTATCCGTCTGCCCAAACAATATCATTAAAACACCTGCCAAACGAAACTTAGTTTTACCACGTTCAGTTAAAGTCTAATTTAATTTGTGCAACGCAAGTTGGGGGAAACTCGCACGGATGGTCACGAAAATTGGCATAAAAGAGAACTGCAATCTCAAAGTTACTTAACAAACGTTCTAAACACGAGACAATAACTTTCCCGCAACTAGTTGTATACAGAAGTACGTATATTCAAATATTTCACTTGGTTATATTTTCGGAAGCTTACATTTGTCATAATTTATATGGTAAATGCAAAATAAAATTATTTTTTCCCATAGGACAAGAAAGTGCGATGAGTTTCGCCACTCACAGACAACAACTCGAATTCGTGCGGAAATCAGAGTCTTGACACTAGTTCTTCTCCGTTAATCCTACTATATGCAGGATACAGTATGACGCTGAAAATGACGTTGCAAATATTCTTAATATACAAAAACTAAACCTATAGACACTATATACACACAGACAAAATCCACCCATTTTTTGTTTTATTTAATTTAGTTTGTTAAAAGAACTTTACACCTTCATTAAAGAGCAATTAAAATAAGCAATGACACGAACATGTTGAATTGTAGATTAATTGAAATTGAATTTTCTGTTAAACGGTTTCACGTTTGATTATTTACGAGATATTCAACTGGAAGAGAACGCAATACATTAAATAACTTTAAGATATACTATTTATATATATTATATGTAGAAATAGCATCTTTAATTATTATATTATTGTCAACTGTATCATAAATGCATGAAAATTTGAGTTAATTATTGCATATAGCAGGGTAGAAATTAAAACTTTTTCGACTTGTTTTGGACGAAGTTCACAACGTAAGCTGTGTGGGTTAATTATTTTATATCGAGTTTAAGTCCTTATATATTTTGTAATGATATAAAAAAACCAGCTCGCATTATATTGTAATTTCATAATTGCGCAGCCAGTGGGTCCGGCACTCGCACGGTGAATCCATGGAATGATAAGAAGTTTTTTTCTCATATAAAATGGTAGCCTGATGACACGGAATGCCGATGGAAAGACTGGTAGAAAGACAGCTGACTGTTGGAACAATAATCCAAGGGCAAGGGCCTAGCAAGTCAAGTCCGGGAAACGTAACGAAAATCATTGTTCAATCCTAACAAGAAAGATATTCTTGGAATGTCCTGACGGAATGTCCTTTGATGACCAAGTCTATTTCTAGCCGAGAATTGTGATTTTTTTGATGTAGCCACTAACGAGGTACATTTATGTATATAAGAATGTTTCTCAGTACTCTAAAAATTTTTTTTTTATTTAAGCATGAATAACACGAAATTGAAGGTACAAGATTCAAACTTGTAATAAAATAAATATGCGGTTCAGTTATATAGTTATACTTAGTTTACATAGTTGGGTTAGCTTTCCTTTGCCAGCCACCACGTCATGTCAGAGAAGGTGGGAAACGAAATATTTTAGACATTAATTTAATACAAATATTTTTAAAATTATATATACAAATATAAATATGTTCTTTATTATATTAAAAATATAATAATTATTTATTATAAATAATAATGTATTAAATTGTCGCTTTATCAGAACAGGCATTCTGTGTCTGAAAAGCTGTGTCCTTCTAGTAATTTTATGTCGATAGGTATACCAATACAATGCGTTTGACACAAATTAATGAGTCCGGCCCGGTCCGGCGGGGGATTTATAAACGAGACACTGACCGCGATTAAGCGAGATCCTTTCAATTGTTTAGTCTCAGCAATTGCAATTAACATGTAGATAAATGATCATTATCAGCCTGTAAGTAGAGAACGGAGTGTCTTAACACTAGGTTTAGGAAACTATTTATCTTATGAAATCGTTCTTATAGCAAAAACTACTCAAAAACAGACAAAAACAAAAACTTTACGCGGACCGCTAGTGTACATATGTATAATATAGCAGTTATAATGCGTAAATAGGTAATAGCTATCGTGGCTCAAATGTATAGATTGACTACAATCGCGCTGGTTGTGGGATCCATATTCGGAGGGAGTAATTATTTTGAAATGTCAAATAAAATTGCAAGGCTGAATAAAATGAAGACTAACGTTTGTTTCTAGTATTTAAATATGAACGATTAAAATTGCGTGCTGGAATTGATGCCATTTAATTCGTTATTACTCTTGACATAGTAATGAAATTAGGTTTAGGATTTCTATTATTCTATCTAGTATTGTAATTTTTTTTATAATATTTTTACTGTATGACTATATACTATGTACTGTATACTGTATGACAGTATACTGTATTATAAAGCTAATTTTAGAAGTTTTTTAAAAGTTATTTGTTCTCTAATTCAGTTTAAAACATTAACTTGTATATGATATATCTACATGTATAACGTCAATCAAAAACACCCTCGCCGTTAATAATACCTTGACGGTCTATGACAAGTAAGTAAATAGCTCAAAAGTGACTTTTCTTTCCTATTAGTAGATTGGGAATTCTTTCATTGAGACTATTCTAGGCTCACCGCTGCATATCCAAGTGTTCTTGGTCGTCTGATCTTTTTATTTACTTTTATTGGAGTGTGGCTACTACTGTCAACTATAATTACTTCATAGTGCGAACCACGAAAATACGCTCTATTCTCTCTGTCGGCTCATTTAATATATGTATATATATATATATGTATATATATATATATATATATATATATATATATATATATATATATATATATATATATATATCTGCTATGATGAACAATACTTAACATCATGAAGTATTGATCAAAAAGCGAAATTATCATACATTAAAATTCAATATAAATTAAAAGCAAAATGCCAAGAGAAGTGATGAAATTTTACCATAATTTTTTTTTGTAGTAATTGCTTATGAGATATGGTAAATGCCGATTCTTCTAAGAACTGTAACTTTATAAAGTAATAAATATTTGAAAAACTATTACTTCCTTACAATAATAGTAAATTCAATAAAATATAAAGCTTTAGTATCGATTTATCGATCCATTTGAGTCGAGAAAACCACATTGTTGCATATTTTACGACAAAATAATGCGACGTGTACAGATAGCAAGGAAATAACTGCAGTAGCTATTTTTTCCGATATTATAAGAACTATACTGTTTAAACTTGGTAAATAGATATATTCTTTGAATTGCAAAAAAATGTATGAATATTAAAAATAAATCAAATATACTCCCACCGGAAATTGGTTTGAACGAGATTTAGCAAGTAGTTTCTTTTCTAATACATCATAAATCTTAAACCGCAACTACTGCTCGACAAAAACATATAATAAATCTAGCAACAAATTGTAAGCCATCGTTATTAAAACATCGGTCAAAGTTGCAACGAGCTACAAGAACTTTTATATTATGTTGCTTGCTAATACGGAACCGTTCAGGGGCGGGTCCGACTCGCACTTGTTTGCTATTTTTACTTTAATTACTAGAATTAAAAGCATTCCAGTTGAGTTAGTTGAGCCTATCTCCAAAAATAAATACACTTTCTTTTACTCAATTTATATGTACTTTTTTTGAACGCGACGATGTTGTATTGTACTTTCTTTGAACGCGACGATGTCTCAAACAAATAGCTAAATTTCAAGATTCTAGTATTAGCTGTGTTGGCGTTACAATAATCTCTGCACACATATTCTCTCTCTCTCTCTCTCTCTCTCTCTCTCGCCTTGCTGTTATATGTATATATATGTAAGAGATTTAGTATACGGGTAATATTAGAAGAATTACAAGGTATTTTAACTATTTTATGTAAAAAAATTATTAAATAAAATCAACGATACGTACAAAATACGTATTCTATATTATTTGTGAATGTCAAGCAACTTCTATACTTGCTAAGACATTATTGTATCGCATAGAATTAATTGAAAATTTGTTCATATAGCATTTAATATACATACTACTTATAAAAATTAACGAACTCAAATAAGCGGTCGTAAGCAGACATTTTGTGTGAAATGAACTACAGTATAAGTTTGTAACGATTTTTTCTGGGATATATCTAAGAATTTCATCTATCGGATTTGTTGCTTTGTTTGTACGATAAGTGCAAAAAAATTAGATATATACGCTCAACGCTCATGTCTTCTGTGGTTATTGACATGGACATTTGATATTAATTCAATATGATTCCCCCAGCATGATTTCGAGAAAATGGTCTTGATAGACGGACAGACGTTTTTTCCCAGTATAAATACTAGAATGTTAGAAATATGATACTTGATCTAGAAATATTATATAACCTACACATTTGCCAGTCAGCCGCCTTGAAAACTTCTGCGCAAAATCCTTGAATTTACAAGTAAGTGAACTGTTAGTGTTTTATAATAAAAAATTAATAAATTGATTTAAGATTTACTTAATTGACTTAATCATAAATAAATAAATAGCTTCGCACATTTACCCACTTACAGCAGGATAAAAAGAATAAACCCAATTTCCGTACAATTTTCGAAACATTGCTTGTTGAGAGGCGGAATTCAACGCCACGTTTTGTCGTCTTACAAGAACACGGAAATGAAATAATTAATTCCCTCAAATGGGAATTAAACCCCACAACCATCCTGTTCACAATCAGATTATTTATTTACAGTACTATTCCGTAATTTGTTTGTATTTATAACGATTATTATATGTTTATAGTTGACACGCAATAATATGACACTAACAATGTGTGAAGTTTTTGCAGTGGCTAAGTATCCATATAACACGAATCCCATCGGGTCAACTTTTGTAAATCTTATAAATACAATAATAAATACTAAATAACAATTAACAATCAACTAAGCCCTAAAAAAATTAAAAAAGCAGTCGTGATAGCAGATTATTATTTAATAAAATTTATCAATACTTTTTATTGCTACCTGATGATGAGAAAAAAAGCCTATGAGCTTGCCATCCGATGCTAGATAGAAAATATTCAAGACACTTGGAAAACAGACATCCAAAGAAAGATTAGAAATTATCTTTTCATAGATTTGAGGCAATCAATTAAGGCAGGGCAACTAGAATATATTATATATTTCCGTTCTTTATCATGAACACTTCTGATTTGTGTATGCATCATATACCCCAATGTAAGGGTATAGTGCAGCTTTGTTATATAAGTAAATATAGGCCATATTATATACATATACTTGAAAATTTACTCTTTTTCTATTTACTCCAAATAAAGAGAAGTTTCGTTTTCTGCCGCTGCAAAACATGAAAGGCTTTTCCTCCACAAATAGAAATAGCAGCTTTCCATTTTATGATGAGCACTATAAGTATGAAACGTTCGCAAAAAGATCATAAAGTGTCTCAACTTATACAGAACTTCTCGGAACACCTACATTGTGGACATAAAATTAGTCACAGCAAAATAAGCAATGGAAGATTTACCCTTCAAGCTATTAAACAGCTGCAGTCGTAAAATATTAGCCGTTCCTTTCAGACGTACACAGGTTGGTGATAGTGTGATAAGGACGGGATGCAACGCTACATTGTTAAGAAGTACTTCATTGGTTATATAGAAATAGGATAGTCGTGTTGTACGCGAAAATTTTACTACTATCAAATGTTTTAAACGCATATAATAAAGCTTTGATTAAAAGAAACTAGATACATGTTACATTACGTTGATAGAATACATCTCGTTAGTATTTAAGTAGGATCAAATAAATAAAGTAAGAATCTATTTAATTTGAATCACTATTTATTAACTTTTTTAGCGGTAAAAGTATGTGCCACTCAACACGCAATACCTCGAAAAGCGGAAAGCGGGGAACGCAGTGTCTTAACACTAGGTTCCTTCTGCCTACGGTTCCCGCTGCCTACCCTGTTATGTGCGGGATACAGCGTGAATTTATAAAAAAAAGTTATTTTTTATTTAGATTAATACTAAAAGGCCCACCTTACAAAATGTTTGCAAGTAATTTGTATTATTACACCAACATGGCAATAATTACACTGTTTTATATTCCAATCCCCTTTAAAATGATACCCCATCAATAACATAGCCCTTCATGTAAGGCTTTAAGCCGATTATCTCAGGTAATACGAACAAATGCCGACAATTCGTTTAACCGCATACAACACGAATGTCTTGTGTCTAACATAATAGTTTGGCCAATGCAAGGCTTTTTGGCAGATTTAGAAAAAGTCCTTGTTTTTTAATAAAGAAAATATTGTTATATAAAAAAGTCATCCGACTGTAACCGTGACGGTTGTGGGTTCGATTACCTATCGTGGGAATAAATTATTCTCATTTTCATTAAATATTTAAATGGCGGCGGTAAATCCCGCCATTCAACATGCAATGTCTTGAAAATTGGGCGGAAACTGAGAAACGGTCGAAATTAACATATTTTATGAATCATGTTGAAGGTTTGTTTGAGAAACTTCATAAATATTGAACAGGCATATTTACTTTAGGGCTTAGATATGTTCGGAATTCATGTAATTTTTATCAAGTAAGTCGAGTCGTATTTAGTTATTTTATACGTTTACGCTTCGCGAAACGTACATATAATATTAAAAAAAAAATTCAAAGTTGTAGCAATAATAATAGTTGGTAAGTAGGTGGTGCAAGTATTTTGATGATTTTTAAAGTGTTAATTCACACTAAGGATAGAACAATACTTAAAGAAGTCATATAAAAATTTGAACGCAGCGAGATTCGAACCCGTGCCTCATCGCTTGGGCGGTTTCTATGAGGCGCGGGTTCGAATTCGAATTCCGCTGCGTTCAATTTTAGGTTTAAGTATTTTAGGTTGTGCAAGGTTAGAAATAAACGATTTTCTGTTTTGACTAGATACAGTTAATATGTTATCTGTCTCTCTCTCGCTCTCTCTCTCTATATATATATATATATATATATATATATATATATATATATATATATATATATATATATATATATATATATATATATATATATATATATATATATATATATATATAAAAGGCATACCTGACTGACTGACTTATAGGTATATCAAACAGCACAGCCGAAACTACACTACTACTACCTAGAAACTTGAATTTTTTTACAAGGATTCCTTCCATGGTGCAAGTGAGGAATACGAAAGGATTTTTATAAATTCAACCCCTAAGGGGGTAATATAGGAGTGTAAAGTTTATAGGGCAATTCTTAATTTTTAGACTTAGAAGTATGAAAACAGGTATATAAGTTTTGGATTACAATTAAAAATTATATATAGAGACGAAATGGAGAAATTATCCCTTCTTATAATATTATTATATAAAGGGGAAAAATAGAGGGGCAAAATATGTATGGAAAATTTCACATTCCTGTACTTAATAGTATAAAATTGGCTGTATACCAATTTTAATGCTTAATAAAATCTTTTTTAAGGTAAAGGTTGCCTGGAAGAGATCACCTGCGAAAATTGTGCACGTATATTTTTATACAAAATATTAATATATGATTTGCATAGGTAAGTAATATATAGGTAATAGAAGAAGAATAAGAAGTCCTTATAAATATATTTGTTTTATTTAATAAATAGAACGTGTCATTTTGTAAGCACGACGGTTGCGGGTTCGATTTCCGCTACTAATAAATTATATTAATTTCTTTGCTCTAGTAAGAAAAGTCGAAGTGTGGCGTCAAGTACGCAATGTGAAGAAAATTGGGCGGTATGTGAAGAATACTAGGTTCCATCTGCCTACCTTGCTATATGCATAAACTTAAAACTTAAAAAAAATAATCGTTAAAATTAAAGAACATAGGTAGTATATTTCTTGACACAAAATCCAATTAGTATTACATAATTTATAAGATGACATCTATGAGATTATCGATGACGAACCAATAAACTAAATTGTATCTGCTTCGTCGGACACGTGGTAAGTAGGTGACTAGACCTTCGTCAGGCTTCACCTTGGGCACGCCTATAAAGAGAATTCGAACGTCAATGCGTATACATTGTTTTAATAGACAAACAGTCTACTTTATACCTACTTAGCTGATTTTAGGTTAAAATAATAAATAATTAATTTTTAATTGTATTCAAAAAATCATTAAAGGATCTAGTCGGCTAGCATCTGACTGTAAGCTCGATAGTTAGTGGTTCGATATTCACTTGGGATGATGATTATATTAAAAATATTTCTAATACCTGTTTTGGTAGGCAATGCACGGCACGCTACGTAATGTTTCAAAAATTGAGCAGAGGTAAACGGTATGATGTAACACTACGCGTGATAATCCGCTATGCGTTTCTCTGCTATGCGTGATAAACCGTAAAAAAAATTGTTATCTTCCATAAAATACGAGACTAGAACGCACCTAGCATTAAATTTTTAAATGTTATCTCAAATCCATCACGATGTGATGACAAGTGACTACAAGTGACTTTTCCTTTGAAACATTACCAATGTAAATATTCAATAGAGTTGTTTTCTTAACTTACATATGAGCGTATTACTTTATTATTTAGCGTGTATCATTAGCCTCTCAATATACCAGTTTAATTAAAACGCCAGATTTTTTGTTATTTGTTGTAACAAGATACTCCAAGCTACACCGCATAGTAGATAGAGCGATAAGTGACAGGATATGCCTAAAAGGAAAATGTTGAATATTCTTAATACTAGTCCAGTAATTTTAGGTTTCATCTGTGCGATGAATCCATAAGTGACACGATTTTATTATTATCAAAATTTATATATCAATTATCAATATTATTATGGTATCGTAAGAAAGATATTGTACCGGCTAATAGAAATTCTTATAAATATATACGATGTAAAATTGAAATCAAATAAAGTTTATATATATTCATATATATATATATATATATATATATATATATATATATATATATATATATATATATATATATATATATATATATATATATATATATATATATATATATATATATATATATATATATATATATATATATATATATATTTGTGTGTGTGTGTATTTGTATAGATTTTTTAGACAATAGCTAGGACATGATTGTCTTTTTGTATTCATTTTTGGTTTTCTTAGTAATATTACTTTAATTTGAGTCATATTTTAAGTTTATTAAAGGTTATTATAAAAACATTTAGTACTCTATTATCTATACGAAGAAAGAGAATAACTTTAAAATAAGAATATATTCTTTTGATAATAATTATGACAATATCAATAAAAAAACGACCAAATCAAAAAAAACAACATTACTATAACGACAAATACAAGGTGGGACGCTTCTTACATAACATAAATTGTATACAACCAATAGAAAGGAGATAAGCCCACACATCCCTATGTGTTTATATATTTTTTTTGTTTTACGACCAGAGACCACCTAACAACTACTGCTATTTTACTACTTTTATGTCACCCGGACCTCCCTAGAAGTGTAATAGCATGGAGATTACAACAAAGTATTGTTTTAATGGTGTAACAATTCTATGGAAGGTGGATGCGGGTAATCAGTTTTGCGGTTTGGAAAACGAAATTATTTTATAATTCTATATCTATGAAGTATGTCGGTACATATTTTACGATATAACCAATTGGAGAAGGAAATAAGGCGAAAGTTAACATAGGTATTATATATATTATTTAAAGTTAAAATTTGTATTTAATGTGTTGCTATGAGAAGAGCTTTTCGTAATTTTTATATTATTTACGAAACGTAAGCTATCTTATTAAGTAATAAATTTTTCATAAAAGCACCTTTCGTTTTATATTCTCCGAATTGTACTCTCCCTACTAAATCGCAGTAAGCAGTGGGTTGTACAAGTAGGTATAACATGATTGCAGATGCTTATAGCTTTTCTTCGAATACACATATAAAATACAATTTGCCTACTCATTATTGGCCTCTTTTACAGCAGACGCCATTACGAGGAATCCGCAGCATTTTTACAATGTATAATTATATATTATAAATCGTAAACGACTTAGTTATGGCCGGTGGAAATACACGCTAGGGGTCGAATTGCTGCAAATTTTAAATGCAAGGTTATAAAGTTTGCTTTTATTCTGATGTGATATTTTTGATTGGATCGTATATATATATATATATATATATATATATATATATATATATATATATATATATATATATATATATATATATATATATATATATATATATATATATATATATATATATATATATATTCCAATTAAGGTAATGTATAGGGCACAAATGTATTAGAAATCTGATTTATGAAAAATTTTCAGCGGTTTCAGCTCGGAACTATAAACAATAAAGTGCATGTTGTACCTAATACTACTAATGTGAATAATTTAAATAAAAAAAATGCACTACTTACCCAATAGTTCCCCGGAGATGAATAAAACACAGTCCGTTGACAGTCGCACTGCATAGCACAGCATGTCTATAATATGGCGTCCACACAAAAAACACTTGTAAAACTATGTATCATTCGCAAAATAACTTGATCGACGATGATAGTACACCACTTATATTATTAATTTCGCTCAGCATTTTCCTATAAAAAAGAAAACAGATCACTAAAACAATTATACGGAACACTCGCACGGGCACTTGCAACTGTCACTTTACAGAGAAAATTTCGAATTCCCCCTCGTCCGGTCACTGCAAAGTGGAAATCACTACTGGTTAGTGTTTTCTGATTTCGCCGAGTACCGTTTCTTTTATCGGCTTGTAAGCAATATTGTTGCGTGTGACATTGTATTAAGTATATTATGTTGTTATGACAGTACAGTGGCGAATACCTTACAAAGGAATACTATCTAAGTTATTAATGTAATATACTGGGAATATAGCGCATTATTAATATCACACTATATTCAATGTGTTGTGTTTAAATGCAAAAGAAACGCTATCGTAAATGAATAATAATTGTATATATAGCACCAAAGAATATTTTAACTAAAAATATGACTTTATTAACCTAAGTATGATTTTGTACGTAAATAATATTATTAAAACAATTTTGTTTTTATTGTAATATATTAAAAACCTAAATATATATATATATATATATATATATATATATATATATATATATATATATATATATATATATATATATATATATGTATATCCTAAATCTCATTACAATTTTACTTTTTAGTAGCACATTTAGGGGAAAATGTCTGTACAAAGAGAATAAAGTTCAATGCTATTTTTATTCTAACTTTATGGAATCTATACTATATATATACTATATAGTATTTCGTTAGACTATTGTTAATACTAATTAAACTTTATTTGCCCGCTGTACGATCTACGCTCGTCTACGATATCAATAGAAGAAGGTATAATTGACAAATGTTAATTGACGATTCGAAAGTGCTTGTAATAGCCGATTTGAAAAAAGAATATTTTGATTTTGATTTTGATTCCTTCACAATGAAAACTTTTAGGTATATTGTAATTAATCAAGTACTCGTAAACTAATAAAAAATCTGTCAAAAAAAAACTGAAAAATATAAGATTCAAATTGTCGATTTTTATATTTAGTATTATAAATCGTATCATTAGAATTCTAAATATTCATATTAATTTCTTTATTTATATATATATATATATATATATATATATATATATATATATATATATATATATATATATATATAGTGTGTGTGTGTGTGTGTGTGTGTGTGTGTGTGTGTGTGTGTGTTTAACTTTTCGATTTTGTGTGTGTGTATGACATTATTAATTTGTGTTTTTATAGATATATGTAGTTACAAAGTAGCGTTATTAATTTACTGAAATATAAGATACTATTTTACGTATATGGAAAATTTATATCAACTTTCACAGCATTTTATATAATAGCCACGTTTATGTTTAAGTATTACGTAATGTAATTTATGAAGCTTTTTGAAATTCCCTAACCCCCATGTTATAGTAATATTTTCTAGTACCTTTCTCCCTGTCTCAAAAACTATACTGAATACTAAGTAACTATTTTAACCAATTCAATAACATTTGCTTGTATTTTTTATTTTGGTTTTAAGAAATGACTTTCCCAAATACACGGTCCGAAAATTTCCAGTAAAATAGAAACTGGAAGAGTTGATAACTTCGGAGGGAGATTTTAATTCCCTAGTTGTTTAAATAACTGAAAATTATCAATGCAAAGTAACGCGCTGTTCGAATATCTATATATAAGTAAGCAGCATTTTTATATTTAATAATGTGTTTACAAAATTGCATAATTTGACATCTTCTAATAAAATGATAACTTTTCACAAAAATCAGTTTGTACATATAAAAAATTAATATATATTTTTAATTTTCCGATTCGCTGGTCGCATGTAACTAATGACATATTAAAGATGATTCTTTGTAGACATCGGTAGAACCTTTGAAATTTCAACTGGTGCCGATTAAGTAGCAATATATTTTAAGCATGGCTTGTAAATTTCGCTTCGGATTAGACCACGCTCATTGCTCACGGCCAAGTTGTCTGTTGGCATTTTTAAATTCTTATATCAATTTACGCGATATTTTGATTGGAGATGACTTAAGTTGTGACTTTTTTAAATTCTAATATTTATAGAGACGAATATAAATAAATATGCTCATTATTTTTAAATATTTAAATAATTTTGGAAGTAAATAGTCACGTGATCTCACTTTAAGAACTTGTTATTTCCCTTGTTATATCTTAATAAATTCACCTATTTGTTATCATAATTTTCGATGCTGGAAACCAGATTTTTTAAATACGAAAATAGAATTTAAATTAGAACATCTACACTATTCTATGATAATCTATTTGATTGTGTGTGTCTCGCGCATGTGTGTGAGTAACATGTAACATGTAACATGTAACGTGTATGCGTGTATGCAATAATTTGCATGTTATTGAACAACTATATTACTGTATTAAAGTCCGTACTGGCGAGTCGAGTTCCGCAGTTCGTGACCATCAAAGATGTTTAAATTGTGCTTCCTCGCGTACTCGTTGATTATCATCTTTCCTGTGGACAAATATATCTTGTATTATGAACATTCGCATTGCGTTTTTTTTTTATATATGATTTTTTAAATGCAGTTGATAAGTTAAAATGCAGTTTATAGAAATACAAATACAATTAGATCTAAATGTTGACGAAAGTCTCTTCCTGTTGACGTGTCACTTAATACCTAATATACACAATGGTAAATGGAATAAATAAATTTTATAAACAGTTGATTCTGAAAATTTTATTATATTTTAGATTTAATTATAAAAATCGTGTTTTCCATTCGATTATTTATGTCTCCAAAATGTAATCTACACACTTTCGTAATCATTAACATGCTATAAAAAACATACCTTAAAAACTAGCGGTACTTATTGTATATACCTACTGGTAATGTTTTTTTTATATGATTTAAATGTTAAAACTTAAAGCTTTATTTGTCTATGACTTATGTTAAGATAAGCTTACAAGTAGTATATTTTTGTTTATTTTTGTAAAGGCGGTATAACGCGGTATTGCTATTTAGGAGCATAAAATCTAGTATTCTGATACAAAACTGTACTGTACTTGTAAGTAAAATCGAGTAGTAAATCAGGTAGCAGTGGTTAGGGAATTATAGTTTACTGTTATTAATAATTAATCGATCGATTAAAATCGAATAATAAACGATTAAATTTGATTTATATTCTATAAAACATTTCTCTACCGCACCCCTCTACTCCACCCTCTCCATACCTAATGTTGGTAATTAAAGAAATATTTTAACAAAATTGTATTGTCATATCGCATAGTGTTGGATTCCAATAAATGTGAATGTAACAGACATTTTATATGAAAAAGCTTTTTATTTACAAAGTAAATTTTATTTAATTATTAAGTTAAAGAATCATAAAATATACCATAAATATTAACCAATTAAAATAACATTTGCAACAAAGCTTGTTTCTCTTTAAGGAAATATTTATGATTATGACGAAAACGATATGCAAGTGTACCAAGAAACGCGGCATATTTGCTCACGAAGACGCGTGGGCCATTTATAGCCTAGACTATAAAATAATTTAATAAACATTTTTACTGCCGGTAATTTTATGGTCAAACTAGCTTTCGGTTTGCATGACATTTAGTTTGCATCGACGTATGTTTGTACCAACATATATTATATTTGATAACATTCCATTGTAGGATATAATAATTCGTATTTTAATTATTCGTCGTATGTTAATTTTCTTTTACGTTTAAAGTAAATAAAAATCACTGGAAATATATTGAGATCAAAATATATGTGACTATTAAATATAATATCTGTGGTATATATTGATTATTAACTTAAACTTAAGACTTTCCCAAATTAGGAATATGAAATTGTATAAAAGCGAATTCTGAAATAAAAAAGAAACACGTAACAAAACGTAAAACAATAAAAAAGCTTTTTAATATGCCTTATATAAAATATCTAAGCTATTTATATAAAAAAAACTACAGCAGCATATACAACTTTATTTCTAATTACTATATTCCTAATTAATGTAAGTATATACAAATAATGAATAAGATTAAATCTAGGTATATTGAAATTATAGTTGTCAAACAGTGCCTTATTCCGGTTAGCTTACTTATTAAAACAAGATGAAAATAATAAAAAATCTCATTATTTGTCATTATAGAGTCAAACAGATGACCAATGTCTTAATTCTAGGTTTTCCCTCTTTTCTCTATTCTGCGATATGCGGGATACAACGTGAAGCTAAAAAAAATTACACTTCAAGCCCTATGTATTCATTATTAAATGTTTTCTAATAATATAAATGAATATACTCGTTGGTACCGTTGCGTGTAGACACGCGTGAAAAATCATTTCATCGCTTTGTGTTACATATTATAATTACTACAATCATCAGGCTAAATGACTGCTAATAACTGCTGACAGGTAATAGCAACAGATTTTTTTGCTTTCAAGCGCTTCGAACAAGCAACACTGTGGTTTTTTTCTTATTTTAATTACTATTTAATATTCATCATTAGACGCCATTATGGCGGTGTTGAGGAATTTCTGATGGGACACGCAATAATTCTAAGTAAGCTTTTTTTAGCAGGCGAAAACTCGAATCAAGATTATTTGTGCCTAGTTTAAAGACCAAAATTCGAGATATTGCTTGGCAAAATTGGCGAAACTCAATTGCTCGGAAATGGAAATGATTTAAATAAAATCATACCACCGAATGGATATTTTTTAAGTAAACATAATAATTATTATTAGATCTCCATTTTCCTGTTGTTACACAAAAATTAGTGCTGGATGAATTTTTACTGTACTTACAAAAAAATAAAAAAATAGTTAGTAGCTACTGAATGAATTTAAGAAAAAGAAAATACAAAATTATAGCTATGAATTAACATCAAGCACTAAATCAACGTAACAAGAAGTGACTTTCATCATTTGTCGAATCTTGATCAATTATATGGCATTTTATACTCTTGATGCATTATGCCTTATAGTATTTATATTTCTATAGTATGTACATTTTAGCTATCACAGTTATAAAATATATAATTTATTATAAAGCAATAAAAAAAAAAGAAAATATATATATATATATATATATATATATATATATATATATATATATATATATATATATATATATATATATATATATATATATATATATATATATATATATATATATATATCTATATATATATATATATATATATATATATATATATATATATATATATATATATGATATAAATGAATTCGCATTGGGCATTTATGCAATATTTATAATGAGGTGGTGTTCTAATTATTATATTTCTTTGAATACAATTCTATTTTTTTTTAAATATGTTCAATAAAATTATAACTATTTTACTTTAAACTTTTACTATTTTATTTTACTATTTTAAAATTATACTATATTTTTTTTACAATATATACTTAAAGGTATAGATAATTAAGATATGTTTTTTTTAACAAAACTTAGTTTTTATCAAAACTAAGCAACGAGCAATATTATATATTCTAAAGAAAAATCACAAAAAAATATTAAAATTAAAAACAATTTTAATTATAACAAATATACTAATTGTTACCAAGGAATCGGTTGTAAGAAAACACATACATATATAAATATTAAAATGTGATGCGTGAGTAAACCAGAACATCACCTCATTAGTGTAAATGAAGGAATAATTCGCATTGTTCGCATTAGCGCAATTGAAATCAAGTTCTTAGTAAGAATTTTTAAGTGGTCTTCTTGTATAAGACCAACGATCAAGTTTAAGTTTAAAACGTGGCTTACCTTCGTCTATCTTCCGGGAAGCTTCCTCCAAATCGCTGCCAGCATAGTTGAGGATTACGAGCACCAAGGGCATCATCTCCCAGGAATAGTGAAACTTTTCTAATAGCTTATGACAATTTTCCACTAAGGACTCTAGTGACACTGCTGTAAACAAAGAAAAGAGGGTTTCAGACTTCATGTTCGTACATCATTATTATAACAATTAAATTCTATAGAGATGCACGCGTCGTGACGCAGCATTTATTGTACCTAATACGTTCATTTTTTTTCTGTGCAGTTCACACACGAATTGGAGTACACTCACCTAATTTTGTTTATATACTCCTGCCTACATATATTGCTAAACACGAAATTGCTCTCGGGCAAAATAATGAGTACCTATATCCGATTTAGTTTCAAAATATTTAATTTACACTGTATAGAATCTTCCTAATTCCTATTCAAAGATTATCAATTATCAATTACAGATAATAAATAAAGGCAATTAAATTTATAAAATAATAATAATAATCCTTTATTGTACACCCAAGAAAAGATATACCAAAAAAAATAATATACAAAGAAACAGAAATTGTACAAAAGGCGGCCTTATTGCTTAATAGCAATCTCTGCCAGGCAACTTTAATGCAGGGGAAATAACAAAATTGGATAGGGGGAGATTTGGGGAATATGTACGTTACATTAATTTTGTCACTAAGTACCTGACAGAAACTATAAAGCTGTCAAAACGCAGCTTAAAAACTTGAAATTTTAAATTTGTGCTCCATACAACGTGTCGCAATTGCCGAAAGGAAAAATGTGTTCAACTGGCTCGCTCGACACGCCATAGTTACAGAACATAATAAAACAATACAAATGTAAGCTGTACTTTCGATAGAATAATGTTTTTGAATATAACATTTGTAAGGAAACTGTTACTTTTATTTTATCCATATAAAAACCAATGATGAGCCGATAACTTTGTATTTACATATAAAAAATACTTGCTAAATATAACCGTATAGAACATATTACGTTTAGATTACAATACCTGGAATTGATTAATCACTTATCATTCCAAGAAAGTACTTAAAAAGTTTAGGTTGCTACATTTGTTTATACACAAGTTAGTCAATAAAGTGTCGGCTGCTTTGTAATAAAAATCTGTCGACGCTATATCGCTGAAGATCTAAATATTTATTTTGATTATTTTTATTACTTTCAACGCGATGTTGCATATAGTATTATACAATATTAAATAAACACATTACGAATTGTCAGTGGATATAAATTATACTGTATACAAGTTTTATTTCAGTTTAAATAACCTAATATAATACCACTTCGATTTCCACCTTTGCCCGAAATCTAGACGTTGTGTGCTGATGTTCGGAACACAACGCTGTATTGTTTATAGAAAAACCCTTCTATTTCTTAGAAGAAATAATAACATCAGCGCTATCCTTCAATATGTTAAAATATTCTTGCTTGCAGTTTAATTGAACAAAGTCCTTAAATATTTTATAAAAATAAAAAAATATATACAATTATTGCTTTTATTTATTAAGTTTCACTGTACTTATAGAGGATGTCGTGGCGCAGCGAAAAAGTATCTAAATGTAATCACGACAATAGTGGGTGCGATCACGCTCACTCTAACGGACAAGTAACGTAACAACTAACAAGACAAAAGCGTTAAACAAAAACTAGAATTATATAATAAGATCTAGCTTAGTTATCTAGTATTCATCTAAAATAAGGAAAATTAAAATAAATGATTTTCTAGTGTATAGTTTGAATTTTATAGACTACTAACTTATTACAGTAGTATGTACGCCTTGACTCTTAAGAATTCCAAGCTGCTTATTAGTGTACTTAAAAGTAAAGCTCGCAGAAACAGTTCTATATTCGGAAGTATGAATGTACCCATTCAATTTCTTTTGAAGCCGTATTTTAACAATTTTCTCAATAAAAATATTTTGTAATTTGAAATAAGTGTCAATAATTAAACACAAAAATTGATAGGCTAAGTGAAAAACAAATCTTGTTTAGATGCGAGCTTTTAAACATATATGTATAATTGTGGTTAAACAGTTGTTCTGTAATATACCTACAAGCTACCTCTATGAAATAACGATACGAACGATATGTATGCAATAAAAAATAATATATAGATCGTAGATATTACTCTATTTTCTACTTTTACGACCTTTGCGATTACTTGGAGTTAAAAGTACGGGTATACAATCGTTGGTGTGTCTATACCTATACAGAAATATGCGGGTTGTACCTAGATACTATTGACAATTATTATTTATGAACTAGCGACCTGCCTACAGCATCGCCCACTAGAACTACACGATTACTTTTTTATTATTAATTAAGTTCGTTTTGGAATTATTCACGCCATTAAATCGTATCTCATCGATCTTCTCCGATTTATTCTAATAAAGCTTTCTTTCGAATCTGTTATTAATGAAAACCATATTTGTTACTTATCTAAAACATTATCTAAACAATCTATATATTTTTAGCATTGGTGTGTAATATTGCGCAAGTTAATGTTTTATAGATATCACTTAAATATTATATCTGAGCAGACGAGTCTCTCACAATTCGAATTTATATTCTAAGTCCATTCCAACCGATTTTTCATTTTTATAACCATTAAAATAATGGTTAAATTAAATAAAAACATATGTATAATTTATTCGACAAAATTTTCGTTAAAATCATATAATTCAGCTCTACTTGCGAGCAATCGACATAATTTGAATTGTAATTGAAAATTGAAATTCTACGGAAAGTGCATGGAACACCAGAACCTGAACAAACCACCCTATATGGTTGCTTTAGGTTTTAAGCTATTGCCCTGTTAAATTTTTCTTTATGGGAACTGGACTGAATCCTATCGTATCCTATCCTGGAGGATAAAAACTTTTTTTTATTATTTTTTTTTAGTTTAATTTATTTTATATTTTATTTATTTAGTTGCATTCTACAAAAAGAATTCGATTAAGCAATTGAGAAACAGCCAAGGTTAACCAATTCATATCAACAGCTACAGCCATCAAATTACCTATAGTACTGAACAGGTTATAAAGCAAAAGTCGCAATGCGCCACTTCCCCCGTTTCTGTTCGTTTTACTACTTGCTTTAATGTTCACCTAGGGTTAGACTTGCTTAAAGATTCTTTAAATACATTTGGTTTCGATAAGTAAAATGTTGAATCAAGTATAATTTTTCTTTGTAGTACTTTCCTGTAATATATATATATATATATATATATATATATATATATATATATATATATATATATATATATATATATATATATATATATATATATATATATATATATATATATATATATAATATATATATATATATATATATATATATATATATATATATATATATATATATATATATATATATATATATATATGACATTTCTTTTTCTCTCTTTAATAAGTAGCGAAATCCATCATCTCAGTTTATTTATATTTTATTTATATTGTTATTTATATTGTTTATTTATATTGTTTCATATTTATATCAGTAGTATATTTATATTTTCTTGTTCAAAATAAAATTCACGACATGTTGCGACTGGTAAATTAGTCAACTTGATTGCTAAAATAACAAGTGAATAATTGTACCTAATAATAATTTTTGTAGTAAAAAAGTTATTACCTTAGTTGACATATACAGAAAAAAGCACAAAAAGTCCTGCCGCCTCTTTGATGCCGACTAGGAGGCGCGGGCTTAAGTCCCCTTTTTTTAATGTGGAATAACATTTAAAAAATATTAAAATACTACAATAACTTGCGTTTCACTGACAGATATATCAGTTCAGTGTGGACACGCCATTACACGAAGCGTAATAAAACTTGAGTGATACTAAACTATGATGGACTTTAGAACTAAAGACATTCAAGTTTGGCGTTTGAAGACTATAATTTTATGCCTTGTAAGCTGACGGGTCTCAGCGACATAAGAAGGATGCCACTGACAGTAAATTATATGACGTCCGTACATAAAATTGTCACCCTGTAGGTACATCTATTTAGGTGTAATTCTTTGTACTTAGGAGTGAACTTATGGCACTAACAGCCAATAGTGTTAAAGCTTTATTGTTAACATACAATAGCTATTGTCGCTTTAAAATTTTACAGGCAGTAGTATATTTTTAAAGCGTTTATTTAAGAACATATACTTTAAGTATTACAATCCAAGAAAATACGAGTTTATATTTCATGTGGAACGTATAGGTAAGTTATCTACAGGTTGTAGGTATCTATGGTGGTACGCACATACGACGTACGGTCAACATAATATATATTACGGGGAAATCCAGGATTTGCATTAGAGTTACATGCTCCTTTACCCCTTGACATTTAGGCACTGCCATATTGACGGTCCGGACGACGCGCCGGTTCGCTTGTGGACGATGTGAACACGTTTTTGGACGTATTGGGGAATACTAAGGGACACATTGTTTTATATACTACTTTGATGACTAAGTTCTTGTTTTTTCTTTTGATTTGTCCAAATATCCATCATCCTTAGGGAGACATGATCCACAATGATTGAGGGAGACTTGCTCAGTGGTTATTGATATTTTTTATTAGCAACATAGAGAAAAAAATTCTAAATATGAGATTGTATATTGCATGATATATATACCTATGTTCACGAAATATATATCGGATTGTCCAATGATGATGATGATGTACGCTAAATGTAATGTATTTGCATAATGGTATATATACGCTTTTAAACTATTAAAAGACAAGCTTTTAATTGCTATCTAGCTTAAAGTAAAAGGGGTTTAACTCTTTCGGACTCCACCCTACCTGTTTGAAAAACGAAGGCTGAGATGGATTAAATGGGGATATTATGGCATTATGCGTAAAACAATTTCTGACAGTATTCCTATGGTTTAATGTGTTTAAGACAATAGTAATATTTACTCTATATATTATTTATATATATTATTTAATAGTAATTATTTAAAAACCCTCTTAAAGTCTTTGGAGGTAGAAATTCAACAAACTTACTAGAAATGCATTAATAGCATAGAAGGAAGTTTTTTGTAATAAAATGAAAGTAACTTATAGGATTATTCCTGACAGGGAGAAGGCATGTTTAAAGCAAGACAATAGGCATTGTTCGTTTGGTCCACAAAGATGGCGGATGTGTTGTTTAGTCTATGTTTAACACATTAAATGTTATGTTCGCTATTAAATAGCCTTTAATGATGGTTACATTAGTTCCCGAGGTCAGTGGCTTAGGTATAGTATCTGCTTACATAACTACATATGTATAGGTACTGATAACCCTTCATATTTTACACACCTTTTTAATAAAATATCTATTAAGTACTTACTACTTAAATGACAAATAATGTTTTGATTTAAGATATGAGTAGAGAGGAGAAGGATGAGTTCTTATAATAGATTATTTTGTGAATTTCTTATTAAAATTCACGGAAAATTGACCATAAACTAATTTTTTTTCTCTTTATCTCATTCACATTATAGTTTTGTCAAACCAAATCAAAAACATTGTATGGAAGATAGATGTACATAAATGGATTTAAAAAAAAAGACATTAAAAATTATGTAGAGATCATTTCAACATAAATCTTTATTAACTATTCAAACAACCTTGTACTTTAGTACCTACCTACAGTCATATATCTAAGTACATAGGTTGTTGAAAAATCAAAATAATAACTATCTAAACAGTAATAAATCAGCATTGCTTAGACGCGCCCGAAAACGTAATAAAACGTGGCGTAACGTCCACCGTTATAACTTTATAAGCGGGGCATCTGGCCAATGAGTACGCGAGGACACGCCTACAGCGCGCGCGATTGGCTGCCCACTTTGACTATAGAGCCGCTTTTTTTCTCTAACGCCTACGTAAGCTCACGTTTTTTCCGCTTAACGCTGGAAATTCGTTTGGAATATTAATATGAAGACGTTGGCCGTAAGTGTTTAATGTAATCAGAACTCGATTCTAAGATTATGTTAGTAACTTATTACGATATTATTGTGACATAACTTAAGCTATTTAGCCTGAAAAAAAATATAATTCGTCCATAAAATTTAAATATACGTGTATATCTTCACTAAATTATATACAATTATATATTTTTAATAATATATTTTAATAATGGGCAAGCGCGAATAATAAAAGGACCAACAACAAGATTTTATGTATTTTTAAAGTTAATAAATAAGTAACATTCAAGTAAATGACAACAATTACCTACCTACGTAAATACTGATTATTATTTTACAACAACCAATGAGAATATGTTTGCAAATATACAATTTTATTACGCAGAATTTATTTATACTACATAGGTACCTTCTAGGTATAGTGACGCTACATATAAAATGACAATTTATAATTATGAATAATTTATAATTATTATAATTGGTATGTGTATATATGTATATAATATAAAAAAAACTATTTAATGGCTGCACTAATGAGTATCGCATTTAGCACGCATGCGCAAGTTTTTACTATCTTAGACGTTTTGTTTAGTCACGGGTAATAAGTACATTAGTGTTCTGAAAACTAAAAAAAGTCCTTTGTCATACGATCAACTCTTTATAGCATTTACAACAGTAGTAGATAGGTGCTTAAAATTGGTATATCTGTAATATTATATTATAGAAAGATATAGAATTGAAGCTAATACCCCCGGATGTTCTGATATTGTATAAAAGACGTATTTGGTACGTAAGTTCTTGTGTATGAAAAGATGCTTGATGTGTTCAATTGGACACTTCACCTACCTATACCTAGGTACACGTAAATGAGGATGAGGCGTGTAGCTCAACATATTTTATAACCTAATTAGCATAAAGAAAGAGGTGGTTGGTACGATTTATGGGTTTTCCTGAGTCAAAGAACAAAGGCTATATTTAAAAATTAGCTAAAAGAGATAACAAAATTTTGAGACATTAAAATTTTAACGAAGCCGGTGTCGAACCCATGCCTTTTGTTAAACGCTCTAACGAAACTAATTAGGTACGTAAGTTATACAATCTTACTGACTTAAATTGAAAATGTAATATACAGTAATAACCAATAATCTTTTAGTAGAGGTAATTTGTAGAAATTACCCTACAAAGACGCTGACAATGAAAGCTTAGACAAAAGCTTTTAGAAGAATTTCCAGTTTCCAAAAGTTCCATGCGTCCATATTTTTATAAGTTTCTAAATGCATATATACATATATAGATGTAGAATATACTTGTGTAGGTACATAAGTAGATATTTCCCAAATCTGTTAACTAACTGAATACATACGTACAATATTTAAATATTTATAATTAAGATAAATAAATAATATCCTCAATTTTTTTTTGAAGCGAAGCGAAGCGATTTTCTTGTTTCCAATTAAACATCAGTACCTATATACCTAGGTACCGTAGACACATACCTATCTATAGGATACCATGCGAACTGTTGTTAGAGTATTTTATAGACCATTGCTCTCATCGCAATAGCCTAATCGGAGTAATCATCTAATTGCGTAACAGAAACTAGGCAATAACACTAAAACCAAATATGATACTGTAATAAACGAGCTACAATACACATTTGAATTTTATATCCAAAGATCGAAACGATATGTAGATATCCTTTATGTTTCTTTCTCATAGTAAACTTCAAGTTTACGTTGTAAACTTGTATTGGGGCTATTACTTTACATAGGATTATATAGTAGGAAAATGTATGGGGCTATAAAAAATATGCATAGCTTCCATATGTCTTGTCTATAATTTGTCAGATAAATGTGGTGTATGTATTTTTATGTTCTACAACTACTCTAAATAAGACAAAGGGGAAAAGCGGTTATAGATTAATTTGTTATCTATTTTCTAATAAATAGATATATCAAATCTCAATACAAAAACATTTGGCGATTGTGACTCGAATCTTCTAAATATAAATGTTACCCAGAGAAATTCACACCTCTTGTTTTTAAATATATATATATATATATATATATATATAGATATATATATATATATATATATATATATATATATATATATATATATATATATATATATATATATATATATATATATATATATATATATATATATATATATATATATATCACTTTAAGTGCAAAAATAAATAAAGTAGGTATAATAATATGATTTATGCACCTAAGTCAATAAATCTTTACCGCCGCATACATTGTACGTACAATTAACGAGAGAATTATGGGGGTCATGAAAAGCCCATAAATCCGCCATAACGCCGCAAGGACGATTGTTAATAACCATAGGATACGACGCAGTAAATCTAGCTAGAAACTTCTAAGACATGTTAAACTATTGGAAAAATGGCTTAAAAGGTAGGTATTAAATAAATTTCACATCCAATAAGTATATCAAGCAATGAGTTCAGTACAGTTCAGTTTTTTGATTACGGCGTTCTGAGCGTGCCGATTGAGTCAAATCACTTCGTTAAAGTCACGTTCTATGGAGAAAAGCAATATTAGACAAAATCAAAGAATATTAATAATAATAGTTGCTGTGTTTTCTGCCATCATTACAAATTTTTTTCTTCTGACTTACAAAATATATGTAAAATTCTTACTTTACGGATTTTTTAAATCAATATGCCTATCATATAGTTCGTTCAAATCTTTTTTTTATGGGAAATTTTCGAAACTTTGATATAAGGGAAGTGACAGTAGGTAGGTATATGTCAGTATATTTTGTTATTATATATATTCTTTAGTATTCCGCATATAGTAAAGTACGCATAGAGATAAGAGAATCTAGACACTCCAGTCTTTGCTTTTCGCTCGAATTCGAGACACTGGCTCTTCCTTACGAGAGCAACCACAAAATAGAATTAATTCCCCGGAATGGAAATGAAACCAGTGCCCATCGAGTTTAACAGTTTAATCTCTGTTATTAAAATTAATAATGTATACTTCAAGCAAGTTTTAGTGTTAAGTGTAACATTTAATATATACATTTTTCGCGATATCTAATATTTTTAAGCGTGTTAACAGATCATTATTTAAAGGTTAGAACCGTTTTCCCATCCTTGGATGTCAATTGTATGGAAGGTAAAAATCTCAATGCTACATAAATAATGTCATGGTGTACCTAGATTTTGTTTAAATAGTGAAATTTAATTAAAATAATTAAATTAAAATAATTAAATAATTAAATTTAATAAATTTATATTAACTTTAATTAAATATAATAAGTAATAATGTAATTATTATAAAAATATAAATAGAATTATAGGTATGCAAAACCTTAATTCACAATTATTTTAATCGAATAATTAGCTAGCCTTAATAATATACATTTATAACAAAAATAATTAAGTTATAATTATTAGAAATACTCAATTTTTTTACTATTTTATAAATTAGTACTATTTTAAATAATAAAACCACAACGACACGACGTAGGTGGATAGGTACCTACATATACATTAAAATTTCAATATAAATTAATCGATTATTGTTATAACAAACAATTAGACTCAAATAAACGTTGATATCGATAAAATAAATGATGAATGCGCCATTTCTCACGTCCGGTCCAGTGATATGGGGCATAAGGGGCCTTTCAAACAACGCATGTCGGCTAATGCCAACATTACGTACATTGTGCGAAATACGTGACTTGAGCAGCGGTTAAGAGGAAGTGCGATAACAGTATATGGTCCCATTGTGGACGGGAAATCGTATTTCAGCTTCGAAGAAGCATTTCTAATTTTCTTTATAAACAAATAAGTATGTGGAACGGTTGCCGGTTATATTTTAATGTTTATTAAATGGTATTATTGAAGTAGATTTTATTAGATATATCAATGAAAATTTTAAAAAAATAATAATTATGAGTATTTGACAATGAAATATATTATTTTAAATTATATAAATATCTTATAGAAGATGTTAAATGTTACAATATATTTGAATATTCAAGTGAAATGATAAGCAACTTTGTAAAGGGAGCTGTAAAATAGGCGTGACTTGAAATCAAAATGGCGTCGGCTATTAAGCAAATAGTTAACTTTATATTCGTTTTCAGTCACGGTACTATAATAACATAAATATTTATTATAGCATAAAAAATAATTAAGTATCTTTTGTGTTTGCTTAATATTAAAATGTCACATATCACATTTCAATTTAGGAGTTTCTATTATAGGTATAATTTTTTTCATTTAAAATAGTTAAAGCTTAAAATAGTTTTACATAAGCTTGATTAAAAAAATTAGAGTCAGGTGTTTAGTTGGTATGTAAATGTGGAAAGTAATAATTAAATGATAATTAATGAGTTTTTCATACAGATATATACACATATGCATATGCATCAAATTATATACCTACAAATAGATTTATTTACTAAAAAAAATTAGAAAAATATATTCTACTACTACTAATATATAGATATATAGGTATATAAAGGCGCATGCATATCCATACCATTATGTAAAATTGGCAAAGTTACACAAGCTGTAAAGTACCTAGGTGAGTAGACCTCGTTTCAACATACACATTATGTGCAAGCTATTTGCTGGGAATCATTAATAATTGTCAGTACAACGCCCCGCCCATTGCGCAGATACATTGAACCAACTGCAATAATACGCCAGAGGAAATCAAACCTTATTAACGAGACAAAAGCTTATAAACTAACTAACTATCAAACACGAAGTCCACGAAGCCGCCACGCCTTGGCGAAGAAATGATAAATGTACAGATAATGACGGCACCGCCAACACTCGTGTTTTCGAAAATTATCCTTAATGATAGAGACAACATAAATCTAAATATAGAAACGAATAATTTCAAAGGTATCGAATTTAATATATTCTTTTTGAGTCGACGTAAACAATAATTATGTTGAAATAAGACCTAGAGCTGCCATTATTTTAATGCTCGGCTACTTTTATCTTGGAATCACGTTTTGTAATTATATTAAGTTTGAATTTTAAATGGTTACTGAGTTGCAGTGTACGCATACTTTGAAGGTGGAGCGAAATTGGAAAAAAAAAATTACCATACATCCTATGTGAATCAAACAATACAGACAAAATGGATAAATCAGCACAAAAAGAAATGGAAGCAAATTATATTCTTACTTAATGACTGACTGTTACCATTTAGCAGGTACTATAGAAATTTCACTAGAATAATAAGTTCATTACTTGAACTAAAGTCCTTATACCATCCAATTTTTTCAATCGAAGCAAATTTTGTCTGAGAGAATATTTATACACGAACCTAGTTATTATAAACCATTTATTATACAAGACGATCATAAAATTTAAACCATGCTGCGATCGTTTACAAACTAATCGATTAAAATGGTCAATTAATCATAAAATCGAGTAAAAATTCCAATAAGAATCCGTTCTTATATCTATATACACATATATAGGAGGACATTTATAGCCTAAATGTGACACACCAAATAACAAATTAAACAAGTGAACACAGGATAGTATATAAGTGGATAGTATATAAGTATTCAATTGTTTCTTTTGACTAATGCATATAGAATAGAATTGTTCTTAGTATCGTAGCTAAAATATAATAAGTGTCTGGCCAAAAATAGTATTTTATATTTTTGTTAAAACAAAACAATAACAAAATGTATAGCTATACAGGGGGAGCTTCATAAAACTCAGATAAAGTTAAGTTTGAGTTAAACCTGCGGAGTTGATGAGGCGAATAAAAACTTTTTATTGCAGCCATGAAAGCGGTAGCGCAGTTCCCCTACTACTGCAACTTCCCACTGTATTATCGAAATATGATTGATGATCTTATCGATTTAAAATTACAAGGCTAAGAAACCGAATGAAAGATTTGAAGATATGTTACCTACTTACTGGAAATACCTACAGTAACAATATCTACTAATAAATAAAATTATTTTTCATCGATATTTATTATTATATTTTTATTATCCTAGGTATAGCTTTTCCTCAAGAATGATATAAAATAAAATATATTTTCTCGTTTATTCGAGTTGTCTTAGTACCTTCCTATTGTGGTTTACTGTATGCATACGGCACGTAACTGTTTTAGTTTGCCAACAAACGGTTTTGTTGGGAGAATCAAACTTTTATTACGTTATCTAGGAACATATGAAAATAATATGATATTAAATTAGAGAATAATATTTAGTGTCATTTAGGGAGGCTATTTTCTAGACTTTCTTATGTTTTGGACATTTTAAAGTATTATTAAACACTAAATAAGAAAAATATTTGTAGAAATCGTATAAAAACTGCAACATACCAGAATCCGTACTCAGTTTCCAAGAAGTAACTCACGGTTAAAATTTAAATTTATATACGTTTTCAAATAAATTATTTTTTACTCACTTTTGTTTTTGCATGCTCAGAGATTATAGAAATATTTGACAATATTCTATGTACAGAGGCATTATCAGATATAGTGCGGAGAGATACTCGTAAATAATGAGAAAGTTTTATCTTGCCAGACCAAAGATAACATTACATATTAAATGACTTGGCATAGGTATACAGTGCGATCAAAATTATGCTGGTTACAGTTAGGTAAAGGTAAGCTTCGATACATGATATCTTTCGTTTACTTCGTCGGTGTAATAAGCTGCATACTGTATACTGTAACAAATAAGTTTGGAATGTATAATTGACCTTACCTACCTAAACAAATGTATTCTTACAAAAATGTAAAAAAAAAATTATATAATCATATAAACATATCATGTGCCGGTTACAATATCTGTGTATTAAATTTATGTAACATTCACAGTAGAAACTCTTCAATTTATTTATAATATTATGCACTATAAAATGCTTTTACGCGGTACTTAAATTTATGTTAAGGTTTAAAGTTTACGCTTCATCGAATTAAAGTGAAAATTAAATATGACAAGTTGTATATTAAGAGAGTTTTGTGTGCATATTATGTTTAAGAATAAGATTCAATTAATGCATTACCTACTTAAAAAGATATCTAAAATGTTATCAAATATTTTGTATATTATATTAAATAAGTTATATATGTAATTGACGTTAAAACCGTACATTTAAATTATATTTACATCGGAAAAGGAAAGCTTAAAAGGAAGCTCCATTCAATAACTTTGTTTAGATTTAAATTTAGATTTGTTTGGTTTTGGAATAAATATAAAAAAAGCGGAATGAAGCGTGAATTTGGAAAGATATTAAGATTGATAATATATATAGCAACTGTAATTGTGTAGTTGTGATATAAAATATACTTTTAATAATTAAATCAGGAGAAAATCCATGGCATACATATTAAGGTTAACTGACAATAATAATTCAATTTAAAATATAATTAATAAAATTTATTTATTTAAGAATTTTTTTTTTCAATTACCTTATTTAATTTAGTGAACGATTATTTGAAAATATATTTTAGAAATTATGGTTTACTCATCCTTTATTTATAGGATCATTTTATTGTATGTCTGTCCGTCCGTCTATCAAGACTGTTTTCTCAAAATCGCTTGGGCTTATCAAACTGAAATTTATTTCAAATATCCAAGATCCCTGAAAGCTCTGAAAAAATTAAACTTCTTAGTTAACGAAATCAAAAGATATGAACGTTAATGATTATTTTTGGCGCATTTCTATGAAATCGTAACTAAGGGTATATTCGGTTGACTTAGATTTATAAAACTTGGCAATCAGTTAGAACTAATTGTATATGAAAAGGATAAAAGCCGAAAATTAGACATTTACAGGTGTATCAAGAAAAACACGATTACAAATCTGTTTGTGTAGTTCATTTCATACAAAATGTCTACATACCGATCACACGTTTAAACTTGTTGAATATAATAAATTGTATTCGTAAACGTATAATAATTAAATTGTTACGGAACCCTCGGTGCGCGAGTACCGCTCGTACTTGAACGATATTTAATATTTAACATATAAAAATAATATTACCATACAAAGAGCAGACTGTAAAGTACCTATTACATAAGTAGGTACCACCTATATTTAACCTCAGTTTAATAAAGTACATGCCTCATTGGCAATTATTTACTAAATTATCTTTTACTTGTAAAAGATTATCATTAAGCGTCTTTGAGTTCTCTAACTAGAAAGTTCGTAAATAAAATAACTACTTACATATTAAAATTTACTACTAATTTTATAATGTGCGTTTGTCTGCCTTTGAGGTTATAACAATCTTAAATATATAATTTATTTTCGTTTATGTATAAACAGCCAAAACCAAAATACATAGCTTTTACTTGCAGCTTCGTCCGCGTGGTCTAATAAAAAAATAATATTTATGTATGTACCTCAAAACATTTGACGTGATGTTAAATAGCATTCCTTGATAAATGGACCAATGGAAAATGCACAGTAGCACAGCGTCCGCAGTATTTCATTCTCCTCGCCATGGAGCAAAGACAAAGCGCGGGGATAAGTTCCACCACTAAACACTAAAAATGAGGAACGTAGTGTTTTAACATTAAGTATTTACCCTGCTATATGCAGGATACAGCATGAAAATTATTATTTATTTTATTTTAACCAATAGCGCGTTCAACTAAACATACTACTTATATTATTATTATAGACAATTAAGTTCCGATTATAATGTTTAATAACCAATTCACTTGACCTATTTAGTTGAGAAAAAGGAAAATGAAAAGCAGTGTTTGTCATTGGGTTATCATATCTGCTTAAACGTTGAAGGTTGAAGCTGAAGCTGAAAACAATCATTAGTAACCCTATTTTGCATTAAGAATAAAAGTACTACTCTTTAATACATTTAACAAAAATGGTTCAAAGCAGTTGCTACGTACAGTGTAAAAACACTTATTATATTTATAATAGGTGTATCTTATATCCTGCATATGCCGTTAAGGCATCGAAAAAATCGTAGCTGTTCTAAATTCGACTAAACTGAAAGATTTTGTACGACTGAAACAATAAAAGATTTATAATGGTACAATTCTATTAAATATTTAGGTGACTGGATAGGTATAGGTAGGTTCGTATAAGTAAATATATATTATACAATTATACAAGCTGCGCCCGTAACTTTGTCGACGTGATAAAGTAAATTTGACATTGACATTTGGTAGCAGTTTCGTCGTATAAAATACTTTAAAGTTATATAACTATTTTATTTATGAACCTGTCGAAACAAAACAAAAATTATACTAAATTACTCTTTTTACTCTAAATATTAACTAAAGTTTGCCATTACACAATGATGTGAAATAATAAAACACCTGTTGAGTCACAAATGCACAAACGCAAAAATAAAAAAAAAAACTTTTTAAGTATTTTATCTCCCACAATAATAGCTTATTAAATATATATTTTACGTATACTTAGGTACTAAACGTACTATACTTATTTATATTACTATTGAAGAATAACTCAACAATTTAATACATTTATACAGAATGGCATATTTGTCTCAATATTTTACTATAATTGAATAGGCACAACAATTAAAACGAATTATTTAATCACACCTACGTAAGATATTTATTGAGAGTATTTTACAATTGAATAGCATTCAAGAGCTAATTCCGATTAAATCGGCTATGTATGTTTTTTTTTAAATTTACTTTTAATTACTTTAATTATTTACTTTAAATTTACCTTAATTACTTTTCAGAAAATAAATACGCGCGTACTATTATCCTTCTATTATAATAAATATCCTTCTATTTCATTCAACAACCAGTGGTTTAAGTAGACAAGGAGTTAAATAACTTCCCTTTTTATTAAATGAATGATTTGAACTATTTATGATTCTTAGGCTGTATATTAGACTAGCTATGCTCTTAATTACTCATTATTAATCCATTAGGTATTCAACTTATGCCGATTATTTAGTATAATTAAAAAAATTGTGTTAGGTTTTACACAACTGCCACTAAATAATAATTAACAAACATAACACTAAGATAAAAATTCTCTTAAAAAGTTGAAGCTCTTAAAAATTGTCTTATTTAAAATAATATGTACTCGCATAAACGTAGATTATATTTTAATGATTTTTAAAGTATTAATATACACTAAGTATAGAAAAAATAGTTAAAGAAAATTTACAAAAATTATTGAAAACCGTCCAAGACGTAAAAACGTAGATTATGTTCAGTAGTACGACAATAAAGCGTCATCAGATGATTTCTTCTCTAGATTGTACTATTATAGTTCTTTAAAACATACAATTCTATTATTTTTTCTGTGTAATATAGAACAATAGTAGTCTAGGACTAGATTATACACACAATAAGCGCGCGCTCAATGAGTTGTATTTACAAACACGGTACGAGGATGTCGCAAAGCATCAATGTGTTTTGATTTGTACAATCGATGATGTAAGAAATTACCTAATCTACACATTCTTGTTTTTTATTTAACTATTTTTACTAAAATATTGTCTCAATATTTAAAATGTAGGTAAATCATCGGTTTAATCAATCTCATTTGTTTATACGAAACAAATGAGTTTAATTAAACATCTACTCTTCTTCTTTGCTCTATTTGTATCAAAATACGCGAATTCCACATGTTAACTAATTATGAATGATAATGACACTAAAAAAAGTAATATCTCATATCATACTTATAACAATTCAACAAACAATGACTCGAATTCGAGTTGGCCGCACTAGCCGCACCAAATATGTACCTATATGAAATATATCGTGAAGCTCTAAATATTCTGCAAATTTTCGTTTACTGTAACTGTAACTTGGAATAATATTACATTTTTCCTGTTTTAGAAATCTTTTTTGTCTTCACGTAGCACGTTGTATGGTAGGCATAGGAAACGGCAGGTAGAAGGAATCTAGTGTTAAGACACTGTTCTCAGCTGCCCGCCTTTCGAGGCATGCCGTGTTGAGTGGCGGAACTTAACGCGGCGTTTTGCCTTGTTGCCACAGCGAAGAAAATGAAAATAATTCATTCTCCCCTCATAGATATATACCCACAAACCGTCGCGTTCCCAGGCAGACGCTATGCCCCTGCGATACGACGGTTCTCCATAATATACAAATTTAAATATATTTTATAATGCATAAAACATACAATAGAAACGAAGACCTCTATACAATTTTTAATTGCATTTTACTACAAAGGTAAATAAAAAAAAGGTTTTATTCAACTTAGAAATCAAATAAACTATAACATACAACTACTTTGTTTATCAACTATGTATTACAGGAAATAGTGTAGTTATTTTATGGTAAAATAAAATTTATACCATTAATTATTTAACTAATAACTTAGTCGTAAATGTGGCTCATTGCGATTACAATTTTAATACCGCTTCGTTATATATTCACAACACAACAATAAAATTTTAATTAAAACGAATACTTGTGTGGAAATTATATTCCCTTTTGGACTTGAAATGCTAAAGTAGTAATGCTTAAGTTATTATAGGTACATAATAAGTGTTCAATTTATCTCCACTTCGTGATATCTGCATATCTACTCATGTTTAACATAATATATATGATTACTTCTTGGCAAACAACCAAAGATGATTTTTATTTTATTATATATAAACATAGTGTCGCTGTGGGTCAATTCTAAACAGCTATCACTATGGTTAGGACCAATTTTTTTATTTAAACTTATAGATGCTCACAACTTCGTTAGAGTGCGACGCGATTTACCGATTTTTTAAATTATTGTAGTTTAGCTTATCCATTTTGGTTCTACATCAGGTACTCCAGATCCTATGTTTTTGTATTTCAAAGAAAAATGCTAATCATGTTCGATATTTCTTACAGTTTAGCTGGACAACAAAAATAATGGAAGCTGTGGTTCCCGATGGAAATGTATACCAGCCTTCATAATTAATTATAGCCCAGACCTAACAGCTATATAACAAAAAAAGTTTCATTAAAGTCCGTCCATTACATCCAAAGATGTGCGTGTACAAACAGATAGACACAAATTAAAAAAAAATTAAAAATAGATATTATATTCTAGTTCTATTTGTGTTTTTACACCATAATGTTTTCGTCAAAATATGCACGGACAATTTCCAGACAAATTTTTTACTTGTTTATTATAGTATAGATTATTGCTATGTTCAATTCCACGGTCTGGTATGACAAAGGCGTTGAGCACCGCCACTCAATACTCAATGTTGTACTCGAAAGTCGAATACCAGCTAAAAGCAAAGAACGAAGTTTACGTATCGAAGACCCAACTATGCGAGATAAAGTGTGAAACTGTTTTATAATAAGCCCTTAAAATTGACCATATTAGCTTCCACTGACTCAAATGCAATATCTAAATAAGACGGATAGTGACTATGAAACGTGCTATTATATGTATACCTTTATATATATATATATATATATATATATATATATATATATATATATATATATATATATATATATATATATATATATATATGTATATATATATATATATATATATATATATATATATATAATCTTTTTATTTCCTTTCAAGTGCGACATTAAGGATTACTTCAAACAATGTAAATAAAAGGAAATAAAAACTATTTAGAAGAATAACTGATAAGTATAGTTGTGCCATAATGCGCTTAACGATTATCTTCTAAATGTGACAATGATACTACTGCGTGTATTGTCAATAGCGACACCTACGTATTACAGTTGAGAATTTATTATAAAGAGCCTGTGACTATGAGCTATAGTTAGCACTTTAAAATTCTTTTTTTAAAAAGAAATGTTGGACTCCCGAGTAAAAATAATCATGTTAATTAGTTTTATCATATATGTGTTGATTATTCAGAAGTAAATAAAAATTACAAATCATAACACTTCCTTCATTCATTTTAATTTACATACATTAATGTTTATTGTATTAATTGAAAAGTCACTTCCTTCATGTTTATAATCATAGTGTGCACTGTTCCTAAATAAATAAGATAGGTAGGTAGTTGCCAGTTCATTTTTGTTTTGGCTATGACAAAAAATATTAAAAATTACGCACAAACATAAACAAAGTATGTAAAATATTATAGATTTTTTACATTATCTTTTGTATTTACTTGACATTACCCACGTAACTCGATACACGCCAGGAACTATATGAAAATATGTTACAAGATAGTGTACTACTCATAGCTATAGCTAATCTTCACTTGTCCTGTTTACAAACGTTTCACATTGCACGCAATATTTTAGCTGCATATCAATTGCTTTGCATTGCTCAAACACAATTTCCTATATTAATCATAGGATATAAGAAATACTTGAAAAAAAAAAGAAAACCTCTACGTACTTATTTATTTATTGCCAATATTAATTGTATTAATTTATATATGATATAAATATAAATATGTGTCAGCATAATAAGTTGTCCGAATCTAGTACTTCTTATGGTCGGTACACAGATTCACAAATAAAGCAAAGCGTTGTCACTGGTCATGATTATTTGCATATAATTTTAAGTATTATATATATTTACTGTAGTCCGGGTCGTCGCGCAGAGGCATAGCCTCTTCCTGTAAATGCGACGGTTTGTGGGTTCGATTCCCACTCGGGGAGAATGAATGATTTTCATTTTCTTCGCTCTGGGAACAAAGCAAAAAAGCGCGGCGTTGAGTTCCGCCACTCAACACGAAATGCCTCGAAAAGCGGAAAGCCGGGAACGGAGTATCTTAACTCTAGGTTCCTACGGTTCTTACGGGTCCTTCTGCCTACCCTGCCATGTGCGGGATACAGAGTGAAGCAATTTTTTTTATTTTTTAATATATATTTACATTCAAAAAACGCCTGTTCATAGTGCAGTGCAGATAGAGAGTGGTATCGTTGTCATATACGTCATTTCATACAACATGCAGCAAAAACGGACCATACAACCGGCACGTCGACAGAATGAGTGACGAAAGAATGGTAAAATATATATATGAAGCGAAAGTGAGACTGGTAAGAGAGGCAAGGGAAGACCTTGGTTGACCTTCGAAAACATAGTGTCGAAGATACTGGAGGAAGGTCACATAGGTTATGAGGACCCCCCGGAGGTATATAATGAAGAGGTAAACGACAGTGGACGAGGCGATAGAGGTATGCAGGCCCCAGTCCCTAGCGGAGTAATCAGAGGACTATCCCTCTGGAGGATAAAGCGTAAAGCTATGTATTCATGTATGTAATTCAGTAGCGAAGTGTTCATATAACACGATTCCTATCGAGTCGACCTTTTGTAAATCTTACTAAATAAATTAATAAATAGAAAATAATAATTAATAATTAACGTGCAAAAACCCCACTATAACGCAATTTTATTTCATGCAATACAAGTCATAAAATATGCCTGGGTAAATAAACTTCGTAAACTAAGCTCAATTTTTATATTATCCCAATTAAATTATTTTTTATATTTTCATTCGATGCCGGCTTACTTTAATAAAAATTATAGTCCTCGCCAGTGGTGTGTGTATGTACCTACTCTTGAAAGAAAGAGAACACATTATAATTATCTTATTTATTAACCGCATACAGCGCTATTTGAACTGCTCACATTGTAATCTCTGAGTATGCTCTATAATTTATGAACTTCAGACGTTTTGTAAATACTTCTTGTAGTAATAATATATGAAAAGTAATATTAATGTGACTATAAGGAATTTGTTTTTTTTTTCATGTCTGTCTCGCTACATTTGCGTCTTTGTAATATTTTGTAAATTAAATATATACCTTCACGCTATATCCCGCATGTAGCAGGAAAGAAAGAAGGAACCTAGTGTTAAGACACTCCGCCCCTCACTTTCCGCTCAATGTTTGAGAAATTGCGTGTTGAGTGGCAGAACTCAATGCCGCGCTTTGTCTTTTTACCTCACCGAGGAAATTAAAATTATTTATTTTCCCAAGTGGGAATCGAACCCACAAAAGTCGCCTTTACAATCAGATGCTGTGCCACTGCGCCACGGCGGCCATACGCTGATATTTTATAATGTATATTAAAATACATGTACCATAATAGTATAACCATAACATTAATATTTCGTCCGAAAGTGTAAAAAAAATCTCTATACAAACATTTAATAAAAGAAATATAAAGAAACACTTTATCGTATCTATCTTAAAAGTATTTCAAGATCTAGACCAAAAGGTCCTATAACAAAATCTAGATTTAATTCATAGCTTTAAATGCATATCGTTCAAATCTTTCACGACCCACCGCATTGTGGAATACGAATTCATAGCACACTCGGTATTCCTACTAAAACGGCCACTATTACGATCAAAACGATTCTGCGAAACTTTTCGATGCGTAGCAACGTCTCGAACACCTGTGTAGCTCAACTGACTTACTATGATGAATATATTATCACTTCTAGATACTTCTTCCGACACATTATGTATACACTTCATTACAATACAAGGCACTACTACCAGACCTTTTCAGACAACAATATCTATACATACAAATAATGATTAAATGTCTTTCTGGCTATCCGGAATCATCTCCGGAAAAGTATAACCTATTTTTATGGGACTTTCACTGGAAGATAGAGAAAAAAATCATAACATGTAATAAACATTCTTACTACAGTAAATATTCGTGTAGTTTAAGCGGGCGAAGTCGCAGGCGGGTCGCTAGCAATATAATAACTACAAGAACATCTATATCAATAATCAAAATGTTTTGTGAAGCAAATAAGGTGGTTTTAGTTATAAAAAGTAAAAATAGTCTTTCACAGATAAGAAACCTACCTACTTATTCCGCTCGCTATTAAAATTCGCGGCTATCCTTTGTAAGTTGGCAATACATGCTGTTTTAAATGCACGATGAAATAAAATGATTACAAAAAATATATACAATTTATACAATACCCAAAAATAATTATAATCTATAATAGAAGTTACAATTGATTCTGTGAACGCATAAGTTAACGCGAATTCGACACCGGATGCAAATATAACATACGGACGGACGATCATATACATATTTATAATATCATTCAAAAACAATACTTCAATTACCCTCAGGGACTCTGATATAATATGCAAGGATGTATCCGCTCCATTTGTTAGAACTACTCGCGATAAGAATTTAAATTAATTATAATAATCCAGCACTTATATCTCAAGCACCCGCACACACAAACGACAATTAACGTTTAATTGACCGTTATAACAGCTTAACTACAGTTATATACATACGTATTTAATGTCAGCAAAATATCAACCACTTTGTATACGGCTGTGAAACATCTGTATATATTTTTTTCTTCAGTGTAGATTTGAATGTACTATAAATAGAATGGACACTTAAGAATCAACACGATACATATTAATAATGATAAAAATGTTATAAATTTACTTGTGAATATGAAATGATAGCATCTGACTGTAAACGCGACGGTTGTGGGTTCAAATCCTTCTCAGGGAACTCAGCTCCGGTAACACAAATTGCGGAGTTGAAGTCTGTCACGAAACACACAATGTATGTCTGTCTGTATGCAGAAAATGCAGAATTCAGTGTCAAGTTGACGTTAAGTTCTATCAAGCGTAAAGGTGAAAAAAATACATTATATATGAAATTTTATTTTCTTTTCATTTTTGTGCCATCCACAATAGTCAATAAATTACATAAAAACCATCACACTTGGCCATTATAGCTTTAAACGATATCGTTGGACATACCATTCATCAAAAACTTAATTACTTAATTGTAACTTCATTAAGATGACAGCCGAATTTAAATCATGCAATCCTATACTCTATAACAATGTGTTAAGGTACAAATAACAAGGTACACAATTGTCAAGAGGAAGAGATGAGAACGTAATTTTATACGGTGGAAATATATTGATACCTACCACAGTAACATTTTATTATACAAATTAATAAAACATTTCATTTGAACGCACCGAGGCACATTGCACTGAGCTTAAAGAAGTTCGAGCATTCTTTAGGTGGTCTAGACGACTAGGACATAGGTTTAGAATATTTCTGTTTAAACAAATAATTGTTTCCTTCTTTTTTTATTATAAAAGAAATATTATTTTAATTGGTACATTTTATGACAAATTAAACAAAATTTAATCAATACTTTTATTACAATAACAAGTTTATTTTTATAAATACTTAGTATGGCCATAAATATTGTTACTAAAAAAATATTTTTTTTTATTGTACGTAACCGTTATTAATATTACAGTGTGTTAGTTTAGTATATTTATATAAAACTATTAAACATATATAAGTTTCGGTTTTCGTTTTCACTTACATACTCCATTATCACAAAATATTATACAATATAATTTCTTAGCAATTTAATAAGTTTTTTTTTTTAAATTGTAACAGTATTTATGGCCAGACTAAGTATAAGTAAGTATACATTTAAAAATATATAATCAAATGGTGAGACAAGAAGAAGACAGTTAGTCCAAAATTAAAAATGAATATGTTACAAGTAGATGTTATCACATAACTTTACTTATTTAACTTTAATTAATCTATACTATAATAAAATAGTAAAAAGATTATATACATATGCAATCTTTCTACAAAAAAAAGTGAAATTTTTTACAAAAATATGAGTTTATGATTTTCTTCATTTTTTTGTCTGTATGTCTTTTTGTCCACGAACATTTTCGAATCTACTGTTCGGATATGAATAAAACTTTTTGTTGTATATCTGTTACGTCAGAGCAGGATATAATATTATATTTTACCTGATGCAGACTGAGTCTTTCCAATGAGATATAAAAATAAAGGATTTGGAACACCTGATGTAAAACCACAATAGAACATCTAAACTATAAGAAACCAGGAAAGGGCTCTTTAAGTCAAAAAGGCAAAAGTCATTTAACCTATGGACATTTTCCATTGACATTTTGATTTATAATATCCAGGATCTGGAACACCTGACGTAGAACTATAATAAATAAACTAAACTAAAAAATAGGAAAAAGTATGCTTAGTAATAATTATTGAGCGTTATGAGCATTTTTCGTTGTTTTTATCTAACACGTGAAAAACAATCTCATGAATCTCAATGGAAAAGAAAAGCAGTCTGTAGGGTGGCTGGAAGCATAAAGTCCACGCCAACGACGTTGCGGGCGTCTGCTAGAAATAAATTTTGAAAAAAGCAAATAAAGAAATGTATTTGTTGAAATCATATACAATTGAAATGTAAAGGGATTTGAGCCCGACTTAAATAATTTGTAACATTTTAATAAGAATGTCGCCGTAGCTTGAAGAGAACGTATAGCTTAGTGGTCAGAGCACTTGGACGCCGTTTCCTAGAGGCGCAGTTTCAAATTCCGCTTAGTTAATTTTTGTACGATATCAAAAAATATGATTCATATTATAACGTGTAATCATGTTTCACTATGAAGTATCTATGACATTTAAATCACGTATCCCTTTTATCGATAACATTTAATGGGCCGGCAATTTTTTTGCTTGAACAATTTTTATTCGACACATATTTTACGAGCGCATACAATATTTTACGACTCACGGCTGTATTGCAAGCAGTCGCATCGTTTTTATAATACTTTAATTTCACCGCCAGAAAACCATAAAAATATGCAAATACCACATAAAAGTCGTGGGGCAAGAATAAAATACAATAATCGGTATAGGGAAGATGGGTTATATATATATAGTGCACGTGAATAACTTGGGGTTTTTATATTTTTCAACGCGTTATCACTACATAAATTATAATATTTCTATAAGACTAGTCTTATCACAATTGTATCTTATCTGCATTATCAGTACCTATTAAAATATAGTCAGTTTTCAGTTTGTGTAGTAGTTTTAATTCCTCCATCAATTGGTACGCAAAAAACGTGGTTTAGATACAAAAATATAATTAATTAACAAAGTAGCTTTACGGCATATCCCGTAGGCAGTGGGCGGAGCAAATCTAGTATTTAGACATTTCGTCCACCACTTTCCGCCAAAATTAGAAGACATTGCGTGTCGCGTCAGCGCACTTTACATTGTTACCAGAGCGAGGAAATGAAAAATAATTAATTCTCCCTGAGGGGGATTCGAACTTACAAGCCGTCGTGTTTACAGACAGACGCAGGGCCGCTACCACGACGGCCCTCTAAAAGATTTTTGTTGTTAATTTACCTAGCCCTCGCCCTCACAATTCCTCAAAACGGTTAAAAATAGACCGGAGATTGATATATCACTAGATTTTACATTGACATTGCGTGTTAAGCATAGCACAGTGTCGCGCTTTATATGACTATACAGAAACATCCCATAGAGTAGGTACTACAGTTACATGCTTCCAACCATTTATGTGACAATAAATGCACCGCGATGAACTGAACCTATTTCCTAGCCAGAAGACATGTGGCATATCAAAAATCATAATACAGCATTAGAAAAATATTTTAGGCCTTTTTGTTTTATTTTTACTTAATTTTATAATTAAACACCCGATTGGCAACAGAAAGGAAGTATTCACATTGAATTATAACAATTATTATCGCAAACATTCTGTAACACAATACACACGAGTACAAAAGATAAATAAAGTTATACTTCCTTTAGTTAACATGCGCTGAACTAGTAATATCTCGATATACTTTGTATTTACCAGATTTGTAGTGAGTCTTTGATTTTATATAGTATACCTGAGCAGATAACATACAATTATTTAAATTGTTTATATGCATATTTATAAGTAGAATATATAGATATATAAAATGATAAACATAAAAAATTTAAAAGCTGAAGGGGATATGAACCTGTTCCTATGGATTTGTTTAGCGCGATTAAGCACTTTGGTTAATTAACATTACATGCACGATTCGCGTCGTTAAAGTTTCCACATGCATGTAACTTTTGTTGCTGACGCCTTTATAAAATAATAAAAGTTTTCTATTCAAAAGGTGTTACCATGAATTATCATAAATCAGGACATAGGATATATTATATATTATTCAAGTCATAATTTTATTAGGAGGCCACAGTGGTGCAGTGGTGACTGTTGACGTATTGGTTATGAGTTCGATCCCCACTCGGGGGAATTAATTATATCCTAGCTCCGACAAGACAAAGCCCAGCTTTTAGATTGGCCATTTAGCACAATTGTCCTGAATTTAAGTGAGAAGCAGAGAACCATCAGCGCTAGGCTAGAAATATTATATTTATTTATCACTAAATATAAAATATAAAACAAAAACTATTATTCATATCGTTCTAGGAAACTTAGATATTTGTATTTGTAAGATATTTGATTTTGTTGTTGTTTCAAATATGTAAAGCTGTACCGTAGCCGCCACAAATAATTTTAAAAAATAATTAATATATATAATAAAAAATAATTAATATATATATTTTAAAAAATATTAATATATTTTTAGATAGTTTACTCAAAAGTATTTAATCTTTACAAATAATTTTAAAAAATAATTAATATATATAATAAAAAATAATTAATATATATATTTTAAAAAATATTAATATATTTTTAGATAGTTTACTCAAAAGTATTTAATCTTTACATTTCACAACACAACACGTAATGTACACACAATAAAAACTTGATTGCAAATAGGATTTAACGAAACGTCTCTACAACTAGTTCAAGGATAGTCATCAATGATAACTCGAGGCATATCATAATCCATTGCGGAATTTCATCTAAACACAAACCCAGTATATCATTGTCGACGGAAAATGAATTTCAAACATTTCTAAAATGTACTTGCTTTTCAATATACAATTATGCTGATTGAAAGTTAGGGTCGTACAGTACTTTAGTATCTCGTAGCTCTCGTTTAAAGAGGTCACAGATGATTCTGTTTTACAAAACCACCAGCACATATCGGTAGAAAATTGATTGCGAAGCGTTCGGTTACATTAAAAAAAAAAATATTTGACATTATGATAATTGATATGTCGATGTAGGGTTTGGGTTCGAGTCCCATCTGAAGGAAGTTTGTATTTATTATATACATAATTCTACGGGTACTTATATTAATCGATTTGTTTAGACATTTTATGGCATACGGTTTCTTCACCTGCTTCACCTGCACCTTCAAAAGCTTCGCGCTGTGTCCTTCATATAGCAGGGTAGGGCGAGGGAACCTAGAGCTTTCCGCTTTTCGAGGCATTGCGTGTTGAGTAGCGGAACTCAACGCCACGCTTTGTCTTGTTAGCAGAGATCCTCCTTGATTCGCAATCTTCGAAACCCACAATCGTCGTGTTAACAGTAAGATGCAGTGCCGCTGCGTAAAGATGTCTTCACTAAAAAAACGACCTTGAATATTACAAAAAGTGCACAAAAAATAGGCGAAAATTCTCTTTACCCACCTAATTTCAGATAAAAACAAAGAGCGTCTAAAGATAAATATAAATTAAATATATATTTACCTAAAACCATTTAAATCTTCAGCATACTTTTATATAATATTCTACTAATTATTATTTATGACTACAACTATGAATATTTGAATGAATCAACTCATAATAATTTTAAAATGGGATTTAATAAAATTTGATGGCATTATTCAATATACCTAGCATATAATCATAAGCTATAATAGTTTATAATCAAAATCTACAATATATCCTAGAAAAGACGTAAATTAATTAACTAATATCGAAAACCGACACGTTTGAGGAGCAATACTTTCAAGAATCATTCTTGTTTGACGCAGCGAATTTGATTTATTCACACTTTCAATTGTATACAAATTGGCGCAATTGTTGCTTAATAAAAGCATTTATTAGAAAACCTAATAGGGTAGCAGACTAAACAAAATATGAGAATGGTATATATTATTTTAAAATAAGGATATAACTCGACGATATAATCTAATCAAAATATCGTTTTTACAACGTATTGAATGAAATGCAAAGGAATAGAAGTTACATGAGTAAATGAATTATATGTTATTATAATAACAAACAGACAGGCTACAAATGAAAATCTACTTTAGTCCATATTCTTAGAATTAGTTTTAGATTGTCTCGGCTGCATGGGGATTTGTCTGCACGCACTACAATTACCGCACTGACCCAGTCACCAGTAACCTATTTGAGGCGAAATTGAGTTTGTCCAATTCCATCAAAATTCGATTTCTACTCTTGCATTGTAAAGTAGCCTTGCGCCGTCGCAGCTGTGTTATAGCGTAACGAAGCGATATTTATATATATATATATATATATATATATATATATATATATATATATATATATATATATATATATATATATACATATATATATATATATATATATATATATATATATATATATATATATATATATATATATATATGTATATATATATATATATATATATATATATATATATATATATATTTATATATATATATATATATATATATATATATATATATATATATATATAGTTTATATTGTTTATATATATTTGTTGTACAAACAGTACAGTACAGTGCCTGTACAAGTTTTTTCAATAAAAGCTAAGTTGACAAATTATGCAAATGTAAGTCAATATAAAAATGTAATACTAAATAATCAATGAATTCTTCTCAGAACATCTGGAAGGGCAGTTTAATTTTTTCTAATATCAATCACCATAGAAACGCGGACATTAGAATACTTTATAAATGTTTTAGCATGGAATGCTAAGTAATTTCTATGAGTTTCGAAAAATACTAATTTACTGGAAAAAATATTGATATATTCTTTGCTTTGTTGGCTATCTTGAAGGATTGTCACATATTCTGACGCAAAATCCATTACGATTATTGATATCTTAACAATGTATTTTAATAACTAGCTAAGATAGAAATTGTGGACTGTTTTACCAGCTTTACCAGGTTTTAAAAACAAATAAAGGTCAGAACAGGTCTATAAAATTAACGTCTTCACCACAATCGTCATTTATGCCCACGTAGCTGCGTTCTAAAGTCTTCTAATTTTAATTTAAATTTAAATTTTTCTTCGTCTGTTAGTACAGCTACATCTCAGGAATAGTGCTTTTTAAAAAGAATAACATACAAAATTTTTTTGTAAATAATGGTATGGTGTACAAATTTAATTTTGATATAATTTGCGTTCACCGAAAATTTTTAAGTTTGGCCTTGAATAACTTAGCACACATGTGGACTTTTGATTTTGTATTTGTAACAGTCTACTTAAAATATCTACGAAATTTCAGCTCCGCGTGATTTTTTATTATTTAAACACTGTATTTAATGCTTTATTGGCCGCCTGTTATTATTGGGGTGAGAGGAGCGATATTAAGATTAATTTAAATAATATTTACATTACAAAGTAGGTTATCTAAATGCCTATAACACTTCTAATATAGGACTTCATTCAGATCACTTTTCGATTCCGTGATCTCTTGTTATATAACATAAATCTTTTGCAATAAATATGTAATTTTCCGTTATAAGTTAGGTTTAATTTGAACTTAAAAAGCTATCTTTTAGGCAACAGTTGGAGGATAACATTGAGAAAAATTAATATGAATTCTTATCACATGCTAGAATTTCTTGGTTAGTTTTTTTACTTTAACATAATCAATTGGTAGCTCCCAGTAGCAGGTTGTCCAGCAGATAAAAAATGTACTCATACAAGTGCCACAGTTACTGAAACTTTTTAGGGATAGTACCTAACATCAATTTTACTTTAAAAAAGTTGACTAAAGAAATAATTTGAAATGAATACAGCAAATTTAAATAGACGAATTATGATGAGTTAAGGTACTAATAAAAAGGGGGTCGTGGATAATTCTCTATGCTCTGTTGGCTGTCGAGTTCACAAAATAAGTTCTAGGTCAAAGTAGTTAGTCTATGAGATATCGAAGAATTCAAATCTCTAAGAATCATGTAACCAACCCATTTGCTACTTTTTAAGTCCTGTTTTCATTTGACATGTTTGACAATAAAATTGCTGAAACTATCGCTGAAATGTACAAATTATACTATCATATATGGTAGCAAAATGGTAGCTGCCTAGTCATAAATAGTGCAACAGAAAATTATTTTTATTACATATAATATATATTACCGTAATGCGATAATTTATACATTATTATACAGCTATTAATTACATTTTAATATATGAAGTTTATATATATATATATATATATATATATATATATATATATATATATATATATATATATATATATATATATATATATATATATATATATATACAAATGAACAAAGTAAATACATATGCATAAAATATTAAAAGTTATGGCGAAACTAAATATTCAAATGAGCGTTGTATGAAACGTAGAACAAATATTAAAGAAAAGTAATAAAGTCATAATTTTTAATCAATCAATAATTGTGTTATAGTGTCACAGGTAGTTTACCGTAGTTCGTAATCACCGTGTCCCGTACTAATTCCGAATGGACTATAAAAAAATTAATTAGTATACGTTATCGCAGTTATGAGTTAATGTTGCAAATTAACTTACTCTTAGAAACCACTTAATTAAACATAGCCTAGAACACTTAATTAAAATGTTTAAAACGCCTTCGAAAATTATTTTCTTTATGCTTACCTACCTATAATTTTTGTATTGTTCACTTTACACATTACTCAAGGTGCACAATAACAAGATGAAAATCTTTACCTCTTTATATATATATATATATATATATATATATATATATATATATATATATATATATATATATATATATATATATATATATATATATATATATATATATATATATATATATATATATATATAGAATCATTAAGGGCCGTCTTTGCACAGTGGCACAACCCGCCTGTGAATACGACGATAGAGGTTCCTTGACAAATAATTGTATTATTGTCATCCCCTCGCTTTAATAAGTAACGCGGGGTTGTATACTCGCGTTATAAGACTCAAGACGGAAAGGTAAAACGGTTTCCCTCTGCATACCCTGTTATATGCCACATACAATGTGAAACTTAAAAAAAAATATTCCGCTTATCTCATATAACAAGCTTATGAAAACATCGTGAGTGTAGTACCTAATTCGTAAGCTGGCCTTATTCAGTACGAAACGACCCATTCCCCGAAAGCCCCAAGTTACGGCCGTACAAAACGTCAGACGAATCATCAATGTTGAAATCGTAATATATTGAAGAATTTCGCAATTATCATATTTCATACTTATTTACGACGTCTAGGCGTTCAACTGACATCGATCCAGTGCGATCCCGGGTCGTAAAACTTATAAACCCGGCAATAAATGTTTGTTTTATTTCTTATGTATAATTAATACATAGGTACATTTCAGGTTTGCGTTTTTATTTTTTTTTATTCACGTTGGTTTTACGATCGTCTGGAGGACGGTGAGGATTCGACGTAGACATAGCTAGGGACAAACTTCGAAATATAACTTGCACACCGACATGTCAGAGTGACGTTTACTGCTCTAGAGAGTGGCGGCGATGAATTTAATGTTTTGAAACAACGTACAAAGGAGAAGTTTGCCGGTGCTAAAATAAAAACTTTATTGTAGATACGAGTCATTTGTGTCTCACGCTGCTCTAAAAGTTTGCAAACTCGCATAATTGCAACTGGCTATGGTAACTCACATATATATGTACATGAAAATAATTATACCAGTAGTCATTAAAGTTACATAGGTACTTATATTTATTTCATATGATTAAAATACGTTTTATAATAAAATAATTTAAAATCAAAAGAAAAAAATATAAAAACGGAATTGCTTTCCTCTAATGTTCAAGTAGTAGGAGGACTAATGTGAAGATGAAAAATTCTATAAAATTTAGGCTTGTTAACGTTATTTCTTATAAGACATGTAATTTTACATTGATATAATGACTAAAACACTGACTGACTATGACTGACTGACTATAATACTGATGTCATTGGTTATGACAAATTACAAAAAAATGATTAATGTGTACAAAACAGAGCTTTCAGCCTTTCAGATTTATGATAGAACAAAATTCACGTCGCAATATGACATGCCTATTATTGTCGAGCTGTCTATTGCACGACACGAATTCCTTTTCGCACTAAAAAATCAAACTAATTCCAAATACATACACTACTGCAGTAGTAGGTTTATACATATAAAACAAGCTTATACAAATCTTTATACAAAATATACATTTTGCTAAAGCTTATTAAACTTTTGTAATAAATTATAATATTTAACTGTATACAAAATAAAAAAAAATAACAATATGTATTCATATCGTACTTCTTCGAAAACGAAAGCTATTATTATTTTCTTAATTATCACGCACTATACTTACGCAGTGATAGCGCCCAAACCCTTTTAGCCGGATGAGTATTATCCTGCCACTCGTAAAATCCATTTATGGCCTATAAACCCAAGTGGAAATACACATCCACCCAGTCCACTGTCCAGGGATATCAAATTTTTTCGCATTATAATCCTTAAGTCAAGAACGATAAGATTAAAGCTTTTGTTCAAATACGCACGCCTATATATATACTCGTACATATATGTATGTACTTGGCATACTTGTTGCATTTTTATAACCAATATACTTCGGTTTGATTTGCAACTTCTGTACGCGTAATGGATCTATTTTGCTATTTGTATGTCTAAGTTGTAAATTATACATTTATAGCCTGTAAATGCAACTTTTTTAAATTCTATGATACAAGTAGTTATAGATATTAAAAGTAAATTAAAGTAATAATATTCATTTTAACTACATCAGATAAGTTATGTACGATATATAGATATTTAAAATTTGTTTATATTAATTTCACATATATACAATAAATATTTTACTTATTACATACTTATATATGTTAAATTTCAATAACAAACCATTACGCGGTTCAAATGTGCTTAGCTTAAAGTTTAATTCCAAAAGGATATTTAAATATATACACGCTGTAGCTGTACTGTAGCGTTTGGGGCGCCGTTCCCTTTGACAAAGGTACCTCGCTAGTAATAAGCTTAAAACTAAAAAAAAAGCGATACAATAAAAAAAATGTTTTATTTAATATATAAATAGTTATTATTATACTAAAATAATCAAAAAGATGTAAAAATGGTATAAACAATGAGTTGCAATGTGTGCTTTTTTGCCAGTAATATTAATACATACTAAAAATAGGTAGGTTATATTGTATAATTTGGTTAAAGCTGTTAATTATTAATAATAGACAAAAATATTCTAGTTAAATATTTCATCAATATTATTCTATGAAATCGATTCAAATCGGTAATATATAATATCAATCAGTTAGCACTTCATAATTTTTACATAGAAAAAGGAAATACTTTAAAAAAATAATTTCTCCATTTTCTGATAAAGTAAAAACAAAGTAAAGCCTTTTTATTTATGAAAGTGATGATTATTTTTCTGAAATAAAAGTTGTGACAATTGAGTGATATGTATTGTGTAGAATAATTTAGCCTTTAAAAACGCTGGGCTTACAATTCGCGGCTTAGAAAAGGCAACCTAATGAAGCATTAACCACATACCGTGTTAAATGTGGCAGAATACAATGTCTTATTTTGTATGATAAATCACAAAGAATTGTCATATTTAGCATATTATTCTTCCACTTATGGTACTTAAATGCGTTATGATAGCAGGTGTTCATACATAACCCATCAAAAAGGCGTCAAAATTGTATATTAATGATAACGATACCTTAAATATATTTGCATATATTTATTTTTTTATTGATCTTGAGTTATTTCTAAATCGACTTACCGTTAGGTATGTATTTATAAATACTTAACTTGCCCTTGCATTAGTGTTAAAACACTCCGTTTCCGCCCAAGTTTTGAGACATCGCGTGTTAAGTGGTGGAACGAACCGCTACGTTTTAGCGAGCACGTGAAAATAATTCAATAGGTCAACTTGGAATCGAACCAGCTATCGTAAAATATGCGTGCGATAGTTTAGTTGCTAGATTGTATATTTTTGTCCAGCGGTCATAACTATTAATAACTATTTTAAATTAATGATTTTATATGAGAAATACAGTAAACGGGTGACCCATTTCCATATAAAAGCCACAAATATAATGCATATGTGTAAAATGTAACAAGTGCTCTTCAAATGATGTCAACAATGTCCGTAGTGGCAATAAAAACTACCTCTTCGAAACAAATTTCAATATTAATAATATTAATGACACTTAAAAGAAATTATAAAATTGCAATGCTTGATAAGTTAGAAATACGATGGTAATTTATTTATCCAAAATAATTTAGTAGAATTTCTCAATTGAAGCGGACTCATTCTTTTATTGGCGACTGTCCAATATTTTATTTAAAGTCTACATTTTACTTTTCCACTTTTCCAAATATATTGAAAAACAAGCTTTTTATGTGTATAAATCTTAATAATTACACAATAAATTAAATAACACAAAATGCTATCTAATGGAAAAGAAATAACTAATCTTTGTCTTGTTACTGAACAACAACATTTAATTAATTATATTGAAGCTTCCATCTATATATACAAAGATGTTTTAAAGCTTAAGCTTATATGAAGCAGGAATTTAGCACAGCAAGCTGATATAGCAGTGACCTTGCCCGCTAAAGCTACTGCCCGAAATACGGTCGCACATAAAATGTACGATCTGCATTAGGGTTGACTTGTTCATATATTTTGTTTCATACAAATTTTATTTCAATATAAATATGTACTTTACTTTTAATATGCGTTATACCGTTAATAAAATTATTCTAATATATAAAAATTTACATGCAAAAAATTGTAACAATTTGACACGAATGTCAAAATCAATACTTTGTTTCTTTCTAGAGCCGTTCGTTCCAGCACATCTTTCGTACATACATAAAAAATATATGTTTCGCATTACAAATATGTTAATTATAGATATATAATTATTATATAATATATATAAGAAATTGTACCGTATAATATTGTTTATACTAACTTTAAGATGTCAACCCTCCCAGTCGAATGAGTAAGGTTTAATGACAAGTAGCAAAGTCGTAAAACAAAAGTCTGCCAGGGTTGCCTTTTCTGAAGTTTCTTACAAATAGTAGGTACTACAGTAAAGTAGCTAAGTACTAATACACTCTTACTCATATTTTTATAATGTTTACACAATGCGTATGTTATCAAATTCTATTTCGATATTAATATAAACTTTATTTTTAACTTTTAACATTATAGAGTTTAGTATCAATAGAAATTCTCACATTACATGACATTTAACAGTAAAATTGTATTCTTACTTGCTTACTTACTTGCCTAATGCCTCAGTTTCTCTAATTTCTATTATTCTAAGGACATAATGTATAGAGACATAACGTTTATTTCTGTGACACACTAAATATAAACTTGACTTTGCCACAGTCAAGTAATTTTTTTTTTAATTAAATTTATATAATACCTATTTAAATAATGAAATATCAAAGAAAATATAGTAAATTCGTCATAGCCAGCCATGTTTGTACTAGAGCTCAACAAAACACTATTCAGAGTTTCGGAACCAGGAGAGGAGAAGCATTTTATTTACCTTCACATCACTTTCCTATCAAAAACTTATACCGTTTCATCCGCTTTATGTCGCTACTTAAACTTCTAGCAAATTCCACCTTATAACTCTGTATCGAAGCTTTCTATATAAAGCGAAATCACGAAAAGCTTTGAGTTATGTGTTTTGTTAATTAAAAATATCTGTCAAGTTGAATGAAATCCTAAAATGTAACAAATTTATCAGCTTTACTAATATTTTTTATAGGACACTACATCCCGCACATACCAGGGTAGGCAGAGGGAGCCTAGTGTTGTATAGTGTAATATTATTGATGTATGGAATTAATACTGATCATAACATAAGACCTATAATGTTACTATCGTTACATATTTTTTATTTCTCGTTACATAGAACTAGGGCTATCGGTATTTAAGTTAGTTTTTCATAATCACACTTTATATATATATATATATATATATATATATATATATATATATATATATATATATATATATATATATATATATATATATATATATATATATATATATATATATGTATATATATGTATATATGTATATATATATGTATATATATGTATATATATGTATATATATGTATATATATATATATATGTATATATATGTATTAATATATATATATATATATATATATATATTAATACATATATATATATATATATATATATATATATATATATATATATATATATATATATATATATATATATATATATATATATATATATATTTATATATATATATATTATTACAATTATTACAGGTGTTAAGTTCATTTCGTGTTAAGTGACGGTTTTTTAGTTTTCATTCAGTGGATTATTAGTATTAAGTGTATATCGGACCCACAACCGTCGCGTTTAGTCAGACACTGTGCCGCTGTAAATTTATAACAAAATTCTATTGTGAATATTTTTATTTACTTACAATAATCTTTAGGTAATAGAAATTTGTAAACATCTCCCCACAGAGATGCCAACAACGTAATGAGCTTCCATGAGGCGCGGGTTCAAGTCCCGCTGCGTGTATTTTTTTTATTGTGGATTCTTTATCTTTTTTGTCTTCCCCTTCGTTCATTAAGCACGGAGAAGTAAGAGATGTAAAATAAGATGATAAATCGTTTGTCTTTTTAATATACTTTTTCGACTTGTCTAGTTAGAAGGGAATTTCTGAACTTCACTATGGGGTATACATTCATTTAATTGTCAAAAAGCTTACAAAAATTACAATTATGTTTTATAATCAATCCAAACAATGACTATAGCAAGTGATAATATAGTATTTACTTTAAGTTGCAAAAGAGCAAATATAGAGCCAATGGTTATAGATGGTATCTATACAACGTTAATATAACCAATATGTATAAACCATAATACAATTGATGCAGTATTATTTTACTAAATACGTCTAATGTAATTTTAGTATTTGTACTTTTTCTAGGCTTGAAAAAGAATTAAATGCTCAGCGAAAAAAATTCGTCTAGTATGTGTAGCTCTAAATTAAATTAATAATTATTATGAATCGACGTTTACACGATACTTATGTACTATTTTTTTTTCTCTTGTTGTACCTATAAATGTTACGACTAAGAACTTTTGTACCAAATTATTTTATACTATTGTAGTAGTAATAGGATTGTGAATAAAATATAATGCTTATATATATATATATATATATATATATATATATATATATATATATATATATATATATATATATATATATATATATATATATATATATATATATATATATATATATATAATAAAAGGATAGAAAAGTCAATTCTATACATTAAAGATTTAAAATAAAAGATTGATTGGGTCGGTTAATATGTCGATAATAGAAGCCAAAAATCCACTCAGCAGAAATCTTGTCTGTCTGTCTCTCGTTCTGTTTATTTGTCCTCCAATCACGCAAAAACTACTGGACAGAAATGAATGAATTTTTCTATAGTAATAGCTTACAGTCCCGACCTGCATTTATTTTTGTTTTTATCCCGGTGTTCCATGCTGGTCCCGGAAAATAAATGAAACAGTAATAAAATTAATTACTAAAATAAATGAAAAGAAGTGAGTTAGATTTGTCATGCTAATAGTTCATAGCCTTAAACAATATATATAGGATAGTTTTCATCCTGATGTACAATGCAAACCTCGAACGAAAAATAAAAACAGAGACGGTTAAATTACGTTAAATAACTTGTAAGCAAAAGTAAAAATGGTAAAATATCTTTTTATATCAAAGTTAAAATATAAAATCATTTGAAAATTATTTCCATAGTCTAGATCTACATCTATGTCACAGTAATAGCCACAAATCATTTGATTTACAATTATTATTGCGATCCGAAGGTAATTTAGTATATTAGTTTATTATGTATGTATTAGTATATTTAGTTGTAGTTATTATAAATATAAGCTTTTGATTTTTGCTTGTATGTTTGTTTATTTATTCGTGAATCACGTACAAGCTACTGGCCAGCTACGCTTCTGACAATGGGAATTGATGAATTTCAGTATTTCATCAGTTTTCTTAAAAAATAAATACTTTAATTACTGGTGAATAAATTTTGACAGCTTAAAACTTAAATCAATGAGTTTTCCGTAGAAAAATAATAGAGATATTTTAATTACGTCAATTACCAGCAAGTGAAGCTAAATTATATTATAGATTTAGTCAAATAAATTACTTTTTTGTGATATGAGCATTATTTAAGTTTAAATAATTGTTTTTTAGGATATTATTAATATTTTTTAAACATTGACAATGTTAAAAATAGAATATATTAGTAGTACATTTGTCAGGACTAGAATAAAGGACGCCAAGGAAGGGTGGTGTATTTAAAAATAAAAAATATCGGTCAAGTGCGTGTAGTACAGTAGTACTCGCGCACCGAGGGTTCCGTACCTATTTCAAGATTATACGTATTCCGATGACGAAAACACTACCTATATAAAATGGCCAACTTAAATTTGTAGTCGTATCTACTCACTTTGTATGAAATTAACTACAAATATAAATTTGCAATGGCTTATTTATATATATATATATATATATATATATATATATATATATATATATATATATATATATATAATATATATATATATATATATATATATATATATATATATATATATATATATATATATATATATATATATATATATATATATATATATATATATATATATATAAATATATATAAATATATATATTATATATATATATATATATATATATATATATATATATATATATATATATATATATATATATATATATATATATATATATATATATATATATATATATATATATATATACTATATATATATATATATATATATATATATATATATATATATATATATATATATATATATAGTGATAGTACGATTTTGAATTTCAAAATCAATTGTGGAAAATGGAAAAGCTAGAACATAATCTGCTTACAGATTATATGTTAATTACAAATACGTTTATGTTGTAATATATACATGCAATAAACATATAGGTACATTAATCACGATTTTTGATAACAGACAAGAGTGATTAAAAAAAGACGACGTGAAAATCGAAGAATTGTATTGTTATGTAGATATAAAATTTTAAAACGAGAATGAGAATGAGAATTATAACGAGAATTTAATGAACTGTTTTATATAGTCAGTCATACGTTTGTCAGTCTATAAAATATCTACTAATTAGTGCTATTATAAAACTACTTTTCTAAGGCAAAATATAACGTAAGTACTGTAGGAAAAATATCTTAGAAAATTAAGACTATTATAATAAAATGATATCTAGGTAGAGAAAATTGTCCTATGTTGTAACCACTCTTGTGCGTTTAGGATACATTAAATATTAGGAAATAAAGATATTCATCATATAAAGATAACAAGCAGGTATTAATGCAATTCCTATGATCGCAACAGTCGAGGTATAAATTGCGATTGTTTTTTTATGGTGAGTATGTAATACCTAATAATAAATATGTATGTACCTACATGTATTACATTTATGCATATAATAAGGTATGCAGAGCACTGGCGAGGAGTGTTATTTTTATACACGTACACCGGCGTCGAATAAAAATAATAAAAAAAAACAATTAGTATACCTAATATACAAATTTAACTTGGTTTAGTTTACAATTGCCCAAGGAAGCGATGGCTGGACGTCGTGACGCACGACATGAGAGCCAATGGACTAACCACTGAGGATGCTCAAGACCGTGCAAAGTGGAGTAGACTAAGTAGGAAAGCAGACCCTGGCAATAGGCCGGGATAATGCTAAGTGGAAGAAGAAGAGTTTACAATATTTGATGAGCAGTGGGATTTTTGCTAATTAATTATTATATAACTTGTGTTATTTTCTATCAGTATTAAAATTTGCAAAATGTAATATTATAGGAATCGTGTTATGTGGACACTTCGCCACTGATACAGAGAGATCTAGATTCAAGACACTCAGTTCTCCGCTTTCCGCCCGAGTTTAAGAACTTTTACAGCTAACATAATAAAGTAAATTAGATAATTCGATATTACAGTGTGCTATAACATACATACAGTTTGGTTTAGTTTATCACCAACCTATACACAGTTACTTTAAGATATAAATAATATAACTTATAACATAATATAATATAACTGTTATAAATTAGGAAATAATGATCTTAATTTTTTGTTTTAATAATGTTACATTGTGATTTAAGGTAGATAAGTCGTTTATCTAATATTTACGAATCTACTAAATGTCACTGTCCATCGGGACATTTGTAAATATTGTGTGCTCAGTGGCAGTACCAAACGCAGAGCTTTATATAAATAAATCGATTAATAATTATATTGATATAATTAAATAATTAATTAAATTAGTAAAGAAAGTATATGTACCTATATTAATTATAATTCACCACAAAACCATTCATACTCTACACATTATGAAAGTTCCAAACAACTCTATGCTTTCACTTGTATAAACCGATGCAAATAACATAATAAAATACGATACGTTAATTATTTTACCTTCTTATATGTTGCCATGTAGTTATATATAATTTATATGTAATGAAGACCAATATGCACTGACCACCAAGCATTCAGAAGACCGTACAAAGTACGGCAGTAAGTAGGCAGCCGGAAGACGGACTCTACAACGGCCGGGACTAATGCCAGGCTGAAGAAGAAGATAATTTAGATAGGCTATGAGTGCCTCTAATAAAATTCAAACTAATATCTTCATATTTAAATAGCTTTTACCTATAGCTTCGCCCGCGTTATCAAATAGATATAATTAGGAGATCTGTCTGACACATGACACATATACCATATTCTGATCCGTGTTGGAGGTACGGCACCGGTAGTGTTTGAGATTAGTGCGTTCAACCAAAAAAACTCTTCAGCTTAATAATATTACTATAGATTAATAGTACAGATGGATAAATGAAATAAACTGTTATATGATAATTTAAAGATTAAAAAAAATCATATATAAAGCATACTTGTTATATTTTCTTTAATAGTTAAAATAATCATAATAAATCACTATAATATTACCAAATACACTATTTAAATAAAAAATAGAAAGCGTACGAGTAACGTGTACAGCGGACGCAGCTACAAGAACCACATGAACTACAGTAAAAGTTGTGTCCAAAGTAAACTACAAAGTTTTTGGGGATATGTGTCCACCCTATGTTATTTACGTGACGCTATAGGCTTAGTATTTTATTTCCCCCTCCAATTCACAATAAAGGACCCACCCCTAAATGGCGATAACGGTCTCAAGGAGAGAGCAAGACAGCAGGACTATATGAATAAGAAATTATAATGAGAAATTTGTAAAAACTCTGGTACTTAACAAAAGAAATTATATCACAACTAAGTACAGCGTTCAATAGAAACCGTCCCTTCTGTAAACTTCACTATTGTAAGTTTTATATCCTTGAAAAAAATATTGTTACAATATAAGTATCTATTTCATAGATCTTACTACATAGAAAATTACTACAAGCTATTTGTACTTTGAGAAGCAAATTGTATTGTTTCTTGAATAATTTAAAACTTAAAAGTAAGTAATTGAATTTAAGCGCAAATTATTAATTAATTATATAAATAAATAGTATTCGAACAAAAGTACTAATATCAAAATAACTAGTCACTGAAATACCGAATATAATATATATTAATTAGTATCAGAAATCACGTGATATAAAAAAAACATTTTCGACCTATTTGACGACCCGATTTGGCTTAACTTGATTAAGTTAGACAAAAGTAATGAATATACGAATATTAGGCCAAGTACATTACAGTGTAGCATTAATTGTGAATTGTATATATAAAATAATAACTAAATGCAAGTCTTATCTGTTCACCTTCTTGACACGCTTATCACAATGATTATTACTTACGTATCTATACAAAGTTTTCACCGTATCGTGTTGCTTAGCAACATTTAATTTGTACCGAGTGTGTATAATAATATGGCAAGTGCATAAGTCCATTGGCTTTTTTTTAACTTTATCTGCCTGTATCTTATAAAGATGGTAGTAGATGGCGACTTTTTGTTTAAAGAAGGTACTGGCTGTCAATCGTTACTCTATGTATTTGGATTTTAAGAAGATAATGTAACTATTGTTTGGCAATTTTATAATACATATATTAAATGAAACTAGTTTTCTAATCATACATTAAAATTTGCTGGTTAAAGTCAGATTCAATTATAATATCGCTAATTTTTTTTTAATATATTGTATAGGTAATAGTCAAATTGATTAATGGCATATTTATAATTGATATGGATAGGATAATTTTTAGTTAAATAAAGTTGTTTCCTCACTTTTTTTCAGCATCATGCTGTACCCTGCATTTAGCAGGGTAAATAGAAAGAACCTAATGCCAAGATACTAAGTTTTCCGCTTTCTGCATGAATTTAAAAGGTGTAATAAGGTGGCAGAACTCGCCTCCGCGCTTTATCTTACTAGCGTAGGAAAATTAAAATAATTTTTAAAATAAACAACTTTTGTGTTCACGGTTAGAAACTTACCATTGCGTTCTGAATTTGACGTTAATATGTTAGGAAGGACGACTGTAGTAAAAATTTTAAACTTTAAAAATAAAATGAATGAGTAGATTGCAAAGCATTGTTTACTTAACAAATTCAGCGGCATTTTCAATTCTTCTTAATAGATTTAAACTATTTAGATAGGTTTGTCTATGATGGCTTATGAAAATAAATAATATGTCACTATAGAAAGAAGGCAAGCATCATAAATTGTTTTACAACATGTGTAGCTGCACCTACTCTTGCACTTATCTCAGAAGAAATAATTGTTGAAGGTCAAAATGTAGTTATCTCTCGTATTATTAATTAATATTAATTGAATATATTACAAAGTGCGTTTTAATATTTATTTTAACTTCTGTGGTTTCAAAATTACTTTTAAACATCTACGTACGTACAATGTGTATATCTGATATGGTTTATTAAGTTACAATAGATTTATTTCCGTTTCAAGATATTTCCAAACTACTATGTGTGATTTATGTTACTTTAACCATATGCATATATGAAGATCATAAAAATACACCTGGATTTTATAAAAGAATAATTAAATAATAAAAACACAAATACTAATGTTTAATATACGGCCCGACGGATCGCGATAAGCGGGCTTATCATTGTGAACAGTGCATTATATTTTTCCCGCCAAAAACTTTATTTTGTTGCATAGAAATTTAGCACAATTGGAAAATGTATTTTGTGTTCGGAAATTGCGTAACGTAATTAATATTTAGCACTTGATTTTTTACAATAATTGGCAACATAAATTATATCTGACAGCTGATAAAACGTTTATAATCAATCTGTTAAATACATATATCAACATGTATTTTTTTTTATATTTTATTAGGTAATTAGTTGAAGATGTCGCAATAGTAACTTTAATCTACTTGTAATAATATATTTGGAAAGCATAAAAATACGTACATATCGTTTTATTTATAATTAAGATATTTTTTTAAACATTTTACATTAAAAGTCAGAAAGTTGAAAACAAAATAACGTTTGCATATGTAATTTTGTCGCGTCGTGCCCATCTGTCAAACGGATACGCTGATATTAAGGTAAGGCGACTAAAAATTGATTTACTTTGACATTGAGTTACCTAGATTTGTAAATAAGCACTCTCGCTTTCAGAAAAGCGTATTTTCTATGTGTATTTATTCCATTCATATTATATTTTTTTATCTGTTACGATTAGTATATCTGTATGATTTCAGATTATACATTAACTAAATATAAATTATTTTAATAAATGCTTTAATTGGATTATTTTTACAAATTATTAGTAAAATGTTTTTTATAACGTGTTAAAAGTTAAAAGTTTTTTATAATGTGTGTGATATTTAATAACGTCTTGACTTTTTTAATATAACTTTTTTTTTATGGGCAAACATGGGCATAATTTTTTTGTTACCTACTAATTAGTAATTAGCATAGAGTTGAGTTGATGCAACCGAAATATACAGATAAAAATAAGTATTAAAAAATCATTTAATAATATCAAGTGAAATGATATTTTTTATTAACTTTAATTCAGCTTAATTGTGTAATAGAAAAAAATAATATAAACAATCAATTTTTGTTAGAAGTGTCTGTCTTAGAATAATATTTTAACAAGTCTAATATTCTCTTCTACTACAAATTGTAAGCGTAAATTAAAACCTATTTGGAATAAAGTGTAGAAGTGTAAAATATATTATGTAAATATTGTCTCATTCACTACCTGCATTATATTTCAATGCCATTCAACGAGAGATAATTCGCAATCGGCTATCGTTCTTATTATATACTCTATAAGAACCCTGATAACGAAGTGCGTTTATAAATTACTATCAAAATTATGGGCCTACCTCAATTTTACATTCGTACGAATATTATGTCAGAAAATGATAAACTTGCATAAATTTATCTTAATAACACGATGACATTGTAAGTAAAGATCACTGACACGCTTCGACAATGTAACTCGGTATCACTGTGTTCGCTATCAAGATTTATCTTATCATCGTAAAGATTGCACTAACCGGGCTGTTGTGGCGGCAGCAGGGGCGGCATGGCCGGCTGCGGGGGCGCCGACGGCGGCGGCGGCGCATACGGCGACACCCCCGGTGAGCCCGGGATGGAGTCGCAGCTGGGGGAACCTAGCGAGTGTGAGGGTTCTGGAGGGATCACGGGACTTCGAGGTGCTTTCACCAACGGCGGCTCAGGGCGGTCCAGTTCTACTCCAGGAGGCTGTGAGCCTGTCTCTATGGCGCGCGCTCTTGCTTCATCTTGTGCTTGAGCTCGTCTTAAGGCAGTTTGGAGCGCCATAACCCGTTGCCTGTCAGCAGTAAGGCGGCACTTCTCGCAGGTGCAGTACCGGTACTTGCAGTACCGCTTGTGGCCCTTCAGCTCTATCTTGAGACGATGGTTACGGCACCGGGCGCAATTGGGCGGCGCGCGAGGCACTGCCGAGCTGGAGGCGCCGGGCTCGGAGCGCTCCTCGCAGTCGTCGGGCGTGCGGCGCCTCCACGAGCTCACGGAGACCATGGCGGCGCAAAACAGACGCACACGCAGCGCGACGCGCGGTCACGATGCGACTGATGCCCCGCCGCCGGCTGCACTGCCCCGCCCCGCAACCTCCCCGCCTCCCCGCGGCACTGCATTTATTGCTGTGCACGTTGCAAGTATGCATTCCATTGTATAGGAAAAAGTGGATGTGGTAGTATTAATTCTCTACAAATTTTGTAATGGAGAAATATTATTTAACACTTCATCATTTTTATTTATTTCTGTAATATAGACGTAAAATTCAAAATAATCTGTATTACATACATCAGTAACTTTATGATAAATATAACATTACTTTATGTATTTTCTAAATTTTACCAATATTTTGTAAAAATTCTTTTTATTTTGAACTTTTGAAGATTTTAACAAAAAATATATTAATTATCATGATGTAATTAGGCCAATGATGTATAATTAAATTTTTAAATCAGAATTGTAAATCTGATATTAAGCAACAATTGTAACTCTCTTTTACATAACATGATACAAAATATTAAATAATGCTTACAACTTTGTTTTTCATACGATCTACTTATATATATTATTCTTTTTATAATTCTGTTAATATTATGTGAATTTTTCTTGAATAACCACATAATATTGAGGGAATTAAATATATATGTTAATATAAACGCAAATGTGAAGTACACATTTTTATTGAACTAAAAAAATAAAAAATACAGTTTTTGAAGACACCATTTTCCAATTAGATAATTTAACTATTGCATACAAAATTAGTCATAAAATAAAAAAAATAAGACAATTAAATTTTACACAACAAATCTTACACAGTTACAAATGCGCCGCCTATGCGTGACTGCATTCATCCGTTCGCATGCAACACAACACTTGCAACTCTCGTCTTTACCCACATGTGCATGTGTGGGTCGATTGTCATTGTGTGCATGCAATGATTCGCGTGTCGTTACGTCACGGAGAATTTGACATTTTTTGTCAAAAAAACAATTTCACGATTTCTTTCTGCCCACTGCTTATCATATTAGCCAGATGGAACCCACTGTCCAGTATATTTCATGTTCCACTAACAGTATCAAGTCAAAACGTTCTCCCAGGATAGACACCAGGTTAGACACCAGGTTAGACATCTTTTAAAATTGTGTAATGGCCGTTACATTTTTATTTGCTTTAATTAACAAATCTGACATTTTAATTGAAAAGCACTCTACGTGCAGAAGTGGAAAATGCAGTGTCTTAACACTGGTTCCTCTCTGCCTACGCTGGAATACGAGACGCGTGATGCAGAAATAAATAACCTGGAAATCTTAAGGTAAATGTTTTATAGGCCACATCGCTAATATTTCTTGGCCAAATAAGTAAGAATATCTAATACTGAAAAAAATCAAAAGTGAATTGATCTTAATCTACTTTTGTAAATACTATCTTTCACATATTTATCCGAGGTAAAATGGAAATTACTAACAGTATGGTATGACACATGACACATTTAAAGCGCCCGAGGTAATTTTGACTGCAGGTACAGTAAGTTCAAATCCAAAAATATTATTATAGATATAGTAAAATAGTTATATCTAGACTAGATTATAATATAGAGCCCGTGAATAAAACGTTAGAGAGAAAAGTGTACAGATAAAAAGTTAGAGATATATTTTATATTAAAAGTAGGCGAAGGATCATGCAAATTATTTAACCTAAAAGTTTTTATATCCACTTAAAGGGTCTCGAGTCACATTGTAGACGCTCCTTGACCTAATGAAAGGTGTGAAAAGTGTTTAGTAAGAAATAAAGAGACATTGAAAAATGACTTTTCACTATTTTGGAGTAAAACAATTTTGTAATAATTACATAATTAAAAAATATTTCGATATCTATATATCTATATATTAATACGTGAAGCAAGAACTTTGGATCCCTTTTTACGAAAATTGCGCGGAAGGACGAATATGAAATTTGGCACACATATAGTATATGTGTAGGAGAAGTGCAGAACGCTAATAGTTTTCAATAAAAATCCTTATAAAGTACATTAAATCAATAAATAAAATGTTACACACACTACCATATGTTCAACAATATAACTTTTGTATAAAGCGTTTTACATAAGCGTTGCTATAGCAACGCTTATGTCACGCGTCAACGAGTCCTCTAGTTAATATAAAAGAGGATATTGTTTAAGAGCGATCGTTGTGGATTCAATCCTAACGCGGGGGAATGAGGTATTTACATATGTCAAATTGAAACGGGAAATGAAGAACGCTGGAAGATGTGTAAAAATAATTTATATTTCGTACAATTGAATAACGCATGTTTATTTTGTAGCATATTATAATGGCGGTAAACCGAATTAGTGCAAATCGCCAATAATTTTACATTAATCTTGTTGATGTAAGAAGTAAATCAAAAAGTTGGATGTAACTCAAGACGCTAATGCTCAAATAATATTTTTATTTTTGTAATTTACAAATTAGTAAACGTAAACAAAATTTAAATTCCTGAGCCAAAGAAACACAGTAAATTATTATACAAAGTATTTTTAATAATTTATTTTTAAGACACAAATACTAAAGGACAAGAGATGGATGCGAGTCATTTTCAGTAACATTTATAAGATTGTATTTCAATCAATTTAAGTAAGTAAAATAATATGTAACGGATTTGTAATCAATAGAGTAAATAAAAAAATAAAATGCCAGTTAGATACTAGTAAATATATTTAACACCTAGTGGAATTAACAATAAACGAATGTTATAAAAGTAACAGCAATCGTTCAAAACGTAATAATGCCGCAACGACAAGAATTAGAGCATTCAATCATTTACATACAATTTATTTAGAGTAGACTATAAAAATGTACATTGTAGGCAAATAAGAAAATGTATTAATAAGTATATTATCATCATATATATTTTCATTAATAAGTATATTATCATCAAACACATATACATAAAACAAAACATTATGGCTGCAGCCATAAGCTTTGCTCATAATATAAAAGCTTCAATCGAGCCCATTTATTTCTTTTAAGTATTGTTTTAAAAAAAAAAAGTTGCCGAAAGCAAAAAGTTTTACTGACTCATATTCTGTAGAACTCTTCCTAGTGGTTTTATCGAATTGACTCTACAAATTCTTTTAAAATGATAAATAGTATAAAAATATTTAATTTGGCCTATTTTATTTTTTTCTGTATATTACATTTCCTTACGGTATTAAAATGCAGTAAATGTTATTTTAATTTAAAAAATTAGTTAATAACAAGAAAACATCGGTTGTCGTCTCATGGCAACGTGCAAAAGAAATAAATTCGTAATTAAAAATTAAAACGAAACATGATCTAAAGTAGCTTTTTACTATAATATATATAAAATAATTGATTCCCTTTCATTATAATTTTTTTATAAATATAATAAATATACAATTGCCATGTGAAGCTTAAAAGCCGTTTAGTAGAAATACTGAAAACTCTAAATTACGCAGTTATAATATAAATACACTGTGATATATCGTAATAGTTTTCTAACAACTTTATATGAATAAATTTTTAATATATATTTTTTTATAAATGTTTAATTACATATGAAATATCTACATATGAAAATAGAAAATAGTCTTAGTTTTTCTTTTCCTGTTTAATACGATTTCCCGCTTATAAAGTATTTTATCTATGTCTATGTGAAAAGACCTTAACCTAATTTTACTGTATTACTGTAATTTTAGAAACACTTTGTGACTAACTGTACAAGCAAATTCATTGTACAAATGGCAAACCGGCATATATTCATAATTTTAATTAAAATTGGTATTTTTTTCTATGATTCTTTCTACAAATAATATAATTTAGATGTAATTTTAATTTACATGAATTATATTATATATAATACAAATCTTCCTTTTTGATCGTCCTCACTGTCCATGAAAAAGACATTATACTCCTATCCGTAATTACAAAATTTTATTGCGAACAAATAAGAAATTTACACAGGAAACTTACAAGATATATTAAAATTAAATTCATTTCATTATATAGATACTTTAAAACTTTCGCGTCGACCAAAGAGGTTTTATTCAAAGTTTACGAGTTCTAGCACAGTAATAAAATCGTTGCGTGCGCATCTAAAACCTTTTTAATGTAACTTTCAATATTCAAATAACTATTACTCACAACAAGTCTATCGCCTTTTTATTATGTATACAGTATAGCACAGTTTATATACATAAAATATTGATACATGTATGTAGATACCTGTTATTTAGCAGTATGATTTCATTAGACTTAAATATTAAGGGCCGGTTTCACCACTTGCTGATTAAGTCCCAGATAGGAAATATGTTCCTTGTCGGGCAATAAACAAAACATTTTGGTTTTACAGGTCTAAGATAGAAATATCTAGCAGATTAAGACAAACTTGTGACGTTAGCTGACAAATAATTTAAGTGGCGGCAACGAACATAGTTTTAATTTGCATTCAAACATTATTTCGTGTTTTTAGGAGAGTCTATTGATCATTGCAGTCTTAAGTGTCACAATAACAGATACATGGATTTATTTGAGTTTTTTTAGATAACAACGTCGACGAATATTTAGAGCGTATTTCAGGACCTCGTACTAGTCTTCGTAGTACTTTGACTAGTCGGCGAATAGTCGGCCAAGAGCACCGACTATCCAGCTTCTTACTTTAGTTGTATTTTTTAATAAGATGTATTACTTAAATACTTTATTCCTTCCATTCTTTCTTTTTTTTTTTAAATAAAATTTCGTGTCCTCCAAGAATAACTGCTCACCATACATACAGCACGTAAAAGTCTTGTCTTCATGAGTAATTTATTACTTTTCGTAATACAATTTTTTTTCTTTTTATTTTTATTTTTGTTTTGCATTACATATAATACGTTTGGCCGATTAGTCGGCGGCCTAGTCGGATTCTTCACAACTAACTAGTCAGTTTTCGGCCAAGTCATAGTAGGAAATCTCTAGTGATTAACCCTAGACATGGATTAGATTATTTTGAATCACTTATGATCAAGTATATGTCGTTAACGTTTTTGCTTCTCCATTTTAAGGTAAAATACGAAATGAAATACGTAAAAATATTTTGGAACAAATATTAAGCGGTCGGGTTTGGGTCAAATATTAAGTCGAAAACAAAATATCAACAAACGCAAAATGTTCAGTCAAAACACATGACAATTGCGTTTCGTTTTTATAATTATAAACATTTGGAATTTAAATATGTAACAAGCTTAACATCGTACGAGTACTACGTTTTTTCGTTTTTTTTTTTAAATTTTTAAATCATACTTGAAAGTGTAAAAAAATTACGTGAATTATTTTGAATAAAAGTGTGACCTAAGTGACCAAAATTATTTATAAATGATAAAATAAATATATAATTCGTTGTTGCCGTACTGTCAAATATTAAGTAACTGGTAAATATGCCTACTTGTTAGTTTGATGGTGAAAAGGATTTCCCATTACCAAAAATATTTGTAGTTCGAGCAATGAAATGAAAATTATTCCTTCCTTCAAGTGTGTGTGTGAACCCCCAACGCTCGTGTACTAAATAAATATACGTTGTTCCACTGAGCCGCCTCAATGGCATCATTTATATTTTTATTATAGCTTATTAACATACTTGCTAAATAAAATATTTATCGAAAATATATTTTATCAAATTACTTAAATATAATACACGACAATATTTTAAATGTAAAAAAATTAAAAATAATTACATTTACAATTCAAAAATTACTTCATTCATCAATATAAAATTAAAAAAGAATATATCAATATTTTAACTACGTTATAATATTATCGTTAAAATAACTTCAACATATCTAATTAGTGAAAAATAAAAACCATGATCAAATAAATTAACATAATTAAGTTAATATTACTGTTATTCATACAGAGTACTGTTACAATTAGGCTTAGCTTTTTATGATGATGTGTAGACGACCTTCGTGGTGCAATGGAGAACTAGTCAAACTGCATATAGCATTGAAGGGTTACATGTTCATGTCCCTATTAGAGGGTGAATTTTCTTATGATAAAACCTTTTTAAAATATATTTCGCAAAAATGTTGGTTGAATTAATTATTTCATTAAAGTTCTCTTTGACTAAACAAGTACCTACACAATAGTATGTATTATGTTATATCATATAGTTTGCTTATATTTTTATTATTTTCGTTGGTTCCGCAGGCCGCTAACGCACAATATCTTTTATCTGTAGAAAAGCTTACCACGTTGCCTCCTAAATACAAAAGTTGTATTAAATTGTTTGTATAAAAAAGTAAAATAAAGTACGTGAGTTTTAAAAATAACGATTTGGAAATTCCTATATTGTGTCTTTACACGGAATAAAAAAAGGAAGACAATTTGAAAATGAATCTTTTAAGAGATAAGTTAATATTTAAAATTATGTATATTTGTACCTAATAATTACACTCAAAAAGCTACTATTAGTATCCTTTTTATTGTCACTGAAAGTGTACCATATTCGTCACATATTGTTTACACCATTTAGTTATTTTTTATTGTATTATTAGAGAGTACTACTTACACAAAAATAAATCTAAGAAGTAATTGACCAGAACAAAATGAAGCACATAATCGGTTACAGTCAAAAAAGAAATTAAATTAATAGATTTTGCTAATCAAACATGAATCGGACGACTAAATCGGTGGAGATCAAAACGGAGTGTTCTGTATTTGTACCGCTCGCACGATTGATTACCATCGCCTGTTAGGTGGTTCTAATGAACTAACTAGACGTTATGCTTCGCTGATGACAATTACGGATTAGCTCATTTGTAATGTAAGTTTTCTATGGTATATTAGCTTTAAAGCTAGATTTCATATACTACATGCAACATGGAAAATTAATAATTTCGGAAATATAGCTGAATAGCTTTGTATCAACTTAAGTAATGTTACATTCGAGTAATCTACTACAGTAAAAAAATTTAACATACGTAAATAGATATAGTAGGTAAATATCCAATGGATCTTACTGTGTAGAGCATATTATATAGATACATACAAACGTAGGTTTTTCATAATAAACACACATTTTCTAAAAGCTCGTAAAATAAGTAGAAGGGCACTCCACACTTTTCGTTCTGGTTAAACGTTACTAATAAAGAAATTAATTTTTACTTACTTACATAAAAAGCAATTATAATCAATGTTTTACATTTTCAGGCATATTATGTATCCTTTAAAATAAGCACAACGAAAGCTATAAAAAAATATCACTCCGTTGTCACCCTAAACAAAAAAAAACTGTTCGAGTCAAAATCAACGTTATCTTTTTCTTAACAGTAGATGATAGACAGTGATGATGACATTCATAATTTAAACAGGTTTAATTTCTAGATAATAACTATAAATAATAAATCTATCGTTTCTGCAGTATGATATATGTAGAAATGCCTCAAAAGCGTCAAATAACTTAGATACCTGTGCCATTGCAGTCCTACATGATACTATAATAATCAATTACAATCCTCCCTTTTATTAAATAACGATCATACAAAGATCAAACGAGATATGATGACAAATATATATAAGGATAGAACAACTTTTTTGTTCCATATATTCTTAAATTTACTTTCGTAGTGACATTTTAACACTCATCGAGGACCACATGCAAGTTGGAGACACCACTTATTTAAGACAATCTCTACATTTTTTTGCTAAAAAGAACATTATTTATACATTTTTGTTTCAATGAAATCGAAAGGTTTTGAACAAGTATTGTTAAGAAAAAGCGTAATCATTTAACTGGCTTAATAAACTTCTGCCAAGTATGGTTGGTAAAACATATTTTGTGATCGGAACCAGTCGTTAATGGTTAACGTCTTGAAATAAAAAGATATAAATATTTTAAATTACGCCATACAAACATTGTAAACGTTTTCTTTTATAGAAATTGGCTTAAAGCCGTGTAATTCTTAATATTTTAGTGTAAGAACAGATTGGCGATTGCATTTGTAAAATCCAGCGCTTTTATTAAATGGTTATATTAGTAAGTATAAAACTTTTATTATACAGACGAAGGCCTGGAAGAGACTGCATTTCACTGTCGTAGACGTAAGTACGAGTATTTCCATACAAATATTTACTATATACACTGTATATCTCTATATATACTCTATATCTCTTACCCTAGAATACAATAGCTGTGGAAGGATTATGATGATCTCACCTTAAAGGCTATGGTGGCCCACAAGATTCCACGTTTCAAGTGGGTGGAGAGGACTCCCATTGGATTTTAATGCTTAGTATCAGATTAAGTCCCTGGTAAGTTCCAGAATACCTACCGTTCATCGCTAAGATCTCTCTTATACAAGGCCGGTCTACCTAAAATGCATTTTCCAGCATCTATAAGAGTTAGGAAAATACTTTGCTTCATTATTTCAAAATATATTATTACAAAAAGTGATATTTTTACAAAAAAACAATTGAAATATTTTTTCTGAAGCATAATTTAATAATTTTAATTTCATCCTATAGCATAAAGCGAAATTTACATGTTAAAAATAATAGGAAATGACCTGATGAATTCCTTGATCATTTCCAACTTGCAATTTGTTTATCAGCATGCCAGTCACGTGAGCTGTACAGTAAAATTTTGGGCACATTATATACTAAGCTAATTTTCGAAGGTACAGGTTCAAATCGAGTTGCTCTCTTATATGGAATCATTACACATTTAAATTAAGTATCCCTGTACAATTTCCCGGTTTCTACAACTTGTCTTTGCTAATATACAACTATCATAACATATTATTACGAGTTCGGCTAACCAATCGCGTTTTTACTACGCAATTTGTTAAACGTTTTACGTTCCAGACGTATTCGAGTTTATAGCTTACCCTTACGATTTTAATGTTTTTAGTGCCTATTACCGGACTGGAAGCTTTAATAAATACATATAAATCATAACGAAATATATTTAAAATTTTCATATTAATATAGCGAGTATAGTATTAAAAAGGAGTATAGTATTAAAATCTCCTAAAGGAGATGCAGTTTAAAATTAAATTGGAATAAAATTCTTTTGATAAAAATTTTATTAGAAATTGAAAACATCACATAATATATATATATTCTTAATTTTTGATAATTTTAAAAATAAATTTATTAAATAAATAATAATAAATTTATTTATTAAATTATTTTGATCTCAAAAAAGTATCGACGGCATCCAACGAGATAGGCTAGATTTCTATTGATTTTAGTTTACCTTTGACAGAAAAATAAGGTACCTAAAAAATAATATATTTTCATTTTGAATTGATAAGTATCTACATAACGATCGTTTTGATATTTTTAAATTATTGTTATTTCATAGTTTCAATACTTTGAAAGATTTATTGTTCTCTTTAGTACCGACCACTCAAATTTAATATAGCAAAAATATTCAATACCTATTGGCGCGAAATTGAGGATGACAGATTCTAAATTAAAATTTAATATTGTTTTTTTTTTATGTCAGTTGGTAGGTACATATATAAAATTATTTAGATTATGTAAAGATTTGTGAAAAATATGCCTATTTAACATATAAAGCTTCAATATTTCCGACATTTACATTGTTAACCAATTATATAGCCAATATGGGTGAGAAGTTAATGTCATCCAGTTATCAAATAAAAAGCTTTTGAAGAATGCTGACAGCAAAACAATTTTAACGCCTTCGTGTCTCAGTTGGTATGTGTCGGTTGTATTTGAGTTTTTAGTTCAAATATAACCTGAGACAATGCCAGTAAAATACAAATATATTCAATTTCGCTATCTGTGAATTTGAGCTTCTTCGTTCAAAATAATAAATAAGTAAGTAACGTTATTTAAGACTTATTAACATTACTTTTTAAAAATGTAAGCAAAAATAACTTTAAGTATTGTATTATAATTAATTGTATTAAAATATCAGCGTTAATCTTAGCACGTATAACATTATGAATATTATATATATAGTATTCTTTATTGCAATCAATATATGTTGAATTACATACATAATAAAATATAGTTCCAAACGGTGGACTTATCTCTAGAAGAGATTTCTTCCAGCCAATCTGTGAAAGTGGGTGAAAGCAGTAAGTAGCGAGATGACTCTTAAAATGCAATATAAAGATAAAAAATTTACGTAGTTACATAAAACTAAAATAACTATAAAAAAATCCTATACATAAAGCATACGAGATATACATACATACCAGTAATAATGTTAAATAAACATATACTTATACAAATACATATAAATACATACATACACTATAAAATATATGAAATTTCAACACAAAAAACAAAATAAACACATAAAAATATAATATAAATAAAACATAGATAAGTTAAATAATTTTCAGATACTATTAAGTTCGTTGATGAGATGTTTTTTCAGTTGCGACTTAAAAGACAAGATTGAATGGCTCTCTTGAATAGCTTTAGGGAGTTTATTCCAAAGGAGTGGAGCCTGTACAGAAAAGGAATTTTGAAGGAATTTGGTATTGCTCTTTGGAATGTCTAGCATTGGTAAAACAAAAGACCTCCTCGAGCGTGTAGGAGAGGGAAGGATTTTAAAACGGGAACGTAGATAAGGAGGGAAGTTTTGGTAGTTGACTATTTTGAAGAGCAAAGAAAGGATATGCATATCACGGCGAAAACGAATAGGGAGCCAATTAAGCTGAGCTCGAAAATGGGATACGTGGTCGTACTTCCGAAGACCGTAAACAAAGCGTATAGCGAGATTTTGAAGACGCTCTAATTTGTTAATTTATTAAATCGTTAAATCTTTTTTTTATCTTTAATTATATCATTAAATCTTATAAATTGATTCCAATCAATAAATCAAAATATTTATATATAATATAATATGTTCATCCAATTTGGCTACTGCAAGAACTTTTGAATCGTCAAATTACATAAATCAGTTCCACATGAAGCTACCACCAGCTCGCAAGTCACTTCTACTTAGAACCGGCGAGAAGCTCAACAGTTGCTGAGTGTTCTAGCACTTGTTGGAACGTTTCCGGCGGCTGTTGGATGACTACCTCCGGGACAGAGTAGTCATATGGATTGGAAGGGACGGTCGGATTCGACGTAGTCGACGAAGGGTCAGTTGTGGGCTTCCACAGGGGTCTGTGTTGGGTCCGTTGTTGTGGGACATCGGGTACGATTTCAACTTTGTGTGGGTGTGTTGAAATCAATGGCTCTGTATGGTGCCCCCGTGTGGGTGGATTCTCTCACTGCTCGCAACAGGGCTCATTTGCGGAAAGCACAACGGGTCATAGCAGTGAGAGCAATTCGGGAGTACCGTACAGTGTCCTGGACAGCGGCAACTCTATTGGCGGGCGATCCACCGTGGGAGTTACAGGCGGAAGTGCTTGCTAGAGTACACGCTTTACGTGCGAGCGAACGGTCACGAGGCGTACGACCATCGCTGGAGGATATTGTGCGGATCAGGAGGAGAGCGGATGAAGCCCTGATCCGGCGATGGAGGGAGGACCTTGGATCCCGCCTTGGATCAGGCCTAGCGACAGTGGAGGCAATCCCTACCTAGAGCGCTGGGTAAAAAGGGAATATGGAATCCTGACGTTCAGGCTGGTGCAGGTACTGACGGGGCATGGTTGCTTCGGCAAATACTTGCACCAGATTGCGCGTCGGGAAATGTCACCGGTTTGCCATGAGTGTAATGCCTCCGTCGACTCGGCACATCTGGCTGAATGCCCCGCTTGGGCCCCACAGCGCCATGCCTTGATGGCTGTGGTGGGTCAAGATCTTTCTTTATCCAGTGTAGTAAGGGCCATGCTGGATAGTAAGGGGAACTGGTCTGCAATGGTCTCTTTCTGTGAGGCAGTCATCTCACTAAAAGAGACCGCGGAGCGAGTGCGCGAATCCAGCATAAATGCAGACCCATTTCGCCGCCGTAGACCAGGAAGCAGGAGAATGCGCTATGCGCTACTCCAACCTTAAAGGAACCCCTGTAGGAGGTATATATATATATATATATATCTTCTTCTTCCTGGCATTAGTCCCGGCTTTTTGCCAGGGTCTGCCTTCCGACTAAGACCAATCGGTCCATATGAGTGGCGAAGTGGTTTTTTGTGGAGCGATTGCCATCTGACCTCCAAACCCATTACTGGGAGAAACCAGGAAAGGAAAGGGAATAAGAGGCAGAAAGACTTGGAATATAGGGGAGGGACACCACTTACATGGATTGGATCGGGTTATGAAAGTGGTGGCTCGAGGTCCCGGGGTCGCGTACCCGTATGCCGGAAACCAAATATCGGACAGATAATTGGCTAGACACCCTCTGCTATATATATATATATATATATATATATATATATATATATATATATATATATATATATATATATATATATATATATATATACTCGCGTTCGTATTCTGCGTTCGTATCCGCTCATTTTGTATGAAATGAAATATAAAGATATAAATTTATAATAGATTATTTCTGTGTTAAGGTTATAAATTACATATTTTCAAAATTTCTCCTTTACTTATAAGTAAGTAAGCAAGATCTCACTTGTCAAATTTCATAGGTGTTGTAGGTCAATAACCTACAACATTTAAGAGAGATTAAATAGAGATATAAGTTTGTAATGGTATAAATTTCCAACTTTCAGATTTTTCCATTTTTTTATTAAGTTATAAGTTATAACTTATTTAACTAACTAACGGCTAAATTTCATAATTCTATTAATCTACGGGTAGTTTTTATTTAGGTTAGGTTACGTAGGTTTTAGGTAATTACGTGGCGATTTTCAGACAGACGGACAACAAAGTCACCCTTAAAAAGTAAGAAACTTTACTAAATTGTCCATTTCAAAGCCAACATGCTTATGGAGAAATATATAAAAAATCTTAAATCTGTTGATAAAGAAATAAAAATAAAATATAAAGCTGTTAACATACAATTTATGTGTCATATTATAGTATATTTAAAACTGTTTCAAAATAAATAAATAAACAAAATTAAAAAATATATTTTAAAAAGAAGAATACAGTATTTTGACCACGATATAACTTACGATTTCTACTATGTAGTAAATAAGACACTTACATAATTACGTGCTTCAAACCCTAGATGCTTGTTTGAAGCATAATTTAAAATGTAGATGTACGCAAATTGTTAATTCCAGTACCTATATCACTGATCAAGCCAATACGATTATTAAAGATGGCGGAATTTGCCGGCAGTGCAATCATTTCGTGTTGTATCCAGTTATTTCATAGGTATTCAATATAAAATTATCGTGAGCGAACTCTGTTCAAGCTAAGACGTACACCAATGGCGAATTGATTACAGCACGAATGCCTGAGCCGCCTTTGTCTGTTATTTACAACGCCGCTGTAATAGCAGGTGACGTGAATACAGCCTGAACTAATCTATACTGATGTATGTGTATATATATATATATATATATATATATATATATATATATATATATATATATATATATATATATATATATATATATATATATATATATATATATATATATTGATTTATGACCATTTACGTTATATGTTTTATATTATTAATAAGTTTTAAGAATTTTCTGGTAATTAAATGAAAAATGTCGCTGACACCACAGTTTCAGTATATTTAGTTAGACCAAAGGAATCTAATTATTCCGAAGTGTTTTTTGTAATTTGAATCCTCTAAGAAAGCAGTATTTAAATATATTCAACACTCAGCTTCACGTTAAATCCCGAATATGGCAGGGTTGGCAGAGGAACCTAGCGTCTAGTCAAGACACCTCAATCTCCGCTTTTTTTTTAGTGTAATTAAACGCCGTGTGAAATGAAAATAATTCAATATCTCGAGTAGGATTGAACCTACGATCATCCTGTTTGCAGTCAGACGCTTTCCCACTGCGCCACAATGGCCTAATTTTATTAATAATATTTATTAACACGAATATTTATTGAAAAAACACAATACATATTAGTTTTTGCTTTGGACTGCTTGATCACGTACATGGAAGGGTGAGTGAAAAGAGTTAACCTAGTGCTAAGTTACGTTTTTCGACAAGTTTTAGTATACAAAAGAAAATAATTTAAATATATCGTTCCTTCCATTTACCCAGAAGGAATTAATCATCGCGTTCAACAAATCATTACGCCAAAGAATTAAAAAGAAGCCTTTACAAAAAATATCAGTTCATAGCTAAAGTTTCTTTTAACGAGGTTCCATTTTTCTATTTTAGAATGTACACATATAACATTTAGATATCGCCCTACATTGTTTAGTAACAATTCACTAAAAGCAAAGCCGCCCCAAGAAAATATCTGTAAATATCAGTAAATATCAGTAGCCAAATATACAACCAGTGACGAAAAGTGTAATTATTATAATAGTATTGGCATCGAATAAAAATATTTAAAAAAAATATCAATTAGCATAATATAAAAATTGAACTTTCAGTTTAGTTTACGAAATTTATTTACTCAGTGTCTTAATAAAATTATTATTTGGATTTTTGCTACTTAATTATTAATTGTTATGTTACATGTACAAAAGGTAACCCGATGGGATTCGTGGTTCATGGACACTTCGCTACTTGACTATATCGGGTACCTATAGCCCGATATATATAGATACTAGATATATCTGTCTGTAAAGTGTCTTATTAATAAAAACAACTAAACCTTAAGAGTATATAATTTTATAACTGTATATAAATATATAATAAATAAAAATACGTAAAATAATATTATTTACTTCTATCAAAACATTACACATTTGAGTATCACTGTAAATGGCAATATGGGCCATACAAAAGCTACATACACGAGTTTTTTCAGACCATAAACCAATTAAATTAAATATCACATAGTAATTACTTACTTATTTTATTAATTATAAACACTTTTATTATACGCAGTGACGACTGAAGCACGTAATATTTTAAAATAGCAACAAAAAATTTCGAAATAAATAATGATTTTTTATTTTTTTAAGGCATTTTTTTTAAATATTAATTGGGAAAAATAAACTAGAGCTTACTTTTTTTATTTTCTGTAGGAAACCAAAAATTAAAATCGCGTCGTGGAACAGGTGTATCCAGTCAATACCTTTGAGTTAGATTCTTATGCCGAAGAATATTATGACTAATATTTTGGAATATTTCCGTTTCCTCGCTCTGATTTAAAATGGCGGCGTCAAGTTACACTACGTAGAGCACAATAATTGTTTACTGTGCAAACGTGGGTAACACGATTCAGTTATAAGTATTTTTCAGTACTTTACAAAGACATGTTTGCTAAAGTTAGACAGTTTGTTCAATAATTTAACTTATAATATCATTTTTAAATATAATTGCCGGTCAACATGCAATTCAGATCTGATCAAAATAAAAAGTGTAATTGCATGTTTGTTCACGACGTCCGCACTGTGAAGGTCCTATGGTTTTGTGAAAGTAATAAAAATAAAATAAGTAATAAATAATAATAAATACTTCAGTTTTTTGCTTTAAAAATACAGAAAGTGACTTCAGTACTTACTAAACTACGTAAACACCTTATTGTAAATTAAAAAAATGTTTTTTTTTCTAATTTCTTCATATACTTATACAGCTACTGTAGATATAATTTATATGTTATATGTATTTAAAAAAAATAAACTAATAATAACACTATTTTCCTTTATAAAATATATAAAAACACCATGTAATACATTCATTAAGATGACTGAAATGTAAAATAAGTTATAACAAATATTTATTGCCCAATGATTTATTATTTTTTTAATAGTAACCACAATACGAGTTTTATTATCTATAATTATTAGTTTTCGATGTGACGGCGGTAAGAACGGTTTCTATTTTCAATATTATTTAATTTTACGACTTGCACGGAACCCTATCTAAAAGCTATAAAATGTAACGAGCTTGACCTTTGTTTCTGGCATTAAACATAGCATACATTTCATTAACGGCAGTAGTCACCGTGGAAAAGGGCTAAAATGGAAAACAAAAAGAATATTTGGTGGCGTGAGTACCGCAGAAGAATTATTAGGCCAAGAGGAAGAAATATCAGCATAGAAAACGTTATTAGGACAGTTTTTAAAAAAACATTGAGGGAGTACCTACAGAATTGTTCATTTGCGGGCGTTTCGAAAATTTTTGATCAAAACTTTGGATATAAGCAAAGGTAAAAAGATTAAAAAATATATATTATTTAATAATTTAATTTATTTTACTACTAATTATCAATTTAAATAAAAAAAATATATAAAATTATTATATGGTCTTATGATATAAAAAAAAATAACAACACTTTATTTAAAAGTAAACAATAAAAATGCCGTTTAGAACTTGAACCTTCAACTATTGCAGGAAATTATGTTGTTTAGACGTATTTATCTTTCAAAATGTCGGTGTAATGCATATACTGCTGCTTACATAAGTAGCTATAAAACATTTTACACCGCGTCAATCATTCCTATAATAACATTTGTTTATATTTTGTTGAATATGTAAAAGGAGACGATTTTTTATTCATGCATTTAACGTATCTATATTTTAAGCTTGTGGCTTCGTCTGCTCGGGAAAATGAAACTAACTAAGACAATAAATACAACAAATTCTAAGTGCCCGAGATAACTCCGACCGTAGGTACACTGGGTTACATCGATACTATAATCAAATAAAGCTATAACTATATACTTAAGAAAAGCCTCTGAATCCGTAAAGTCAACATAACGCAACATAACGTCAACTGCTCAGATTCAGCCGAATTTATTCAACATACAACATACAACATGTAATACATTATTGAAAATTTTAACGTTCGGATTCGTACCACCATTCGAAGCCGCCGTGGAAATTAAAACGGTGTGACATATTTCATAAATAGGCCTTTCTAATAAAAAAAATTACATTTATATATAATATAAAAATAACATTCGTTAATATCTTACACACAGCTTGTTTTATTCAATTCCAACATTGCCCCGCCCTTATTGAAAGACTCTTTATAAGCAGTAGTGTCTGTCATAATTGCATCATATTTAAAATATTTGAGTCAATTTTTCGAGTTAAGAAGTGTATAAAACAGCTGTTATCTACAATTATATTATTTAATATTATAAACCTAAAGAGTCTGTGTTTAGAAACTACTGTATTGATTCAATTTGAGCCTACAGGCTATATTGCATCATGTTCATTATACCAAAAGTACTGTCCTGATATATCTGCGATCAGAGCTACATCGGGCGGGGCTCGGACGTTTAGAATATGTCGTGTGCCATATGTAACTCTGGCTTTTTTCCAAAAAACCACAACGACTAAGTTGCAGGTAAAAGGTAAACTTATAAGTATTTTAAACATTACAGATTGATTCAAATAGCCATAGTTGCTGCCATGTTCGGATGGGTTTTCTACTTTTTGCATTACGTATGGTTCGAAAACCTTAGAAATCCACTGGTGGTCACAATGGAATCATCTACATATCCCATATCAAATATACAATTTCCTGCTGTTACCGTGTGCAATTCTAACAGGATAAGTAAAAAAAATCTTAAGAACTATGTGAGACAACAGTAAGTTTTATCGTCATATTTTATTATGAACCTAAGAAATCCTTGTGCAACGTTTGTCAGTCAGTCACTAAGTGTGTAAGAGTGTGAAAGTATTACTATAAGTTAATTCGTCTAACAATATGTAGATTTCAGTCCACAAACATAATTTAAGTACAATAAAACTATAGTGAAATGGTTAATTTAGTATTAGCACATCAATAAATATTCGTCAATGTAAGGAAAAAATTACGCTTTTATAAAAATTTGCCCACACACTAGTATAAGATACATAAGTAATCCCATCGCTTCATCAAGTAAATATAAATATATGATCCATCCCTTCGAACCTACGCCTCATGGATCCTGATCCATGAGGCGCGGGTTCGAATCCCGCTGCGTTCAAATTTTTATATGTTTTTCTTAAGTATTTTTCTATCGTTAGTGTGGATTAACATTTTAAAAATCATCAAAATATATAAATATTTTTTATTTTTGACAATAATAAGTTCAAGTCGGTCGTAGCGCATTTTTGTTGTGGGTTCATTCACCTGTTGGGAAATTAATTATTTTCATTCCCCCACACTGATAAGTGCGAAAATTGATTCCCCTACACAAAAATATTTAGCAATATCTTAAAAAAAACATTTTTATCAAAACTCAAAACAGATTAAAAATCTTTTAAAAGCTGAAATTTGTATAAAACTTCTTCGTGGCTGCAAAAATAAATCGTAACAAGCCTATAAAAATTTCGACGTAGCTCGATAAAAACGTGTTGCTTAATTGGCTAAGCAGTGACGATTTGTGACAAGAGTGAGTGACAAGAGCCACAGAGCCACAGATGCGTTTAAATTGTTTTTTGTAGTTACAAAGAGCTGGCCTGGAATAATGAGTCTTTACACGAAGTAGAATTATTCTGTGTACAATTAGTCAGACTACTGGATTTTTCATATAATAAAACAATGCAATTGCAACCACTGTTGCTGTCTTTCGCGAAACATCTTGGTGATAGCAATAATATAACAAAATTAATGGAAAAAGTAAGTTTATGTCACAATTTAATATATATATATATATATATATATATATATATATATATATATATATATATATATATATATATATATATATATATATATATATATATATATATATATATATATATATATATATATATATATATATATATTTCTAGATAATTTATAAAAAATATATACAGTAAATATATTATAAATATATTAAAGTATATAATATATATTAAAGTGGCGGGGCTCAACGCCGCGCTTTGTCTTGCCAGAGCGAGTAAATGAAAATAATTAATTCCCCTACTGAGGTCGAACGCATAACCATCGTCTTTACAGTCAGACAATATGGACCACGTTGGCTTCAAATAAAGTATATTTTGTTAAAATTATTTAAATACTATATTTAAATCAGGTTTGATATGTATAACGTTTAGTTTCTTAAATTAAAATATTGATTAAATAAAAAGCTTGCTAAAATAAATGATATAGCAATTCTTTGACAGATATTAATAGGTTGAAATTGTTAAAGCAATAGCCAAGGGCTTTTACCTTTGTAGCGACGATGCTTATAAACAATGGGTCATTGGCTGGATCGAATATGAGAAATCGAGAAGTTCTACTTAGAAATTAATAGTGGATTTATTTTATATCTGCCCTTGAGGCTTAAAAATTAATGTTTTATATAGTTTTTGATTTAAATTATGAAAATGCCTTTTAGCCTAGTAATATATGAAATAAAGCTTTATTATTGTATAGGTATATCGCATCATGTGAGTATTAAATCAATCTCTACCGATCTCAACTTTCACAAGTAAAACATATAAAAAAGGTCATCGTAGTGAAGTCTGACAAGATAAACTTAGTGATTCTAAATTCAAAGTCCACTCAAAAGTATGAATTATTTTGAATTAGTTAAGTCCGGTGTTTATTTCCGCCACTTCACACGTAACGTCTCGAAATCGGGCGGAAAGAAAAATACAGAGTTTCTTGACACTAGGTTTTCATAGGTTAATATATGAATAATGAATAAATATGTATACCTTCAGCTAGCTCCACCATGTGATGAGATGCTCATAAGGTGTTCCTGGTCAGGTGAAATAGTGGACTGTGACAACATTTTTTCAGTACATCGCACGGCGCATGGTCATTGCTGTGCGTTCAATCTTGTACTACGCTACGACTCTAATGGCAGGCAAGACAAAAATAATCACTACTGTTTCTTTGTCTGACATTTGCAGAGGCTGTCGTATCCTAGTGTGACAGTCTCTGTCTGTAAAACGATAGTTTCGGGTGGGATAAATTATGACTGCGTTCTAGCAAGATAAAGCGTAGCGTTGACCTCCATCACCTTAAATGCCTCGAATTCAGGCGGAAAATGGAAAACGGTCTCTATGCTAGATTCTCTCTGTCTACCCAGATATATGCGGGATAAAAAGTGAAGTTGTTTTAACTACTAGCAATTTGTTATTTCGGCATACTTTAAAAGTTACATTCTCTACTCAATTACATTTTGTCTAGTAAACCACGTTTTGGCAGAAACTAGAATATTATACTTCATAAAACAACCTGGTTAGTAGTTTTACAGTCTTCTCTCTAATGAGCCGCTTCACAAGCACTGTGTGTTAAGTTATGAAGCTCTGTCGTACTAAAACGCGAAAATGAATGACTTATAAATATTCCACTAAGTAGGAATCGAACCCATTATCGTCATTAGAATGAACAAAAAGTACGCTCTAGAGTCTAGACTCTAGACTATTTGCATTTGTATTGTATATATAACAGAGGAAGGTCCGCGTAGAAATATTTGTTTATTTATATTATCATTATCATCTAATTTCGCATGTTTAGACTGGACACAACTATTTACACAGTGAAGCGACAACATGATCCAGGACAATTGCATGGACTTAATGTAATTTTAGACTCTATGGCCGATGATTACACGTATACGTTGTACAATATGGTAGGGTTTGAGGTGAGTATTGCATATATTATAAATTGAGCAATAAAAATACGTTCACTGTAAATTATACTATTTTAATATAATATTACTACCGTGGTAAGGGAAGCCCTAAAGTACAGGGTAGGTATGTCTATAACGTAGGTATGTCTATTGATGTGAGTATGTCCTGGAGAAAGTATAAGTTTATATGTATAATTAAGAATATTAGCACATCTTTTTCTTAACTAGGTATAATGTCTTTAAACAGTCGAAGCAATTACTAAAAAAAATGTCTTTATAATCTGTACTATAATAAAACAGAATTTTCAAGATAACTAATATAGAACAATAATAGTAGTCCAACTAAACCATAAGAAATAAGGAAATGATGCCTTAGCAAAAGTTGTTCAGTATGGTAAAAACAAAAAAAAATACATTTAATATAATTTGAGTCTATTGTGTCTGTGGCATTAATTAGCAGGCATCCCAAAAAAAATTGCTTATTATCTATTTTCATTTTTCGGTCTGATCGGTAGAAGAAGCGTAGAGTTTATTACACAAGACTCAAATTCAGTCAAAAAAAAGAAAACAGACTATATTGGCTTGCTTCTATTTGTATACATGCTGTAAACGATAGTTGCAATGATAACGAATGGTAAAGGTAAACGAAAGTAAGTAAAATAATATTTAATAACATTACAGGTACTAATACTCGATCCCACGCATTACGCAGATCCGACTGGCGGTCGTGTCATACAGCGAATCGTGCAGCCGAACCAAGCGGCTTTCTTTGAAATCAAAACTATCAAGCAGATTGCAACTGCGGAAGTTCGCAAATATCCACCCAAAACGGTTTATTTTTATCTCACTATTTAACATAATATACTTAAATAAGTTAGCGTTTTATATTGAGTCCTTTCTTTAGTAGTAACATTAGGTTTCTTATACCTACGGTTCCTTCTGCCTAACCAGATGTGTACCTGAAGCTCAAAAAAAATTGTCAGTAGTGACGTGCGTGCACGTCAAGTTTATATATAGATCTTTATATATAGATTTATATATAATATTCTAAATGGTAGGTAAGTGAAAACCTGAGTAATTAGCCATCAAGTTCTGCCTTCGTAGTCCTGAAGAATGTGAAGATAAAAAAAGGATTCTCTTCTATATGTTTGGCTGTAAGGCAATAGTGGGTTCGAACCCTATTCCGATTAATGGATTAAAATTTTTCCGCTCTGGTAAGGCAAAGTTCGGGGTAACGTTTCGCCACTGAACACGAAATGTCTCGAATCCTGAAAATGGAGAGCGTAGTGTCTTGACACTACGTCCTCTGTGCGTACCTTGTTATATGTAGAATACAGCTTAAAGCAGAATAAATAAGTTATAAATACAAATACACGTGGGTAATATAACTTCGTATTCTAAGGCAACTGTGTAAAGCAATTTTCTTAGAAGGTAATTTTAGTCCTGTTACATTTTACTTAAGTAGATAATTACCATTCTGCAAATATCAATGTTGTAATCGGCGATAAGAAACTGGCCCAGTGAACAGGTAATTGGTAGAAATTAAACTATTAGTTAGCTTGTTATATATATATATATATATATATATATATATATATATATATATATATATATATATATATATATATATATATATATATATATATATATATATATATATATATATATATATATATGAGAGACAAATTACAGTTTGTTGAAAAGATTTAGAAAACGCATTCAGGTCGGCAATGCACTATATACTAAAGAGGTCCGCGTTCAAAATATTACCAGGAAATCTGACCAGAAATTGATTTATAGTTAATGTGTACACTGTACAAGAAGGAACGAAAGTATGAAGGCAGTACCTCCCTTTAATCTATTAAGGTCTGGAACTGGAAATACCATCCATTATTTATAGAACGTTTTTTAAATGTGGCATAAAAGCTCGGACAGAGCAAATGAATGTTAATGCGCATATATAAGCCTTAACCCTACATATGGTTCACAGGTATCAAGCACTGCTTCGAGTTCCTTTTTGTGCTGAACCTGTAATTTGTAAAGAAAACTTTATAAAAAACGCTTTCATCTGTTAACGTTTGGTTATATTGTATAAAATAAATAATGGAAATTATTTTATTATATGAAATACTTTTTTTTCAGCGACAATGCCTTTTTCACGATGAAATGAAGGACAAGTTCAATGAACTATACTCATACAGCACTTGCATTGTCAAATGTCGCGCTAGAACTTTAGAATCCCTTTGTAAATGTACACCATTTTTCCTTCCTATACATTCTGATCGTGGTCCCATTTGCACGTTAGATGATTTAAAGTGCTTGAATAAATATAGAGGTACTTTTTTTAGTGTTTTCTAACATCAATTTACTATAACGTTATACTGAATATTTAGAAGCTCCTATAACTTTTAGTTGCATTTTTTAACATTTTCTATTAAAAAAAATATAGGTAAAATAGTATCAGTTATATTAAAGAAGAAACCTAAATGGATAAACTTCTCGAAATTTATTAAGTATCTAACAAATATTCTTCAACAACTACATTTTCCCAGCAAAATATAAGCATAATCAAGATGTTGTTATAAAATTTTTCAGAAAAATTATTCTACTTATATCCAAAAGGCGCAGTCAGTACTGAAGGCTTAGAGATAGAGCTCCAAGATTCACTATACTGCGACGAATGTTTGCCGGACTGTGAACTAACCCAACACTTTACAAAACATTCTAAAATACCACTGTCACAGGCGATGAACAAAAATAAAGAATTTATCACCTCTTTTCTGTAAGTATTTTAACATCTCTTCTCTTCTTCCTCGTTCCTTCAATGCTGAGAATCGCAACCATATGATAATATCCTCCACTCAGAGCGGTTGTAGGTAGAGTGGACTGCTCGATATGGGACATTTTAACATAAAATATAAGTATTTCATACAAAAAACAAAATAGAAATTAAATTAAATATAATTACTTCAAATTTATAAAGAAGTAATCAAATTAAAAACTCCGCTTATAAACTGATTTCATTTTGGTATTTGAGTTATACTTTTATTTTAAGCGTATTTATATTTTATAGTAATGGATTAAATATGACCGATAAATGCTTATTAAGCATTTATCAATCCGCCAACGACGGCGTTTTAAATCGTCTTGATACCGTTTACTACTGGTTCGAGATTGTGAGTAAGTGTCCATTATTAAATTTTTATTGTTACAATTATTTTAGATACGCACTAAATGAGATAACTCTCTACCTAAGAGACAATGTAGTGTCAATTCGAGACTTTGCGATGCCTTTGAATGTGGCGCTTTGTCATGCCAGAACGGAAATGAAAATGATTCATTCCCCCTAGTAGGCATTGAACCCTCAACTATCGCGTTCTGTCATCGCGTTCACACATCGCTATCACACACATTACTGCTATTAAGTGATAAGGCATCGTAGTGCAATTTGAGTTAACACACCATAGCTTTTTAATTCCGTTAAAATTTAATTCAAAAAATTCATTCATATAGGTGAAATGTGAAATATATGTGAAAAGAAGGACGCGACGGTTGTGGTTTCAATTCCCATTCAGGGTGCATAAATTATTTTCATTTTCCTCGCACTCAACACACAAGTAGAGGCCGTCTTAAAAAAATTGTAATCTTTCACAAACCTTTCTGTTGATATCAAAGCTATTGATTAAATCGAGATGATATAGCGACAATTATGCTAAATTTATAGAACAACAAATCAACAAACTTGTAGAAAACGGTGTAATTGAACTAAGCCTGTTGACGTTGCGAGCTCAGGTTCTCGTAACACGCACCACTTCTCATCGTAAGCGCTTAGTAATTGCTGGTAGAAAAAGCTGTATTACATGTAAAGTTGCAATTACATGTGACCATGAAATATTTAGTCAAATTAATTTAAAAATTGCATATCGTCAAAATTCAAAATTAAAAGAAAAAACGTACAGCTTGTGGTAATAAAGGAGGCAGAGGTTGCTGCGTTCCAACGAACACTATAGTTTATTATAAAAATCGTACCGAATTTTATTTTATATCTGTTGTAACTATTAAAAATTAGGAAAGATTTTATCTAGAAGATTTTTTATGAGAGCCCCCCAAATCACGCACATAACAGGGTAGGCACGGTAACCGTCTCCCCGAGAACCCGACAACCGTCACGTTTACAGGTCCACGCTGTGCCTCTGCACCACAAATGCCCTGAACAATTGTGGTCTAACATTAAGAGAGAACAATGCGTTTATGGTTTGAATAAAATAAAAATCTTTTAGGCTAATAAGTTTAAAACAAAAAAATAAAGTCAGATTTAAATCGTATAAAATCATTACTTGATTTACCTTTACCTAAAGCATCTAGCAAGCTAGCGAGGTCTCGGTTTATACGGACATTTTTCGAAAAATTCTTACTAAGCATACAACATAGGAATTGTTTTAACAGAACAAAACCAAGGAAGATTTTTTTTAATTTATTAAAATATAATTACTTAGTTTTAAAACGTACATATACTATATATATATGTTTACAAATAAACTCTGTTTTGGTTTTTTTTTCTAATATTTAAATATTTTTCATATACTTTTACAGGTAACATCGGTGGGTTTTGTAGCATTCTCGTGGGATTCTCTATAATCAGTATAATTGAGTTCATATATTATTTTTTAATACGTTTTGTAATAAATTTATTTGATTTCTATAACGAATACAACTAAATAGTGATAACTTGCGAAATAAATATATTTTTTAGTTTTATTTGTATACCTGATTTGTATTTTAGGTATATATAGTTACTGTAGAACTACTTGACAACATAGTTTATTACAAACTACGTTTGCATTTAAAGACATAATATATCTGAAGCATTAATAAAAATAATATTCTGAAAGATTAAAATAATAGCCTCGAAAGTTAGAATAAAAAATAAATTGTAATAGGCTAAATTACTACTGCTGGTCATATTAAATATATTGTTAATTCAAAACTTATTTTTATCATATTTCATATATTTCCACACAAACCTATAATCTAAATCAGGCACAAGATGTGAAAACCTTCTTTAACCAATAATTTTGTTAAAGTGTAAACAAAGTTAATGTACTTTTTCCTAATCAATGGTTAACTAGATAAACATAGCGCGTATAATTGTGTTATTTAAATTTCATGGATCTCATGCCCTTCCAAGTGTGGAAACTTTTAAGGCAACGAAAATTTTCCAATTGCCAACAACACACAGATTATAGATAATATAAATTGGTATTAATATTTTCATTTCATAATGAAATGCTTATTTGTTATAAGTAAAACACTTACTTTTTAAACATTTCGATTAAAAATCCTCAAGAATATTTGCTTGTATTCATATATTTTACCTATGTCAAATTATCCATAATTTAAGCGTGCATTTATGAAGATTATTGAAATGACATCAAAACAACATTGTATTTTAAAATAATGCAGAAAGTAACCAAATTAATATTTAAACATATTATATAAAAATTCAAATATATGTTACGTTCACTTCGATAATTCTTAATATACATATTTCCATACAATATACAGTTATATAATACCATGAGCGCATACGTCGCCAATAATTGTACTGTAACTATTTCCGAGAATGCGCAACATTCATTTCGGCCTGTCAAAAAGACTGTGGCACTGGCAATATTGGACAAAGGTTTGGAGTCGCAATATCTGTTTATCCTCTAAAATGTCTGCAAATTCGCCACCTGGAAAGAGTGACGGTAATTAATATACTATTTTGATGAAATATATTTATATGCCAAAGTCAACAATCCAAAAATAATATTACATTATAGGTGATGAAACTCACGATAATGCAGTCCCGCCAAATCCGATTGAGAATTTAGGTTCGAGAATTCGGGACTTAGATGTTGACTCTATCAGACGATATTTGGCGCAAAAACTTGGATTTTATGACCCATCAGAAGTAGACGGGGAAGTAGAAAAAGTTCTAGATGAAGTTAACTTAAATGGTGTAGTCAAATGGCTCAAAAGTGAACGATGCAAAAACGTTATAACTCTTTCTGGAGCTGGTATATCTACATGTAAGTAAACATTTAACTTAGAAATATCATTATACATTTATTTTAAAATTAAAACAGAAAATCTACGTATAATTTTATTTTAATATGTGTATCTAATTATTTTCTCTGCTTTCTATAATATCATGAGATCATGAATTTTTAAATGATCATTGAGAAACTAGATATTCTTTAAAAATCATAACAAACACTCCTATTAATATCTGAAATATAATTGAACTATTATATTGTTTAAGTAAATATTTTATAGGTGAAATATCAATGTGACATAGTCCATTTTATATGTTGAGGACCAGGACTTTCTATAAAAACGTTTTTATATACAACTCTACAGTCTCAGTTGTTTTGAAAATAGTTAGTTATACCATCATTTAATCTCATCATCTCACCTTTTAAACATATGTACATAATGAGTTCTAAATAACACTAAGAATATTCTTTAAAAAAAATTATTAATCATTTACAGCTGCTGGCATCCCAGATTTTAGAAGTCCTGAAACAGGGTTATACCACAATTTGCAAAAATACAACTTACCAGAACCTCAGGCTATTTTTGAAATCAACTTTTTCAGACAAAATCCTAAACCATTCTTCACTCTAGCTAAAGAACTGTTTCCAGGACGTTTTAAGCCAACTCTCTCTCATTATTTCATCAGAATGTTACATGAGAAAGGTAAACTTCATTAATTAATTCTATATTCTACACATTGAAGTCTTTGTGGTGCAGTTAAACAGTGTCTGAATATAAGCTCTATGGTTGCCCACAACCATTGATCTCCACTAAGGAAAATAATTTATCAACATTGATGAAGTATGAGTGTGAGTCTGTCTACATTAGGTTCTATCTGCCTTGCCTGCTATATACAGAAATGTGTATTACACAAACAGTTTATAATTTTATCATGTTAACATTATTTTAATACCCTACTAGGGATAATGTGTAAAATTAAAAAAAAAATAAAAAATTTGTCATACTTAATAAAAAATGATTTCTCATATTTTAACTAAATAACATTTCTTCAATCTACAATATATTCATTATACATACATGAAGATTGTTTATATTTTTAAATAAATTTAACTAACAGGTATATTACTGCGTCATTACACACAAAATATTGATACTTTGGAAAGAGGTGCAGGAATACCAGAAGATAAAATTGTTGAAGCTCATGGAACCTTTTATACATCCCATTGCTTGGACTGCCGTAAACAATACTCTTTGGAATTTATAAAAGGTATTATATGAGAAAACATATTTTTACTTTTATTTAAATAAACAGATGGATAATAATTGCCTGTCTTTTTTATTTAGAATTTAATAAATAAACTAATAGTATAAAGAATTTGGAATTTAATAAATAGAATTAACTAAAATTAAAGTACATTAATTCATATGTATAATTCATATTAAAATATACTTTTTCAGAAAAAATATTCAATGATCAAATACCAATATGTACAGACTGCCCAGGTGTTGTCAAACCTGACATTGTCTTCTTTGGAGAGAGCCTCCCGGAGAGATTCCAACAATGTCTTCAAGAAGATTTCCAGAAATGTGACATGCTTATTATTATGGGATCTTCTCTTGAAGTGCAGCCTTTTGCATCCTTGGTTGATATGTAAGTTACTATGTGTAACCTAATGTACATACAATTGTATACAAATGGTAGATGAATTTATCATAATTTTTACATTAATATCCAAATCATTAAGGAATAATTTTAAAGTACATTATTACCAAGAAAGATAGAATATATTACAGCACGCTATGTTTAATACGAACAGCATCTATAAAAAAATATTATATTTAATTGTTACAATTGTAAACCTTACATTGGGTGCGGTCTGTAAATGTTACGCAAATATCTTGCAGAACGCAATAGAACCTCTTAAAAAGTGAAAAAATGTCCACTATAGTACAAGTCTCTTTTATGGTTATAAAATTCCTACTAAAATAATACATTATATGCGAATTGATATTTATAAACATGAACTCTTAGCTTCCATATTACCCAAATTTATAATAAAATTGAATACTTGTCACAGGGTACCAGATTGGTGTCCTCGTCTCCTCATAAACCGTGAGAAAGCAGGCATGCAGTCCTCCATACTGCGTGTATGGGGCCTCATGAGCGGTGGTCTGCAGCTGGACGAGGAGTCCGTCCGTGACGTGGCATGGTTGGGGGATTGTGATGATGGCTGCTTAGAACTCGCTGACAGACTTGGATGGGGGGTGAGCAATCTTAGTTAAAGTTAACAAATTTATCTGTATATGACAGTGAATTTCTGTTTAATAAATAAGTAATGTTTTATTGAAAGATCAAAGTCAAAAGTAATAATAAGTATAAATTTCTAGTTTAAAACAAAAAGCAGATTCTGACTTTCTGCCCAATTCTCGAAATATTATGTTGGTTGAAATCCAACGCCACTTACCTTAGAGAGGGATATAAAATGCTTTGTCTTTAAGTTCTGCCACTCAACACTCATAGTAATGGAGTATCTTAACATTAGGTTCTGTCTACTCTGCTATGTGGGAAAAATTATGAAGCTGCATAATCGTTCCCCCAAGTAGGAATCGTACCCACACCTATCACGATGGCTACAATTGTCACTTTATTATGACAATCAATTATATTCATTTGTATATCTTAAGATAACTATATCTTTAAGATGAACATAGTACTTATAAAAACAATGGGCATTGGGCTTAATAACTATTGTTATTTACTCTAGGACGAGCTACGACTCCTAGTGGCTAGTGAACATGAAAGGTTAGAGCTTCAAGGAGGTTTCAAGTCACCTTATGCACCTGCAGTGGCCGAACCAATTGCAGGACAAAGCTCACCTGAACCCAAACTATGAAAAGTAAGGCTCTTGCATTCCTTTACTTTAGAGTTAGCTTAAATCTCTTTGACATATTGATTTTAATCATAGTTTTGTTGTATCGTCTGATTTTTCCAAGTGGCTTGACTTTTTTAAATATATTTATATAAAATATTTATTTTTACTATGTTTTTTTTATTAGTTATACTCGTGTTTTAATAAAAATGATTGTATACTAGACTCTAAAATATTTGTAGTTTATACAATAGATATTTTAATCATACATTCATATTATTAATTTGGCCTAACATCTACACGTAATTGGGCAATGTATCTGTTGTCCAACAAAAACCTTATATATGTATACATTATAATATTACGTAAGAAAATTGAGATGTGTTATTAAGCCATTTGGGAAAAAGATAATATCATATGAAATGAAACTATTTGTACAAAAAAAATCATTTATTTCACAATGTTATGCATATTATTTAAATAGATTTATCAAAATTATATAATATTACCTTTTAAATATATTCGTTTTATATAATGTCATATTGTATTCAACAATTTTTAGTTCCTTTTCCGTTTCCCAATCATACAAATGAATTAAATATATTTCAATATGTGTAATACGTAAAATGAAATTGCTTTTCAACTGCATTTCATTTTCAGTAAAGCTATAATTATAATAATATTTAGAACTAATTCAAATTCCAAATTTATTGAAAGCCTATTAGGCTTTCAATAAATTTGGAAGATATCATACTACTTAAATAGATGCCATTTGTAGCATCCCATCAACATTATGTTCAATAATTTATTTTTTTTTTAGGAGATATTTATTTGTGTTAATTTTAAGTCTCCTATAATAATAAAATCTAGTCAAAATCCAATTTGACATTGACCGTCATAATATATCAATCTGTCTGTCCACTTAATTGTGTTAATTGGTTTTAATGCAATGCTCGAATGACCATAGCTAAGGACCAATCTGAAAATATGATCTTACATTACTTTTATATAACCAATTATTGTTTAATACTTTAAAAATTAAATCAGAACACTGCTATTTTTTACTTACAGTATATATTTTTTTTTCTGCATTATTCTATAGGAGACTTGTATTGATTGTATGATGGAGGTGAAGCAATAAATTAATTAAGTTGACTTGCGTTTAAAAGTTTAGAATATATTTCACTTATTATATTGTATCTTGTAATTAATTAAATGTGATTTATTTATAATTACTATTGGGGAAAAGTAATATATGTAGTTTTGTAAAATGAATCAACCTCATATGATTTATTAGTCACGATATAAATGCTATTAAGTATTTTGAGAACAGAATTTACCATAGTCATGCACTTCACTCTCTGCTCTCTCTCTCTCTCTCTCTCTCTCTTCTGGCTACCCAGCTAAGGATAAGGTGAAACAATATAGTATGTATGTATGCGAATAGCAGGCGTTTTCTTACAAATAAGAAGGAATTTTTTTATTTATTAAGTGTCGCTCAAAAATGTTAAGTAAATATGAAACAAATTTCTTTTTAACATTGAATGTTTTAAAGATTAGTTATTAATAAAAACAATAGCCGTCATTGTTTGGATATATTTTACAAAACTATGTATAGATTTATTAAAATAATAAATGCTGTTTGTTATATTAATCATGTGTATAATATGGCTTTAATTGATTTGACTTAATTTGGTCGCAAACGTCGTTTTTTTAAAATTACATAAAAGTAACAAAAGTGAGCAATTATAATCAATAATAAATATATGTTAAATGTAAGTTATATGTTAAATAAAATCTTGTACTTACACTGACATATATGACAATTAAATTTTAATTTTAGTTGCAAGTTTGTCATATTATCAAAAATGAATTAAAATAAATATTATTACTAATATTTTATGTTTAGCCATTTAGACATTTTTACAATGAAATATTAGATTTCATGTATGTAATAGTAAAATTGATCTTTATTTGTATGTAAACTATTTTAAAAGTAAATCTGCTATTTTGTCATAAACATTTTCATTAAATAATATATAGTATGTAGATCCAATAATATAGTCCTTTTATATAATAAATAATTATGAATATATTTAGTTACTTATCGCTATTAGAAATTACTGTTACTGTATATAAAATCACAACTCTGATAATTAGCTATGGTTACTTTTGTGTTGGTAACATTGGAAGTGTAATTTCATTAATAATTATTATAAATTTGGAATGCATTTTAGTAAACATAGCTTTAAAAAATTTTAGTGTAAGGGTTTAATGTACGTTTTGTTTATTTTCTATACTTAAATGGGTTAATTCAGTGCTAAATGTGCTTATTTGGTTGACATTTGAATAAAATATTTTGCCTCATCTGTTTTTTTTTCTCAATCCTGATTTTTTTTGTTTTCTTTTATTTGCTATTTTATTGTTATTTATTTAATAGAAAGCCAACGTTGTATACAAAAACAATTCTTCTGCTTATAAATATTTAACAATACTATTATCTAAATTATATACCACACTTAAAGGCTAGCTTAACATGCATAAAAAAATAAGACAATAACAATAATCATATTAAAACCAAAGTAATGACAATTAGTTAACGCCAATTGTGTTGGGCAGTAATGTAAAAGATAGTGCTGACTGTTGTCCTGACTGACCTCAATTCTGTGCTTTGTCTTGCCAGAGTTGAAAAATTACCATAAGTCATTCCCCTAAGTATGGGTCGAATTCAAAATCATCCCATTTTGGTTTATCGGAGTCAAAACTGGAGTCTATGACGGTAGACCACTGCTTTAGGATTGTTACTGCTGTATATAAAAAAAAAACGAAGAAAATAAAATTTAATAAAACCTTTTTATGCTAAGGCCGCCTGTTGTAGTCTTTAATAATAAGAGCAGATTGTATCCGTTATCGCTAACGTGACCAGGGAATATCCTCCTCATATTAGTCTAGGAGATGATAGCATTTGAAGTTTGATTAAATTGACCAGCAAAACAGCTTCACCTCGCTCAGCCTCATTAATATTAAAAGTGTTCATAAAATAAAAGCTAAATAATTCATATCTTTATTTTAATTTACAAATCACATACATTTACATAAAATCGTTTTACATTTTAAATATTTATAACTAATAGTGTAAAAATAATGTTTATTAATGCCTGTAGTTTTTATTTGTCACAACTAATTAGATAAACAAAAACTAATGCACTAATATCTAAAGCTAAGATTGATTTTAGTTATTTGGCTTTAAAAAGATTGTAGGCTCAGTTGTAGCTTAATACTTTATTTATTATTAGCAATAGTAATAATACCTGGTGTTTGAACACTTGTTGAATTTGGAAGCTATGAAAGCAATAATTAACAAATGATTACATTAATTAATGTAGTTAAATATAATATTTACTTATTTGTTATCTATTAAATTGAATTTACTCCATTATTAAAACGATCCACAAACTAATATATAATTAAGTGTAGTCATAGAACAAAATAGCACAATTGGATATCTTAGTTGCATGTGTGAAACCTTTTTTATATTTCGGTGTTTACAAAGGCATAAGATGAGGCAAAAAATAAAGACGATGATGATTGTGTTAATATTAGAATTGTTTATAGCAAAATAGTAATTTATTACATTTAATGTCATTGTATATTTTACAAAGTGTTACTTTTACAGACTGTTCAAAGAAAAATGAACAAAATATCGACATCACTTACTTACTCCTTGGCATCCGTAATGCCCTCAGTGCCGATCGCGAACATGGCCTCCGTCTCGGGCAGACAGGGGCTATCGTAAATCTTACACACCCTGTTATCACCCCGCCCCTTCCTGAGGTACAACCTGGTGGTGGAGGCGTGGGCCACGATATGCCCACCGATGGGCTTCTTGGTGTCAGCATTGAACACGCCCACTGAGTCTACTTGAGCTACAACTTGGTTTGTTATAATTACTGCTACACCGAACTGGAAGAAGTATTTGAGAAATGTTAGATATTTTTATGTTATTTAAACCTATAGATTCACTCCAATCGAGTTTTTCTCTCTATATGAAAAAAGAATCACTATTGAGATACCTTAGGATAAGAGCAATAAGAAAGTGTTTGCTTAACTTCATAAAATAATAAGAGAAATATAAAAATTGTACAATATTCTATTTATTAATCATACAATCTTGTAAGCAAAATATAAATTGATCTATGATGTCACACTAGATTTAAAAAAAAAGGGTTGTAATATCCAATTTTTATTGCATTGCATGACTTACATTCCATATTCATCACTACATATTATAAAACAAAGTCCCTCGCCGTGTCTGTCTGTCTGTCTGTTCGCGATAAACTCGAAAAGTATTTAACAAATTTTCCTACAGGTTACAACAACAGGGAGAGTATTCCCTGAGGAAGGTTTTAATGTATAATAAGTTTAGGTTTTGTACAGACAGATGATATTACGACAATATTAGTTCAACGTGTCGAAATAATGTCAAACTATGAAGTCGATCGAGAGTTTTCCTCAAAAACGCTGCCACGTTGGATAGCTCACAATAACCAATTTTTGCTTATACATATTACAAGAAAATGATGGGTTATTTACTAACCTATTTTAAACAATACAATATTAATCCTCATTCAATTAAATACGTTAGATACAATTACATTGGCGATGTTAAAAATAGAAAGTGGAGTGTATATTTTTGTCAGGACTAGCCAAAGAATGGCGCTGTACAAAAACCTTAAAAAGAAATATTGTTGGAATTATCTGAATTCACAATTGAAATTAATAATAAATTCGAATCTATTATCGATTTGAAATGTGATTCGAAAAAAATGACGTATTACAATATGATGTCATAGGTGTAAAATTTCAAACCAAACGGGATGCGGTTTATTTAGCGGGCGAGGCCGCGGGCGTCTCGCTAGTTAAGAATATAAACAGCACTTTCAAAAGAAGTAAAAAAAATAAAAGACTCAAATAAAATAAAAGAAAGTAAATAAAATAAAAGACTCAAACATTACACTTGAAAGGAAATGCTGCTAGTTTTATTCTCTCCATATCCAAACCCTTACTATGTGTAGGTAATAGAAGAAACTACAAAAATGATAAAAATCAAAATAAAATATAGTAAATCACAATACATAAAATATATATTTTATAAACCTAAACAACAATGAAAGTGTAAACTATATTTTTTTATATACCTCGTCAGCCAGCCTCAAAAGCATTCTCATAAATCTGCCGAGATGCTGTTGTCTTGAACCGAGCTCTCCTCTGCCAGAGTAGTCTGTTCTGTATAATGCTGTCGCACTATCCACTATTAATAAAGAGTATCTGAAAAATAATAATATATAATGCTTCTATTGTCTGTTGGAAATATTACATAAAAAATATTTCGAATAATTGTATACTATTTAAAATATACTATGTAAAAATTGTGCTTTTAAACTTTGACAAATAATAAATAAATAAATAGTATTTTTGACAATATCATGAAAGAAAAAAGATATTAACTGTCGGATTAAAATAACATACCAGTGCTGTACTCCTATATATAGCAGCACAAATTAAATTTAAAATATTAAAAATAAACCTTTGCCACATGTACATAAAATTATTTAATTATTAATACGAAATCGAACAATGGATATATTTAACGTATTATTTTTTAAAATTTTTATGATTCAAACACCTCGTGGAATTGGGCAGAGATAATTTAAAATTTAAGCATACTGTTCTACTCTTTGCGTTAATTATATATTGTGTGGTGACTGAGGAAACACGACTACACGTTTTTTCTCACCAAAAAGAATAACAAATACAAATGGAATAGGTTCAATCCCATGACGATGATATAAATACATTTATATCATCATCATCATATCAGCCGGGAGACTGCTGCTGGACAAGGCCTCCCCCGTTGAGTGCCACGAAGAAGGGTTCTAGGCCTGCCTACTCACACGCCCTATCTCCCAGATCCTTGTCGCCGCTCCAGAACCTTGCCCCAACGGCTATCGATTCTACGAGCTATGTGCCCTGGACACTGCCACTTAAGGTTCGCAACTCTAAGGGGTATGATGATTACTTTGGTTCTCTTATGGACCTCCTCATTTTTGATTCGATCACTAGCCTATCCTCCCCATTAATATGCATACATATACTTGATAAAATAGAACCCATGATAATGTGTGTATGACATAATGAAGTATTGATTATCTTAATACTAGGTTAAAATTATAATTATAAATACGTTCTTACCGAGATTCAGCCATCATGGCGCAGGCCTGTATCAACAGTTGCGTTTGATGATCAGTATTATAAGCTCTGGCATAAGCTACATTGTCCAGAACTGCTGCTCCTTCCATACCGTACCTTTGGGCTACAGCTAATAGTCTCTCTGGACGGAAGGTGCCTTCAGTGTCAATGTACATACATTTGCCTTCACCACCTGATTGTTCTATTGGTAGCTGAAATATTTAAATATTTTATATAAGTTATTATATTAAGCTACACTCGCTTACGCTTACTATAATTTAATAAATTATAGTTTAAAATAGACTATAGTTTGATTGTAGATACTAAATGTTAAATGGTGTACTTGGTCTCCGCGCATATACCACCCACAAAGACCTTTATGCTCCGCCTATCTAGAAAACTGCTTAGCTAATTACATAATCTCCCGGGAAGTCTGTATGATGGCAACTTCGACAACGCAGCATGGCACCCGATCAAAGGCATTTGCGATGTCAAGGCTGACTGCCATAACTTCCTCCTTATACTGAAATCAGCTGCTCAGCGGTGGGTTAGGTACACTAAGAGGTGACGAGCACTGCGAATGTGAAGAAAACTGTACTGTTGACCGATAAGTTGGTTTTTCTCAAGGTAACCAAAGAGTTCGCGAGAGTAATTGCAACAGGTCGATAAATGGATAGTTCCGTGCCACCTGTCTTGGGGATAAGGTGAACACACAGGCACGTGTGCACAGAAGTTTACTTTGGAGAGCACGTCTTAAGCACGATAGCAGGAATACCTTCAAAGGCACTGGACACCTTGACGTCAAGGGAGCAAAAAACACGATGCACGGAGATTTGGATTTACCAAAATCTTACATAGTGTGCTTGTACTTAGGGATGGATGACGGTACTTTACAAAGCCCTCAAGAATTGAATTGGATGCAAAAAGAGTGTATAAAATATCTGATTTTCCCACTGTAGAATGTGCCAGAGAACCATCTTGCTCGCAAGTTGTTGGAAAGGAAGGCTTACAGAAATTGCCTTCAATAGTTTTTGCAAGATACCAGAATGCACAAATTTCAGATGGAAAGCATAATATTTTCTTGCCAATTTTGTGAATGGTTTAATATTTTTTAATTCTTTTTATGATAAAACTGACCATTCAGCTAAAATAAAAAGAACAGAATCTCATGTTAGCAAACTTTACTTTTAACAATAATATGTGTATAGATTTTGAGAGAGATTCATATTTTATTTATGAATTTCATAACATTTGTTCTAATCTCTTAATAATAATTATTACTCTACTTATATACTGGGTATTTTCTACTAAAGTTAGAAAAAATCAAAAGCCTTGGTTAATTATGAAATTGATTTGTCTCCAATACCTTTGACTTTAATTTATTTCAAATAAACTGCATGTGTAGCCACAAAATTCAGTTTTTATATAAATTACAAATTAAATAAAATTTCATGAAGACCTTACCTGACATGTCACTGCAAGTGTGTGGCACAATTGTGTTTTCCCAGTTCGAAATTCACCAAAAATCTCAGTAATTGAACCAGTTTCTATACCTCCACCAAGAAGTCTGTCTAACTCTTTAGAACCAGTTGTCAGCTGGATTATCTCAGCTCTAAAACATATTTATGAAAATATTTACACACAAACAGAACATTTCTATGTAATAGTCATTGAATAATTAATATAGCATGCACAGGCACAATAAACTACAGTATTAATTATACAAAATAACATATTTGTTTTTTATTTCAATTATTAAGTAATGGTGTATATAAAGAAAGCAAACCAAAACTTGTTTTAATCATGAACCTTTTCTGATGAAATTCTGTGGCAGTAGTAAATCCCATGGGTACTAATTTAGAAGCCTCTGACAATATTTTATCAGCTTTAGCTTCGGAAATTCCTTTGATTGTTATCAACCATTTTTTTGGAGCATATGCTACAGATTCTACAGTATGGTACCCAGCTTCTTCCAGTTTCTTTATATCACCTGATGTTATCCCATTGCCCTTAAAATATGAATATTAGAATCATTCTACTATAGAGTTCAGAATAAAAATACAAGAGTATCATTATATTATATTAATGTGTCAACATAACACTGATCTCACTTCTAGTTTACTAATCAGCTGAGGTCCGCATTCATCAAGGTCTTCTTCTATGGTAGCAGTTGTTGCCGTTGCAGTAGCACTCATTTCACGAAGTTTATATAAATTTCATTTAATAATAGTTAAGTAGCGATGATTTAAGGTATATTCAAGTTTTTAATTGAACTAAATATATATTATTCATTTATCTTTATATTATGGTTGTGGAAGCTGTCATATGTCAAACAATATTGAATATTTTCAAACTTTCCCTCGTTTAAATTTTGTAGATAAAGCTAGGAATGCTAACATCTCATAACGATTAATCGAAAAATTGATAACACGGTTTCAATTTTGTTTTTGCATCAAAAATTATTTACCTTAGTTTCTAGAATAAATAAAATTAAATACGAATATTTAAGAACTTAACATGTTCCATTAATTTTAAATTAAATCTATATGAATTTAATAGTGAAGATTAATTTTCGAGGTTGTTACGATCCAAAAGCTCGACCAACCAACATAAATTAAATTGAAATCAATCCAACATTTCATATCGCATACATGTGATAAAATTATAAATGGGGAAAATCAATTTATGTTTTTAGATAACATAAAAATATTTTAAAATTTCAAATAGAATAAGTAACATAAATACACAAGCACACATAACTGACATTTTGTGAATAATTTCAAATAATCGATATACGATGACACCTTACAGTTTAACTGACAATCGCCACCACAAAATTTTTCTATGGTTGATTCGACCTAACGAGCAAATAAATTAATAAAATATAAAAAATCACTGAAAAATCTTTTTAAATCAAATTTACGATAAGTTGTACTTTTTAATACTTTTATTTGTAACCATGTGTGACATATCACTGCAAATCCGTGACAAAGTTTTTCAAGTTAAAAAGGAAATTTTATGTGAATATAGCGATTATTTTCTTGCAATGTTTAGCGGTAATTATATAGAAAATCAACTAAATGTGATATCTATTAATGTAAGTTTCTTGCTAGGCAAACGATATATCTTAATAATTTATAAAAATTCGACCTTATTTTATTTGATAAAAACTTAATACTATTATTTGAGTTTGTTTATATATTTTTTTTCTAGTTGTTAGACCCCCACATAATGAAAATTATTCTACAATATATGAACATGGGCTTAATAGATCTCAGTGAATATTCTCTGGCTACCATTGGGGATATAGCAGTTGCAGCAAATTTTCTTCAAGTAACAGAATTAATTAAACAAATTGAGTATGTGCTAGAGATACAACTATGTGAATCTAACTGGATGGAAATAATGAGAATAGCTGAGAAATGCTTCTATTCTAAATTAGAGCAGTACTCCGGTGCATATGGACTTTATTCTTTTAAATTTATGAAACCTGAATATGTTCCTTCACTTCATAAGCTGGCATGGTATTTATCACACCCTTATATTGATGCTCAAAGAGAATTGGATGTGTTCATGTTTGGTTTCAAATGGATTTTAAATAATGAGACAGGAGCTGATGCTCTTTTAATTATTCTTGGATGCTTAGATTTTAAAAGAGCTATAAATCATGATATAGAAGAAATTAAAAAAGCTATATCTGAATTTGAAAATAGCTTAGCATCAAAAGTTGTAGATTGCTTGTATGAACTGTCAAATAATGGATTAAAAATATGTGAGACATTTTTAGATAACAAGAAAAATGAATTATGTGAAAAGTTTACTGAAAGAGTTTGGTCAGAAACTAAAAGCATAGTAAGAGATAGTAAGATACGCCTATTAAAATGTACTCCCATTGTGCCAATGTGGGTAATGAAGAACTCTAAGCCAGAGCTATTACCACATTATATGTATATGTATGATAATGATAAAGGATTTGAGCAATGGCTAGAAGTGTCTGAAAAGAATTTATGGGGTTGGAGTGCTATTTCTTGGGGTTTGACTAAACTAGTTATTGTGTGTGGAGAACATGGAAGAGGTACAGGTATATTCATGAAAGATGTCAAAGTGTATGATACTTTAAAACAGGAGTGGACAAAGCACGGTGTAGATTTGCCTCCGAGGAGACATGCTGGTTTAGCTGTCGTTGGAGACTCACTGTATATTGTTGGAGGAGTAGGTGGGTTTAGGTCAGTGCCTTGCACATGACATATGATTTTTTATTGGTTTTTTTTTACATTAATAGAAGATTGATTACTTTTATTTCTAAATATTTAATACCATTACAATTTACAGGGTAGTACTTGAAACAGCTATAGTGTATGATTTGAAACAAAGAACGTTTAGGAAAATAGCTAAATTGCCAGATGCAATTCAAAATCCAGCTGTGTGTGCCCATAAAAATATGGTATATGCTGCTGGACAAAAAAATATATTCCGATATGAAGACTCTGGTGCCACTGATTGTTGGAGAAACGTAGTGGGAACAGAAATAAGAATGAGCTGTATTAGGTCTTTTAAAGATTATATTTACTGTATACAAGGATATTTTAGTCACCTTTACAGATTTAGACCAGATGTAGATCACAAGCTGGAATTGGTTACTTATTTTTCAAGTCTTCCAGCTACTCTATGTAATATTGGTAAGGATTATTTTGTTTTATTAGTATATACAAACAATACTGTAGTAACAAGTTCGTTTAAAAATGTAAAGAGGGAAAATAGTCCATCTGCTTTAGAAATCTTTTAGTTTTTGCATTCAATAAATAAATCGGGGTAATTGTTTGTGTATATTTTATGTGTGTATGCATTTCTACAGTTGGATTTAGCAAAGGTTGAAATTGAGTCCTCACATATTGTAGTCTTTCTAAGTAAATGAAAATAATGAACTCTTAAAATATTAAATATCTTTAATCTTTATTCACATATACTTTTGCAAGCTTCTCTGAATGATCAAATAAACATAAAGCCACCAACTGCTCAGGAGGTAACTCTGGTGAGCAGAGCCAGCAAAAAACTCAACAGTTGTTCTTTGCAATATCAATGTTACAAAATGTTTTATTTATTAATAAAAATTTATAATAACAACAAATAATAATTAAAATAAAATGACATTAACTCCATATATTTCTATGATTCAAATATATCTGAATAGTGTAATAGGTGTTACTTACTAATATTATTATATATTTTATAAGAAAAACCAATCAATACATTGTTTCAGACAATAATCTGTTAGTATTCACTAGAACAGTGTGTGGGCAATCTAACATTTTGGCAGTTGAACAATTTAATGATGAGGTTAAAGAAAAGAAGCCTGCAGTACTTTTTAGGCAATCCAACACTTCATTGAGAGTAAATGATGTAGCTGGCTCCTGCGCATTAGCTATGACTTTACCTCCAGTATGTAGAGAATTTTCTCAATATCATAATAAATACTTAACTAAATATATAGAATTTAATTAGATATATTGTATTATTGATAAAAATTTAATTAATAGTGATAATAATTTTAACTACTTTTTTTCTTAAAAATGTTATTTATGTATAGTCAGTAGTAAATATTCTAAAATATACACAACAAAATTGGTTGTAACAAGAAACTTTATAATTTAAGATTATTTTTAAATACTGTGCTAAAATTTGTGGATTTACTTGTACTAAGGTAAAAAATAATTAAACAAATATGATATTAATGTACATTTATTTCAACGTTCATTTACAAACATACTAATTTGTTTATTAGTGTACATACATTTGTACAAAACGATAATATATGTTGTATTGTTAATATGTTATGTTTTTGATAGCATTTCATGCAGTTCAGAGACTAGCAGTCTACAATGAATATATAAAATCTTTGCGTTTCATATTAATACAGAATAATAATATATGCCATCTAATTATATTTTTTTTTTTTAATGTTGCTAACCTAATGCAATAAAAAAATTACACAAAATCAAATCAGAGGGATTCCAACCCGCTTCCCATAATGTATAATAATTCTGTATATATTACCAATAGAAACGTTATTTACAATATATAAAACTTAAACAGCAAAAGCGAATATTAATCTCTTATGAACATTAAGGCCACTTGTCATCTCTATATATTTATAAGCACCGTTTTAAATGTTTGAACTTAGTCTTATTTTGAAATTTGTACAAATTATTTTCGTATGTTTTAGTATGTTGCTGAAACTTATATCATCTATTGTTTGTATTGTTTTTGAACTCATCAATTTGAACTATTAAAAGTGGCAGCTTATCTCAAACTTTAATCTAAAATATAAAAGCTCTGATGCATCATCTAATATTATTATAATTGACATTAAATACAGTTGTGACGTCATTAGACGCTGTGAAGTCAAAAAAGGGGTCTCTTTTTGTTTATGCGACACACTTTGATTTTCATTTAAAATCCGTCAAGTATCGCATAGAGATAAAATCCTAGGCCTATATAGGCCTAATGTTATACATTTGGCAATTGTATATGTGTATGGAAGCACTACTATTAAGATTTATATTATATAAAATATTTAAATTCATTATTTTAATAGAAAAATACCATGATATCTTAACCTTTCTTGTGACGACCTTAAAACATATTATATTTTAAAGTTAATTATTATTATTGTGCCATTTATTTTAAAACTTAAAAAAAATGGTAAACATGTCCAAAATTAAAATACTATTAAACAGGCCTTTCAGAATTTTAAGGCACATTTACTGTTAATTCCAGAAAACATATATAATCTGTGTCATATGTAGATAAAAAAATAAATAGATGTATTTTTATGATATTTTACGTCCATCCTCCTGTTAGTTTGTGGAATAATTCTTCGTCAAGGGTTTGGTTTGCGTCTTTAGATCTCATGGATAGGAAGATGTAGCCTCCAATAAATTCATGGACCACTTTGCAGTCGGCGGACTGCACTGAAAATATAATGTTGCCCTCTTCGAATTGTACCATCATGTGTTTTATTTCCCAGTTCACATTCCATGCCTGGAAATGTAAATTTTAATATTATTGTTTTAATAAATACAAGACATAACACAATATAAGCTAATAAATTTAATTGATCGATAAAGTTATAGTAGAAAAATATATACATATATTAATAATTATTAGTAACACATACCTTCATGGTACTGTAACGCCATGTCTTGATATGGTCTCCAGTATTAGGGTCTAGTCGCATGATGCGATTGTTGGCGATGCTGATGATTTCATCTTTGCGATGTCCCATGAAGCGCACTACGAATAGCGTCTGTCCATAATCCGGTAGGTTCTGCCAGGTTTTTATGTATTGGAGCTTCGCCTCCAGTAAAGGAAGGTCTTTGACGTTGGCGTGACTTTCTAGCACTCGTTGTGTGAACTGAAATGATTTATGATATGAACGAGAATATATTTAAATTAAGATACTGTTGGAAAGTGTTAGGATGTTGGCGATAACATAAATTATTAGTTGGTGTGACAAAAATAGGATTTTTTAATTAAAAAACAATTAGGCGAAGATTGCGATATTTATTTAGATTTTTATCGTTAAATGACGATTAATTGCTGCGCATCTTTTGTGGGATACAAGCTGCAAGTGAATTAGATATCAGTCCACATTGCAAAGACGTAGACACTTTGTGTCCCATTGACACATATTCGTTAAGCAAGCAATATCAGCAAATTTCCTTACAATTGTACGGAGCGTTTATGCAAAACGGATAATTGTCAATCAGTGTTCGTGTCCCGTGTGAGCGCATGTGCGCGGCGGTGGCGCGTGCGCAATATAACGCATCTACGATACAGGAAAGATGATAATTCTTCATCAACGTCCATCGTGAAAACAATCAACGACTTGTCAACAGAGACCAGAAGTTGCAGCCGGCAACCGAGGCCGACCGCAACACCCGAGAACCCTAGTGCAATATAATTCTCGAGTTACGGATGGTCTAAGAGCAAGTAAAGAGATATTCACCTTCCCCTTCAGCTTCTTGAGGAACCGCGGCGCGATGTAGTTGTCGGGCTGCAGGTGGTCGAGGTGCGGCAGGCTGTGCTGGTGCAGCGCGGCGGCGGGCTGCGGGCGCTGCAGGGCCAGCAGCGCGCGCACGCCGGCCGCCTCCGCGCCGAAGGCGGCGTCGGCCAGCGAGCGGCCGCGCGCGCCCAGCCGGCACGCCGCCACCCACTGCGCGTACTCGTCCTCCTGCGGGCTCGCGCGCGTTACACACCGTTTGTGCGATGTTCGATTCCGACTCGGGGAAATATAAAGTGGGGCAATGAGACCCGCCACTCGGCACGTGACGAATAAAAAAAATCAAATAAACGGTGTAAAACCGTTTTAATTTGTTATTATTTAAAATTCTAAACATTAATAGAAATTCCAAATTCCATCTCATCAAAGAAATCTTATGAAGCCTTGTTTTATATGTTTAAGCTTTGTTGTAAGCCGATGTATCCGGCCACTATTGTAGTCGGCGAATAGTCGGCCATGAGCGCCGACTATCCGGCTTCATACTTTGTTTATATATCTCAAAAAAAAATATTACCTAAATAGAAATTTTGTAAGCTTATTAATATTCCTATTAAGTCGTACACATTTAAAAAAAATCAGTTTCTGAAATTACTTGAAAAGAAAACATATTCCGATAACGTCAACAATGATTTTTTTTTTGAATATAATTTCGTTTGTCCTCTTTATCGATAGAGATACTCTGAAACATATATTTTCGCTTCTATCGCCCTCCTCATTACTCATAGAAATTTTCAATTATTGACAATTACAAATGATCAGTTTGGCCGATTAATCGGCTCCTTTACAACCGGTCGGCCAAAGTCATAGTTGGCACATCTCAAAAAAAAAAGACTTACATTTTCACACTTCAGCCACATTTCATGCATAGTGTCTTCAGAAGGCACTTCCAGCTTAATACCGTATCTACCAGACGCAGGATGTGCATCCGGGGTCACCTGCGAAAGAAAAAGAAACTAATTGTATCTGTCACCACATTATATAATATATAATATAGTATATAATCAATTTTTAAAGAACTAGATTATATACAAGCAAATTAATATTGTCACCAACAGACATCATAATAGAGCTTAACAACGATTATAAAAAATCGGACAATTAAAATTTTACTTATAACAATTTATATAGTTTATACCTAATATTATTAATATTAATATCGTCAAGTAATCCATACCTCAGCCCCTCTGAGCTCCACAGCGTAAGAAGGTGCGTCGCCTTTAGCGGCGGCTTCTTGCGAGGAGTGGATACGCAATACTCCGTCGCGACACGACACCCAGCCGCGTTTGTACGCGCGGAGGGTGAAACGTTGACGACTGCCAGAGGGAATTTACAGATTATAGAACATAATGTATGGTGTGGCCGTTGTGATGCTGATGCTGTGTTAACGAGATGGTTGCGAGCTTAAACTCATCTATGTATAGAGATAAAATACAGCGTTAGATTAGATTGTTGAATAAGTCACGCGAGCTACCAGAAAATATCCGCATTTTGTGAAAAATGGGTCACAAATTCAACTCTCCTCCATATATAAATAGGTGTATTAATATATAGGCTATACAAATATACATATATTATATTATACGTGGACATACAAATGTTATTTACTGAACACTAATACAACATACACAACTTGCTAAAACTTTCTCACGGTTTTTATACTTATAAAAGAACCTTAGTTACATTGAATAATTATTTAAGAAAAATCTAAGTCATCATTAGATTGGAAACATTCAAATAAAATCTTGGAATAAATTTAAATAAATAAAAATAAAATAATTAAATCTACCGCCTGCTCGATAGGCAGGTCTGCTAAGAGCCGGCAAAAAATTCAACAGTTACTTTATCCTATAGTTCCAGTATTATTATTATTTTACAATAATAGTAGTTGTGCCTACATGAAGTTCGATTGATCGTATTTTTTCGAAATTATTTTTTTTCATTAAATATTAAATTTATGAAATTAGTTTCGAAAGTGGTAAATTAAGATTGTTACTATCGGTTCGAAATTTAAGTAATATACATAATAATTTTCCTAATTTGAATAACTGAAACCAGTGAAACCTGTCTAAAAGTTTAAAATTGAAAACGATATAGAAGTAAACTAAACAGTTAATTAAAACATATATTTATAAATATGTCCATAATTAAATTTAGTGTTATTAACATGTTAAAAGGTTTCAAATAAAAAATTATAATAGAAAAATGTTCGGTTCCATGCTTTGTATGGGGATAAACAAAAAGTCTTACGAGATCATACAGTTATCGCTGTGACACATCCTTCGCGCGCCCCCGGGAAATAGATAAATAAATAAATAAAAATAAATAAAATAATACATAAATAAAATGTAAATAATATAATAAATAAATAAAAGTAATCAATATTAACTAGAGCACCATAATTATATTTTCATTTATGAAAATTCTATATGACAGTCTAAAAATCTTAAATAATCATATACTAAAACATCTCTTCAGATATATTATACTAACTAACCCTCTGTACTTCAAGTAGCCAGCCAGTTCCGGTACATGAGTGATATCAGGACGAGCGGGCGGTCCTCCTTCCAATTGCACTTGCAGCTCGCTGAGTGCTGCGTCGATGTCATCCTCGGGTGCGGCGGCGGCCGCTGAACCATCGTTGGCGTCTACCCCGCCACCGGCTAGAGTTTGAAGTTCGATTTGTAGCTGTGAAAATGTCAGTATTAAATAAAATGTAATAAATGTAACTTTTTAATCATTTAAAATAAGTAAGAAAGTAAGTAATTTAAAATAAAGACAACCAATCATTTACCTGTAAAGCAGCAAAAAGCAGCATCTCCTCCTCAGTACAGTGCACCTCTTGGTTCAGTATTTGCCAACGAGCTTGTTGGTATAGTTGGTTTAATCTCGGCGCATCCTGAGCTCTTGGAGTCAGATCGAAGAAGGAATAGAATTTGAAGCGTAGCTGTAAAGTGTCCCATTCGCGTACATATTGCTCCATGACTGAGAGAGATGAATCCAGCCAGCTAAGAAATAATGTTCGATTTGAATATTGTAAATACTGTCAATATCGGGAAAGCTTACTTGTTGAATTTAAACTTTCCAAATACGATCTACTAAACGCTACAGAAACCGTCGAAACTAGTCACTTTGGAAATGTTCTTACACTTAGAGGTCACCAATAAATTATATCAACCGAGACAGTGTTAAAACGTTATCATAAAATTATGCGTTCAATAACTTTTTTGTAATAAAATAAAATAAACACATACCTATTAATAATAAATGTTTTAGCTCGTAACTGCAAAAATTGTATTTAAGATAGGGCATCATCATTTACTTACTCTTAACGAAAGATATTAATGACGTGACAAAAAAATGCAGTAATTAATAATACCAAATTTTGGTTTGAATAAAATTGTTTCCATTGAGCAAATCTAATAATATCAAGTTACTAAGTTATGACATAACCAATTAGAGCCATACTTTTTTTTGGAATTATAATTTGAACACTTATAACCTTCTTATTTATAAAGGTTATTTGATATGTTAACTTATTTTCCGAAATTATATACTTATTACGTACCCAACATTCATCCTAGCGCGTTCCATTAGGGATTTTGGCGTCAAGAGTGACTCTCGAGACTGACTGTCTGGTTCGAGAGGTGAATCTGCCAATGAGAGTTCCGCTAGTGAGTCTAAGGCATCCATAGATGCTGCCCTCGGCGGGGTCCCGCAGTAACCCCCGTCACTTGAGCCGTCGCTTTGTGTACTGTAGATGTGACCCCCGTAGCGTCGGAGCGTGCCATTCTGAACAGATCAATGTAATGTTATAGTCATACAGCTTATAGTCATTTTTGTCAAATTATTCCAAAGTAGAACAAATTTGTTTATATATATATATATATATATATATATATATATATATATATATATATATATATATATATATATATATATATATATATATATTTATATATATATATATATATATATATATATATATATATATATATATATATATATATATATATATATATATATCTTCAATATAAAGAACTATGCTTTATATTGTGGGTAGTAGACACATTTAGAAACTTTTATATTATAAATATTCATCCGTATTCATCCGAGTGGCATTTGAAGCAGCATTCATCGTATACAGATATTTCTAATATGTCATCAATTCGTCATTTAAAAAAAGATATTACATATTTAATAAATATATTACCTGTTGTGAAGCAACTGGTGTAGCTGACAACGAACGGGGTGGTGGCGGCGTTGCGGGGCACGCCAAGGATCTGTCCAAACTATTCGATGAGCCTCTTGTCGCTGCTATAAATGTATTTGTGTCCGGTGCTTGGATGGCCTTTACTTTCTTCGCTTCTTTCAAATTCTGGTAGTTCTGTTTCAGGTGGGAGGGTTCCAGAGGATAGCATAGTGATAATTCTTCTGGATGCCGTATACCTAAAATGGTTACAAGAGGGAAATTCAATTCAAATTACCACACTATCATTATTATTATTCTAGTGTAAGAACAGCAGGTTAAATGTAAACTTTTTTAATTTCTTAACTCTGGCAATTATTTTAACTATAAACGTATATTGATGATTAATTAAAAAGTTCCTTACCAAGACTTTTACAGAGTTGAGTTACAGCGCTGAATGTATCGATTGAAAAGTCAATTTTACAATCAATGTATCTAAGATCTGGCAATTGAATTCGAATAGGCTTGTGCATCGGTGTGAAATGTAGGGCAGCATCTGCATGGACACCGTACTGGTCTAGGGTGTGCTTTGGCCGGGAAAGCCATTTGTTTCTTGTTGGCCACCATAGTGCGTGGTCTGACCAGTCTTTTTTGAAGTCTGAAAAGCATATAAAAAATACATTTAATAATTTTATTTATATGTAAGTATGAAATAAACTTAATATGCACGTAACGTCTGAAGAGAAAATCAGAAGAAGAATCTCATGTGAGATGGATTCCTAAGGTTTTATATCTTTTTATTATAGGATCTAATGACGTTGAAATGAAACTAAAACATCGCCATCCGGTCCCAGCACCACAGCTTGCCAAGGAAAAATAAAGTAGAATGTGAGTATTGGCGTGTCGTCATCGTTAAACTACACGATTAAGTTGGTTTCTGTTTGAAAAGTATTATTTCAATTTAATAAGAACTTTTTAAGGTTTAAATAATAATGCTAGAATATTTTTTACCCGACTGCGCCACACAAAGGAGGGTAATGTGCTTATGAGTCTATGTTTGTTTAAAATGAAACGTAGAAGTTGGTTTTAGTAAGTAAATAAATAATATTTTTATGATATTACGACATATGATGAATTATCGCATTTCTCAGGTTTGATCAGACAAAATTAGGTTCTACCAAACACCATGCCTCTAAAATGGGTCCTCCGTTTTCCAAGTTCTCTGTACATCGCATGAAAAGGAAAAAAAATCTTATATAATGCAATAAAAGTATTTATTCAGGACATTGAATAGTACATCCATTTATATTATACAAGTCATAAAGTTACATTAGAGAATACATAGCTGCTTATTTATTATTTAATACTAAATATAGGACAAAGTAATCATTCTTTAGAAGTTGTTATTTAAACGAATTGTAATAAAACCTACATACATTAAGAGTGAAGATTAGACGAAGTATATAAATATGATTCATACATACATCTTTGAAAATATATCGTCAAAAGTTTAAGCCTCAAAGTATATACGGTTGTCATTTCCATTATTTATTAAGTTAATTTCCTTTCTTTGCTGACTAAACTTAGCCGCGTGAGTCATAGCGCATTGAACTACAATCTTTAGATAGGTAGGTATAAGCATAATCACTTCGTCGTAAAATCTTGAATGGATTCTGATTTATTGTACGCCCTAGATACTTTGTCTTATAGCGACAACGAAAAGTGAAGAATGTAAACATACAGGCCGTTTTAAAAGCTTAAGATAAATCCTAAGCATGTGTCTGTAGATAACAATAGTTGTTAATAATTTTCTGTGGTTATTTGTTTCCAGTGTCCGTATGTATGTCTTTAGCATGTAAATCATTAGATAATATCATATTTGTCATGGTACAGCTAGGATGTATTCAAATAGTACTGTGTTGGCTGTTTGGCTCAGATGTCTTGTCCTTAGGGTTTCTCACTAATGTCGATATTAGAGGAAGGCATTTTATGCTAGGTATAGTTAGTAGACAATTAAATGACAATCTTCTTCGGGCTAAAACACCGTAAACTTTATTAAGTACATGAAGGCAATATTAGCTACGTGCCTATAGTAAGAACTTTATAAAAGTTATTAAATACAATTTTTCATGTTTCATAATTGGAAGATAGTACGGCTAATAGTACGATGTAATACAACATAAACTAAAACAGTAAAATTTATAGTTAGTCGTAAAACATTGTGCTACGGCTACGTGAATTTTATTACATATTTACTAAAATAGCGTTCCAGTTTGTTGTCCCTTAGCATCTCAAGTTAACACATTGACAGAAACTGTTATGTATTTATCACATATACACGTATTTAGTAAGACTTTGTGATTTCAAATTGTTATTGAATATAAATTATGAATGTTGAAAAATATATCAAATCGTTATTTGAAATAACATTTTGTCGCTACCACGTACAAGCGCTCATTTGCTCAAGTGAGCTAAAATTTTAGATGTTGGCAAATGAAGAGAGGATTAAAGTAAATTTGTTAAAATTTCTTATATAAAGAGGGCGAATTATATTTTAAAATATATGTTTTAAGTTAAAATTTCAAAACAACACGTACATGTACCCATCTGGTGCTCATCTTTGATTTATGAACCAAAATTATATTTCTAAGAACGGAGTAGCCTTCAAATTGGCAAATTATATGAATGACTATACTGAAACAAGAATCGCCTGGAAACAAGTGTAGAAGGATTGGATTAATATTTTATTTCTATTTACCTCATCTTATTTAAGTTGACTATTTTTAGATTTGTTTTAGGTTTATGGTGGGTTATCGTATATCGCACAGGCTCCTTCTTTATCTTGTTAAATTATGAAAAGGAGTAGAGAGAGTCGTAATTTGTATATCTAACATTATGATGATGGCAATAAATGTATCGGTTAGTGTTTAACATATTAACACCAATAAGAATTAATTTGTACATATTTCACTTGATGTTTTCAATATGGAAAATAATCTATTTAAAGATAAACTAAATTGCATAAATCTTTACCTCAATTTGCTTGAAAAATATATATTTGAACATTTAAGTACAAACAATTTAATACTTTTAGCTTCACAATATTTCACGAATGGAAGGGTAGGCAGATGGAGCCCTGGTATCAAAACTCTGCCTCACATTCCGCACATTTTTTTGAGACATTGTGTGTTCAGTGGCGAAAAGCGCTGCGATATCTTCTTACCAGAGCTAAAAATTGGAAATGAATTAATCCTTCGAGTGGCAATCGAACCCACAACCGTCGCGTTTAAAGTAAGACCAGCATCAGGACAGACTCGAATACAATTATTTTAAATATTTCCTCAATAAGTACGTATTTTATTAAATTCCTGCTGCTAATTTATCGCAAAAGAATAAACACACTAACGAAGCGCATTAGTAACATTATCTCGCGGCAAGAATAGCAAATTTGTACCTTCCACGTCGACACTTGTCAAAGAACTGGCTACCATATTTGTCTCGTCAATGGCCATATATCCACTATATCTACTTTACTGTTATATATGCGTGGATTGGAATTTCTAATTCCTACATGGAGTCAACTTTCACCTTAGGTTTTAAGTCCATACTTCATTTTATTAGTAAATGCTTGAGGCATCATAGTACACCTAGGTACTTCAATGCAATTGTTCTCTTAAATAATTGTGGTTTGTGGTCAAACAATAAGGTTTATAAAAAAATTAAAATATAATGACATAAATTTGTGCAACGTTAGAAATAATAAAATTGTATTTACATTTCGGGCTTACTTCTTCTATCAATATAACTGTTTATGTAGGTACTTATATATCACCTTGGAATAAAATGATTAAAATTTAAAATACATTCATGCTGTCGTGGCACAGTGACAGAGCGTCTGACAGTATTTTTATTTCAATTTTCATTTTATTTAGTTTCATTTCTCTTCCCGTTCCGCCATTCAATATATTAAATTCATTTGACTAGTTGTGTAAAGCGGAGAACGAAGTATATGCGGGATGTATACAGCTTAAAGCTAAAACACATCTCACCTTATGATTGCTTCTTTCTAGAAGCAATCCTTATCATCATGTGTAATATATATATATATATATATATATATATATATATATATATATATATATATATATATATATATATATATAACGTAATTAGTTTTGTTATAATCAAATAGTTTCTAAATTATATAGCTAATACCACACATATATATGACTAACCTTAAATTTTATATGTACAGATAAACCTTATATAAATGGATAAATTTCGATAATATACAACGTATAACAAGAAGTGAAACTCACAATGGACCTCACTATCCTTAGTACACGACAAAGTATTTTAATTAGCTTACGTAATTATTGTCGTTGGCTTAGAACTAATTAATTATTCCGATCGTTTAGGTATTCCATAAGCGGCTACGTTGTCGATATACTAAGCTGAGCGTGGCAATAGTTTTAACACTGATTCAAAATGATTAAGGAATTTTTTTCTAATGGTTGTATTACATAAATATCTCCTAGGTACTCTTATATCAAGATATATAAAAAATAATAAAGTGGCTGTGATATAAGAATGGATTCTTTTTTATGTATGTCTATGTGCCTACACACACGAACATACACACAAACACACACACACACACACACACACACACACACACACACACACACATAAAGAATCTATAAGGGTTTCTTCCCTCTAAAAATTAAGCAACATTATAATGCATTTGATTTCTTAAAATAGACGCTTCGCAACTCGAAATTGATAGCGAGTGAATTCTTCGAAAGTGTCCGATCTTTTGCAATTTATGATTACGTCCACATTATTTACAGCGGTCAATAACATTAATTCATCTCTCTTAATGTTTCCTTCCGAGAAATTTACTAACAAGAAACAAATGTTTAAAGGGGATCGTGATCTTCTATACATAGTATAAAATTGTAAAGTAGCTTATATAAGTAGATATAGTTATTTTTTTTTACTAAGTAAATGTTTATATATTTTGAGGTTGTGGCTTAGATGCTGTTTAACGCTAGAAAATATTTAATAGGAATATCAAACACAACGCCGGCAAAGTCGCAAGCGTAAAACTAGTCTATATGTTGGCATATTAATAAATTTAAATATTTTTATAGGTATGGGTGTCTTCATAAATGTTACAGAATTTATCATATCGGACAAGGTAATGTCAACAACAAACGCGCTCATTATAAAGCGTTTCATCACCACTGTGGTTAATTAGACTACAGTTTATGACGGCATCATTTCGGTTTACTAATTGCATAGATAGTCTTCAGTTCATCGACGCTGCCATGTATGATGTAGAGCAGAGGTTTATTTCTGTAAATATATATGCGCAAGCGCCGCCGTCTCGACAGAATATTTCAATAATATCTCGACATAATAATTTATGTGGAGCCTATTGACATATCAGCGCATATAGGAAGTTTCACAAGATTAATTGTAATTTTATATACATTCATTGCGTGTTTAACATAACAAGTTTTAAAATGCATATTAGCGTTAGCACACTGAGTAGGAAATATATTAACGAAAACAAAAAATAAATAATACATATCTAAGTTAGTGATCTGTGATAATTTTGGATATATAATAATTAATGTGGGAGATACTAATGTGTATTATAAATAGAACAAAATGTTCCACTTTTATAAAAGTTACTCCAATAATTTTTTGAAGTGCTTTTATATTAATAGGATAATAAGACACCATACTGACAAAACTAGATGTATACATGTATCCTTCTAATTTGACTACACCATAATTTTTTATGTTTAGCATGGTGGTTCTTTTCGTAAATGCAAATAATGCTACAGTTGTCTAGATTAATTTATATTACTTCCTTCAGCCAAATCCGTTACATTTAGTTATATAATTTATAAATAAAAGTTACATTAGACAATATGTATAATAGTCAAAAAATACTGATATTCGATATCGATAAGCTACTAAGAAACAGAGACAAACATATTAATAGAGGCGTTATAATAGGTATCATACTAACAAATGAACAAGTTCTATAAATATTTTTAACAAAAAAATAATCTTAAAAAATTATAAAAGAGAAGACATATTTATTCAAATATATAAATAAAGTAGAAAAATTGAACTAATGTGTAATAATTCATAGAACGTGCGTAGATTACGAAACGTGTCTCGCCCAAGTCAACATTTACAAATATTGTTACACACCGTTCATGCTTTCATTGTTGTTCCTATAAGAATAGTAGCAGGCAGTAGATAAAAATACATTTGGCCTATTTAGAACACTGCACTGAAGGTAATTCAACGGATGTTGTCGCAATAAATTAAAGTAGGTCACACCGCCATAATATTATATATTATTAAATTGAACTTCTTGAAACGCTTTCCGAAACGTGTTTCAAGAAATTTACTGTGATTAATAATTTATATTACTTCGTCAGCAAACAGAAGCATTTATGAGTTTTTGTGGAATAATATATAACACTTCGTGATAAAAATTTCTTTTTTTGCAGCTTAGGGAGGATAGGTAGACATAACCTGTCTGCAGTGGCTGCGACGTGGGCGGACGGACGGACGGACAGACAGACATGACAATTCCGTTTTTTGCCATTTAGCTACGGGACCCTAAAATGTGACACGATACTCGGTTCTTGCCGGGCCATGAAAATAGTTCAGTACCCTGAGTGGGGATTGAATCCACAACCATAACGTTTCGGTTTCGGTTTCGGTTCAGCTGCCCCGCTGCGCAATAATCACAAAAAAATAGAACATTGTCACGGCATTAGGAACAGTATTATATAATAAATCCATAATCTATCGTTAGCTTAAAAAAATAAAATGCCAAGGCTAGACCCATGGTATTTTACGAATACGTAGACAAATATTCTTATATTATTATATGAAAACTTAAGTTTAAGCAAAGTTCTTTGTAAAAAAAGAACAAACAATGTAAGGTTAACCGGACTGATCAAACAATTAAACATTACCTACAAGGTAAGTAAGTAACTCAGCTCATATAGGGGCTCACTGCGTGTATACACCGTAAATTATAAAACCGGCAAAGTAATCAATCTGAACCGTTATCTGTTGGAGTAAATAAATCTAAGTGACTCGTAAAACAAATAGATGGAAAACAAGCGTACGCGTTCATGGGTCTTGGTTTTGTTTAGACTTTACAGATTTACATTAGTCACCAGTCACCAGTAGTTTCTACACAAGACAGTTGACATGACTACTTACAAACAATGTCAGGAATAGCATGGTTACGTTGTGTTTCTAATAAATATATATACTATATAGGTGCTCTATAAATAAACGCAGTAGGCAGGAGAGCACTCATTGTTAGGACATTTTGTGTTTTATTATCGTATTGACGGAACTCAACGCCGCCCGTTGTTAACTTATTCATTTGCCTTAGGTCCATTCTTATTTAAAATTTATAAGTGTATATTACACTATGACTAACATGTTTTTTATGATAGTATTCACGTCTAAATTTCCCATTATATCTTTTTTGAGAAATAAAATAATTTTAGTATTTAAATATCTTTGAACGTCAAAATAGTTAAGTAGAAAAAGCACGTGGCGGCAATGTGCTATGTGTTGGATATTTTCTCTTAGGTGAGCTCTTCGTGGTATAATTTGTTGTGGTCGTGGATTTTGATATAAATTATATACGTGAGATATATACATTTGATATCTAACACTGACAAAGAGTTCAACTTATAAATTCAAATTCATATTAATCTCAGAGGGCTGGCTTGCTGGCTTCCAATGTTTATTTACTATTGGACGCTTCTGTTGGTTGATAGGTGAATCGTATAAATAATTTCTTAGAAAAAAAAATTAATAAAGTAATTTGGTTTATTGTAACAAATATTAGAGAAAGAGACAACAATGACATGTTAAGATAATAAAGCAATAACAATGTTTGATTCGAAGAGTAAAAGCATTTTACACAAATAATATTTTAGCGTCATTAAAAAAAACTATAAGTAATCTTTCCGCATATTTGAAATGTGCGAAAATTCCTTAAAAATATTATCTATAAGCACTATTACATTTTGCTAAGTGTTAAGAATTTGGAAGCCATTACGTAAACTACGTATTAATAATACCTATGCACATAAATGGCAAAAGAACAAGATTCACTACTACACGTGCTATAATATATCCTACGTATGACGTAAGTTGCACAAAGATACAAAAAGTATGTTGTCCATATTTGAGGCTTGTGAAACAAAACAAAAGCGTACAATTCTGAACAGCTGTCCATATACGATGAGAGGTATTGGTGACATAAGCGTCAAGTGGGCGCACGATCTACGCCCACTGCTTCCGTCTGGAGGCGGACTACCACCTTATAGATATATAATTAAATGTTTTGAAATTATTGTAAATTCACTATTCTCCTGTTTTACGTTTTGATAATATTATAAAGTTTCTTTAAATAACTTAAATTTATTTTTACATTTAGTGTAATCTCACACTAAGGAAAGAAATCCATTTAAAAATGTATTAAATCTTTAAACCCGTTCTTGAAAAATAACTTCTCAAATTGAGCAATCTAGTATATTTACCAAAATTTATTAAATTACAAACAAAATATAAAATATTGCTTAAGAGTAATTGTAAAAAAAATTTGGCGATAAATAACATGCGAATGATCAAAGACAATATACATAGACAATAATCGATGGAGTCAAGCTTATCTTAAATTTAATTTGTTTTACGGACTATTATATTAAATTCAAGTCACACTCCTTACTGACATGACCTTAATTTTTTTTAAAGTCCTCATAAAATTGTATGTATGTATATAAAAAAATACTGTTAATAGTTTACTGAATGATAATCTTTATTAATCACAATAATACATAAAATGTTAAGTGGAGCACTCAACACACGCGTGTACCTACATAAGTATTCGCATTAGTCATTGTTGCATTTAGATAACGTAACCTTTAGCCGGCCTCGGCTATTATCTATAAAGTCGTAATGCAATGGCAGGACGAACTATATATTTTTCCTTATATGGTTAAATCAATAACAGTTTGCCTCGTTTGGGAAATGACGCAATATAACTAACTGGGTGGTTATAAGCGTTCGAGTAAATAATATTAATGTTCATTACATTTATAGCTGGATATTTTTTTAAAGCACGTAAAATAAATGTGTATCTAACAACAGATCCAGACTGATTAAATATTAAGTGGAAATTCAATATACTAATACAGAAACAGTACAAATAACAATAAACATATACATCTATTAATTATCTATTATATAAAACTGTAACTGATCTATAGAAACCATTATAAAAAAAATTAAGCATGGCTTAGGGGAGCACTAAGAGGATTTTCCCAAACTACAGCGGGAACGGAATATTTTTATAGTCTACGCAAATAAAATTGCGGGCTACAGTACGTACAGGATAAGTGACCTAATCAACTAGAATAAAGTTGTATTGTCTCAGTGTGACTTGAACTAAACTAAGTATTTAGTTTACTAATTCTATTTAATTTAATACAATATTATAATACACGTTTAACAAAGTTAGTTATTTAAAAGAAATATAAATCATAAGACGATGTGTTATATTCGTACTACCACGCCACACAGATCAAAGGCAGTAATGTAGGGCGCTCGAGTTCATTAGGACTGTACAAAGGAGATTCTCTAAAGCGAAGATTAAGACTAGATTGGCTAGTTGCGCAAATTGTTATTTTCAAATCGTGTATGTGGGCTTCAGCGCCTTAGGACGTGGGTGTGGTAAGTGAAATGTTTTAAAATTTATGATGCACTATTAAGTTACAAATTACCATTTTAATATTATTTTAATTAATATATTGAAAGAAAAAAATGTTAATAATAGATATAAGCTATCGTTACCTTTAGAAGATTTATTTCGAAAAATTCTCTTTCTAGCCAGTATAACTTCAATAATTATAATATGTTAGACCAGTTAGTCATCAATGCGCTGTACAAACTAGAAATAATGCATCAAGTGTCAAATTTATTGGTCATATAATTGCATAGCTGTAATGACTTGGTAGAATATATTTAATATATTCTTGAAATTAATATGAATATTTTTCTATAAATGTGTACCATTTCAATAAATTTTAATTTGCCTTAATAAACTAAGTTATACACAGATAAGTTAAAAGAACTTGTAACAAACAAAATTTTCTATAAAATAAATATTTAATAACGTTTTCATTTATTATCTTCATTTAAACTTGATCTTGAGAAACTCATTGATAATTTAGAAATATATCAATAAGCAAATATGTTTCAAAGCTATTAACATTATTATTAATTAACCCAATTATTATTAAAACAAGTATCGACTTGTTTTTCGTTTATATAAAGGTATATATAGGTGTATAGGTATATAACTATGAAACCTTATTTATTACAACAAATCTATGCTATAATGAAACAGAAAAACAGTGTCACAGTCTGTTGTACGTTTAGTATTTAAAAAAAACTATTAAGTACTAAATATATAATATTAAGTTTATAATTCGTTTTAGTCTGTTTGTATACACGCGCTCATGACTTATTAATTAACCCAATTATTATTAAAACAAGTATCACCTTGTTTTTTGTTTATATTAAAATTTAATTTACATAACTATTACTAAGATAAAATACTGAACGCGTATATAGTTTATAAAAAACAAAAACTAAAATAGCCACAAACACATAGAGCTAGCAGCTAAGTCATGTGTTTCGTAATATCCCATTACGAATCGAAGAACAATTGGACACGTGGACGAGTGTTGTAACGGTAAAACATATTATTTTACTCATTCCTATAAATAACAGGAAACTCGTCTGAAATAACAGGATGAATGTCATTACTCAAAACATAATGATTTTTGTATGTGAAGATAAAATACGTCGTCTTTGATACCGTCAAAGAACTATAATGAGTAGGCCACTTGTACATAATTATGTATAGGTGTATAGGTATATAACTATGAAACCTTATTTATTACAACAGATCTATGCTATAATGAAACAGAAAAACAGTGTCAGTCTGTTACGTTTAGTATTTAAAAAAAACTATTAAGTTCTAAATATATAATATTAAGTTTATAATTCGTTTTTGTCTGTTTGTATACACGCCGCTCATGACTACTAGAAGTATATGAATGTAATTTTTTTTTTTGTAAAACTTTTTTGTCGTAACTTTTTTTTATCTATTAGCCATATGCAGAATTTTGTACGAAATAAATAAACTACTACTACTACTAAATAATATCTTACAAATTATAGTAACAGCGCGAAAGATAAGAAGACTACACTAAGAATTTCTAATAGTAAATTGCAATTTTGAAAACAGTAATATAATTAATATAATATAATGTAAGTATTTATATATTTAACGAGGACTTGCAGAATGTTAGCAGGTGGAGCAAGTCGTTTGGCAAGGACAAGCTCGAAGTGATTATTATTGGTAGTACAAAGCAATTGAAATATGAATAGCCTCCCAACAATCCACTTTAACGGTATGAATTTGGGTCTTACTCCATTAAGGACCTTGGGGTCTCTCTCGACAACGCACTCTCTTCATCTATTATAATGCTTATATTTATATATTTTATAGTGTATGTATGTTTTCATTCGGTCGTTTATCTTTTTTGTGCTTTTTGTTTTTGTTTTGTACACTCACACTAGTGTATTATAAAGAATACTCTATTCTATTTCATGAATCTCTTCTTCTTCTTTCTGACATAAGTCCCGGCTTCGTTTGCCAGGGTCTATAGCACAAATATATACCACATAACATTCTTATATATTACACATGCCCATAAATCATTTTAAATCATCTAAAACGCCCAAAGAATTAAATAAAAGAGTCGCGCAGAGGGCAGTCACTGAATTTATTCATTAAAACGATACAGCTGTATGTAGTAACTCGAAACCAACTTTAAAAATCTTGAAACTAATTAAATGATCGTTTGATTGAGTTACTCTTGCACAATTCTTATTTGAATTTAAGATTAATAAACTATGAAGCAATAACATTCGCAAGAACCAGTATTTTTAATATTATTTTTCACAAAATATAAGGTAATTTGTATTGATGTCGTGTAAAAGTTGATTAAAATACATAGCAAAAATTACATGTTTCTTCTACAGAATTGTAATAAAACCACATCTCATCATCTATTTATTACACACTCATAGAGGTTAGACGATAAGGACTAAGCTATAAAATATAAAGACACAACCAACATACGAGTATTAACTTCCCTTGGTCGAAATGCCGCAGCGATTACAACTCACCTTTACCTGAAACATACATAAATATCTATTAATTAAATATAGTTAAAAAAAATATGTACGGGGTCGAGCTAATGACAAAGCTTTATATAATTGAAATCGTATAGTTAAGTTAAGAATTCGTATTAAAGACTCATTGTCCATAAATATTGAAAAATAATAAAAGTCCTCCTAATAACAAATATCAATCAATAAAAACTATATATTTTAGTTTATAACTAAGCGTTTTGTCCTATGGTTAGACAGAATCGTGCACTATAAACGAAACCGTCTCAAAAGTGACAGCGTGATGCAGCTAAACCGTTTGAAAGTATATCATAAGATTGTATTTATTTCCCTAGTTCCCTAAAGTGGACCATATATCAATGCCTGTAAGTATCTAATACTTCTTCGATAATATTCCAATAAGATCTGGCCTTCTTCTTAATTCCTGGATTCTTACTCTATAATAATTAAGCCAAGCCTTAACAATTTAGTAGCGATGTGAAAATATTTTAAATAATAAAATAAAAATTATTTTTGTAGTAGAATAATTGTTGCTAAAAGTTAGCCTGTCTAATTCTATTGAAAGTGGTTGTTTATAAAAACTATTGTAATAACAGGTGATTATGTAACTATGAATGTTATTTTTTTCATACGTAGCTATACGTATATTTTAAATACGATTAGCTGCCAGAAATGCGATATCTTCGTAACGTAACTATTATCGTTTGAATACGAAATTATATTTATTTCTATATTGAATTAAGCAACTAAATCTACCGGATTTCATCAACTGTGTCAAATCTTAACAGACAATAGAAAGTCCGATACCACTTCCAAGGTTAATAATTTCGGATATAATCCAATCTAAGTCAATGGTGGCTTAGCAACAGTTTCTTTACAGAGGCTACGAATTAGACACGGTTAGTGCTACATTTAACGATTGTGGAGCAATTATTATCAATTTAAGCGAGATATTCCGAAGCCAGCTATTAGCGTGTTCTGTTTAAACATGCATACCTTTAAAAGCCCCAAACTGTATCATGTGATACCACACGGAACATTTTAGAACAAATGATCTAAGGATTCATTCTCAGAATGGGGTCAACAAACTTGCTATCTGAATTTGCTGATTATAGTTATGTAGACTATAAGTAATATAGTCTAAGAGGTGACCAATAAAAACTATTCATATTCATATAATTTATATGATGATTTGTTTGCAGATATTTTGTACGTATCAATACACGTACTTATACGTACGTACAACATATAATATTTTATTTAAGTATATTTGTCATATGTACATGAGCTCACATCCTACGCGCGTAATAAGAGATGTAGGCTAGATATACTCATAAAATTTTTCTTCTGTACATGTCAACGTCACTGTTAATATTAGCTAAACATATTTATGGTAACCGTTTAAATATTTTTTTTCATTCAACATACAAAGCAAAGGTAATATTCATATCATAAATATAATTCTCTGCGTCTATTACAGAAAAATAATAATCTCGGTTGATCAAATATTTAATAGATAGTGTGAATAGTGAGATTAGGTAAGTGCGGGAAAAAAATAGCTCGGCGAAATGTTTTCGCAATGATATATTTTATCTTATCATTATTTTTCTCACCTTTTTTTACGGCTTCACGCTTTTTCCCATTATAGATATAGCAAGGTTGTCAGAGAGTGGTATAGTAATATCACTCTTTTGTTCCCCAGGAAGAAATTAATATAATTCGGTCCCCTGGGTGGAGATTCGAACTCACAATAGAGTTTACAATCAGACTCTGCGATATCCTCAAAATAAGTAATACAACTTCATGGTAATGAAGTGAAGTGTCCTTCTGCCAAAATATGCGCGAGATATGGGAAAATAAACATCAGTCAGTGTAAATAGAGCGTGACATCAATATAAAAACCGAGTAGGAGTACTGTCATCATCCACTTAGCACGTTTTGCAGCTCGTCGTCTTGACCAATCAAATAGTTAACCTATGACTGACAATTCTTACGGTTGATGCATCTAAAAATACTTGAGATTCTCAAAAAAAAAAAAAAAAAGTAAACAAATCATAGTAACAGTATATAAGTAGTCATATATATCATCCGATCAGAATACATCATCATGCAATGCTTGTCTACAATCGTCGATACATAAAATGCGTATTTTATTAAGTTCTTCTTAATAATGTCACACCACATGTTTAAAAAGAATAGAAGGAACTTTCTTTATAAAGATATGTATTAGTACGTGTGTACACACTGACGTCATTAAAACAGGATTTAGTGAAACAGATGCTGCTGTTGTAAATTTTATAGAATGCACTTTTTTATTTGAACAACCAACATAAAATTTATATACAATTTTTAGAGGAATCAATAACTTTTTGTATGAAATATCTAGCCCAAGCGCATATTTAAGAACTAAGACCTGAGTATATGATTTTTTACTATAATTTTTTAAAATGTGTATTAATAGTCTCGTAAAATAAGTATTGAATAATTATGTAAGCAATTCTTAATTTATGTTATTCAGTGAACCTCACTATAAATATATCCTCAACTCAAAATTTGTTTAAAAACTGACCATACACTAAAAGCTCTTTTAATTCAGTTTATTTTAGTCATCGAAGCCAGCGTCATTACTCTCGACTTTTTTATGTCGATGATCGCATTAAGTAAACACACGAGAGAGCATAAAGGTTACAGACAGACAAGCCAAAACGAGATTCACGATGGACCATGACCCAGATTACGTGTTTGTTGAGAATCGAGTGGACGCGATGCTCAAGACTACTACGGAGTGCGAACACAAACATGGTACATAATCAAATGTAATGTTGTTCTAGGTTAATGTCAACCAGTCAACAGCTTTGACAATTATTCAAGTACTCCAAATAATTAATTTTGGTATTTCAAAATTTACTGTTAAGATTAGATTATTGCTTAACCTAAGCATAATAAATTATATTATTAGTCTACTTTATAAAAAAAAAACATGTTTTAGCGTATAGCATCTATTTATCTATCCTTATGTCCTTACTGATAATATACTCGTATGTATATCTATAGGAAATCGAACATTCATAATTATAATAAATATTGAACTTTGAACCATTTGAATTGATTTAATTTCACATTCATAGCTCTCTGATTGCACACAATAGGTAGGTACATACCAAGTGCGTGACTATGTCTAAAATTATTTAAAAAAAAATCTCAATCTAATTGATTATTATCATTGGGATCGCATATGTGTGTGGGTTCCATTACGTACACATGTATAGAACTTTAGTATAAATTTAAAACAAATCAGTTTAAAATAAGAACACGTGAATAAATATGACATGCTTCTGTGTTCTGTGTCATTGTGTAATGGAGCCGTAGAACAAATAGTATGCAGGTTGAGTAATACATTTAAAATGTATCACGTTATAATCATAAAATAATATAAATATTTAAATGAAGTGTTATTTTTAGTTAAATAATTATTTTTAAAATACTATTTTATATATTACTACTATATATTTATTATATTTACTATATATTTACTGTATGTACTGTACATACAGATTATATAGATAGATCCCATATGTATTCTCTTTTACATCTTATTAACGTTTCATGTGGGGTATCTATGTTAAATATAGATAATAAATACTTAAAAAAAACGTTAAAATTATAAGTAAGTGCATTTATAATATTTACTCGGAATTTATTCGCACGATACAGCTTTCCACTCAAAATATTTTGAATTAAAATTATCAATTATAACTATTCAGTACTACAAGATGAATGATTCACTTGACTTCAATAGTTACACATTTCATAGTTTACGTTTTAAATTTATAGGTCATTAGTTCCGTTTTTTTGTTATGGTTTTGGGCTTGGAAGTGTATAACAAAGCCTCCCAGAAATATGGGAAATGTGTGGGTTTTCATATATACGTACCGTTACTTTCCCAACCTTTTTAAAGGTCTAAACGTGATTGATGAATTCCACCCACGTTAAAAGCTTTCTGGCATATGAGTTTCATGAATCGCAAATTTTACTGTACCTATTACATTATTAGTTTATTTAATATATCTAGGGTAAAAAGAAAACGTTGACCCAAATATTGTAAAACATATAAGTATAATCTTATGTTATATACAATTACAACAACATATTATAATCATGGATCTTTTACATACGTAAAAGTCCAAAATATATGTTATAAAAGTGAGGTTGAGAGGGTGAATTGCCACCAAAGGCTTCGAAAGCCGGAAAGTGGGGAACGGTGCCTAAAACGATTCTCTCTGCCTAACCTGCTATGTACGGGACAGAACGTGGATATACTAATGTATCGTAATACTAAATATTTCTTCCCAAATTTTCAATATAATATGCAAGTATAACCTCACGTAAATTCTGTTACACGTGAAGTATTTGTTGCCACTTCATAAATAACAGAATTTAAGTTAAGTTATATGTTAGTACTTTTTATAATCTATGATAAATCGACGCCATGTTTACGCAGGCGCCGTCAAGCGCGGTGCGCGTGCGCAGGGCGGATACAATATATAAATAGCGACTTGTCTATTTTTGTCGGGACATAGCGCCCAGAGCGGGCCATGTGCCACTGGAGACGTCTGGGTTTAACTTGTTAAAATTCATTGAATTCCTGTAATGAGTCACTTAAGAATTATGTATTTCAATTCATTTAGATCAGAGCACAAAGCAACATAAACCATTATATTTGGAACTACATTTTTTTATAATTTTAAATCAGTAGAGTTATTTATTTTCCATGATATTGTGTGAGTTTGTATATTAGGTATAATTTCTTTGCTTGTTTTAACAATAAAACAAATTCCATGAGAAGTCAAATGCTAACGTTTGTTTGTCTCTCCACTTACCGCAGCCCAAACATTTCGCGTGGGAAAATATACTTATCACACATGTCAGTTTATCTCGTCGTTCTTATTTCGTGTACTAAACGCCTTCGCATCACATTCACGGTGAAATCATCTCTAGAAACTAAAAACAGTAAAAGTGCATTTGGCACAAGCTTGGCTTGGCTTTGGTCTTGCTTATTTTATACTATATCAAATAAAAAAAGTATTTTTTAGTTATACTTAATTTTGTTACCAATACATTTATTGTCCACGCACACACACAAACAATAAACTATACTATATTATGAGCAATAGTATTTTTATACATACACTGCCTTCTGCGCGCTACACATAGATTAATGACAACATATGTATAGGAAATGCAAATCTCGCGAGATTGGGGCTCCTGCGAGATCCCGCGATTTATGAATAACAATCTCGCGAGATCTCGCCAATTTCGACATCTCGCGAGTTTAGCAGTTTTGTGTGTGTTTATTTGCAAATAATCGCAATAAATGTTAAAACAAACTAGAAAAAAAATAGGCATTGCCAGATAAATATTTATTTTTACGATTTCTGCTATCTATATTACTTTCTTATAAACTTCTAAGAAATAAACTTTGAAGTACGTATCTACCAAATAATAAAATCAACCAGTCTTCTTTTCTTATATGAAACAAAAATCTTTTAGTATTAAGTTCTCTTATAAAAATTAGAACAACGAGAAGTAAAAAAAAACTTATCATCTAAGTTGGGTTGAAGCTGACTATTTTCAATCAATTTCAATCTCGTCAAACTCGCGAGATCTCGCCTTTTTTGCCGTCCGAGATTAATCTCGTTAAAAAAGGCCGAGATCTCGCGAGTTCGAGATAGCATTCCCTACATATGTATATCTATTAAAAAAAATTATGACCAAACAAAAAAACATGAAATATAAAAAAAGTGTTGTGAACAAAATAATATGTAGGTAATAATCCAAAACTAAATAGCTCAAAATAACAATGTGGATATTTTTTAAATTATTACATGCGGGTGGTGCACAATATATGGTTAAATTTAATACGAATCTTGTTAATCAAAAGAATGACTTGCTTTATTGTGTCTTAATAAATGCATTGCCCAATGAAATTCATAATTCGATTGCCACATGTTTCTTGCATCTTGATTTAAGATTGAGGTCTGTATATCATCTTAATATTTAATTGACATTCCATACCTACTTGGTGTTTGTCACTTACGTTGTGTTTCAAAACGAGTTCTTTGTTTTCTTTTTTCATAAAAGGAAAAACACCAAGTGACAAAATATTTATAATTTAAGTCGCTCTCATTTTAAAAGATAATATCGGTACACGAGACATTACGGTAATTTTATATACTAGATTTTAATTGCGGCTTCGCCCGTGTTGTAATATAAAAATAACTTCTTGCTTATAATTAATAAATACATGACACATGGTGACATGACACATTTTAAGTGGTTACTCCGACCGCAGGTACAATGGGTTACATCAAAACGATTAACGTAATGTAATATAGCCTAAACTATGCTATATATATGGGCTATAGGCCGTATATAATGGCGTTAAATAGACTATCCAACACAAAAATATATTGAAAAGTATTAGGTCCTGAGATTAGTGCTTTACTTTTCAGCTTTATTATATGTAATACAGATTACATTCTTTAAAATATAAATATTGATAACAAACATACACGTATAGTTGGCAAAGAAATTAGCAATTTTTTTAAATCAAGCCGAGATGCGGCAGGAACAGTATTCGAATATTTTCAGTGCATTGACCTGTCTGACGACCCCCCTACACGAGACGGCTTCTTTGCGGATTACGCCTAAACCGGATTTTGTGACTAAATTCAGAACAAAAGATGCTATTTACGGAATCCTGCAATTTATTAAGGTTGACATATCTGTAAAAAGATTATGAAAAATGTTACGAAAAGCAAGTAAGTCGTTAAATAAATTTGAATTATATTGTACTGTATTGTGTATATTGTGTCCGATTTGTTGATTTAATAAAAAGAGATTACTCGTAATTATTTAACTGCAGCGTTGAGATACGCCAGAACTAAAAGTATCATTCTAAATCCCAAAAATCCATCAAGTTTAAAATCTAAATTTTTGATGTTTATTATTTAAACATCTATCTTTAAATTTATCTCTCTCTCTTTAATTTATTTATCTAGTCTAACATAAAATATTAACTTTTTAAGTTACTTGTTCATGACTGATGCGATTGTATGAATGTCCTTTGCTTTGCAGAAACACCCGTATCAAATAACCAGTAATAAGTATGCTTAAAATAAACATTCGCATGTTATCGAACGTCCACCAGGAAATTGAAATATTTATCGTAGTATGGAAGAACTGTAGATTGATTTATTTATATTTTTTTAAAGGTCTTGTAGTAAAATAATTCTATACTGTAAAGCAACGTAAGCACATTTCATAATAATTGAATCATAAGTAAGGTAAGAACTAATAATAAGATGAAATATATAGTATAAAATATTATTATTGTATTATTTTCAGGTTATTTTCGTAGAATTATTGGTGTGTCTAAATTAATAAATGAATAATTATTTGTTTGAAATTTTCCGTGAACTTAAAGCGTTCTTAACCCAGACTCGATAAATAGAATTTTAATGTCATCACATCACATATTAAATAACTGTGACTAGTAACTTGTGAACACACAAACATTTTATATCTCACTGACTGTAAGCTTTCTTTTGTTATTGTGTCTAACTTTAATAGGTGGGTAATAAGCTAAGTTATGTACAAGCAAGGAAAGTACCAATATGAAATTATTTTTTAAATAAAACTACACAATAGAAAAAAATGTGCTATTGGCTTTCGATCAGCAACTAAAAAAAACTATAAAACTAATTCGTCTTCTGAAACCATTATGAGTCACTGCATTGGATGAGATCACAACTTAGGTATTGAAGAACATCGTCGTACGGACCCTTTAGGTAAAGCAACGGTGACACGTCCCAGCATGACAGGTATGCAGACACGCTACTGTAGAATTAATCATAATCTTGACTAAAGTCCTTTTAATTCTGACTACAAAATGACAGAGGACACTCAATGTTAACTTTGCGTGCCATTTGTATAATATATGGATCGTGCATGACAGCACCAGATCAAATTGTATACTGTAATTAACATAATAACCTCACCTCGTAAGAAGTAAATTGTAATTTATAGTTATATATTTTTGCTGCACTATGGTGCCGCAGTAAACACTGCTAGATACATAAATTATGGATTGGGACCCAACTCTTGGAAATGTTTATATTTAAAATATCTGGTATAATTTACCTAAACATTGAGGTTTGGTTTCCTTGAGTCGTCACACAAAGACATTGAGCCACAGAGTAAGCTGTTACTCTGTCTAATCAATAAAATATAGCAAAAACGGCGAAATTGGTGACGTAATCTTAATAATTTCATTGTTGAACCAAACACTGCTAATTTCAAGTAGCTATTGTCCACATATATATTTATAAATGAAATTCATTATTTAATAATGTATATACATCAATTATTTAATACTTACATTACGTACAAGTGGACTGATGATAAGATAACAAGCGCGATAACTAGCCGTGTAAAAAGGAAGTCTTTAAGAAAATTACAGCAAAAAGAAAACATTGAACACAAAGGACCGGTTGAGGTCAAACAATTGTTCTTAATGGATCGGTAAATAAAAGGAGCGGTGATATGGACCTTGACCTAACATGCGACAGACGGTAGTAATGTGAAACTAAAACGTTGTAAAACATGATAATGAGTAATTTAAATGTATTATCATTAAATTTCTATAGAGGTGTTGTGTAATGAAAATGTTTTTATAATAAAAACATTTTACTGATAATTTTTTTATATGGCGTGTATGCCACAGAGTCTGACTGAACGTCAATGGGTATCGGTTCGACACCCACTAGGTGTAATAGAATATTTGTATTTCCCCGCTCTGAAAGGACAGAGCGCGTCATATCTTGCATTCTGACGAAAAAATAACGGAGTAATTAGACACTAGCTTCCTTCTACCTACCTTGTTTTGTTGGATAGAGCGCGAAGATGAATGAATCTATATTTATTATCCACAAAATATGCACACAATATATAGAGCTTTTATGTATACGTTTTAAAATGTAAATAAAATGAAAAATAATAAATAAAAATACTTTTAACATACATTACATTCAGATCGATATCGGTTTCTAAAACAAATTAGATATTTTCATGTTTTGTTGATATAACACATACGCGAGTGAAGTCAGACCTTTATAATTAGACATTTGAACTAAAACATGTTCCAGTTCGAAATAACAGTTTACATACGACACGTTCAGTAAATAAAATTTTTATTCGTCAAAGACATACATTTATCAAAAGTAATTATGTAAGTATGTTTAACATAAAAAGGTTATAGAATTTTACGCAATTTAGTTGCAGTGAGGTTATATGTACCTGCAATGTAAAACGCTTGCTAGTGCAAATATAAAGTTTAAAGTGATTCGACCTTCACCAATCAGGGCCTTACAACATGTAAATTTATACATTTCGCAGTTTTACCTTCATTTTCTCCCATATATGAATTTTAAAGTTTTTATTTTATTTCATATAATTTAAAAGGAAAAATAATATGTATTTATGATTAATATTTATTGAGTAAATTTAACACAGTCTACGTAATAGTTTATCATTGTGGTGACTAGTGATGTTTCTGAGTCGGTTGACGTCATTAGCGGTTGTGGCAAAACCGGTCGCGATCATGCGTGACCGCTACAGCAATTCGCGATCCTGAATCATCCCGCATAATATTGTAATTGCGATATATACACGTTTACACTTCAGAGAAACGATCTTAAGTATAAATTTCCAATATCATAATAAGAATTCAGATTTTTTTTGCCACGTAGGTATGTGTTCATAACCTAGCACGTAGTACGTAGTAATATCAACGCTGCATTTTGTTCAACACGAGCAATGAACGAAAAGATGTATTTCTATGATCTTTCTATATATTTCACAAGTTGATAGATTAAAAAAAAATAACATTAAATATCTAAGTACGAACATTAGACATTTTTATAGTACGTCATTTAGGTGAGACTTAACAAAAATGTACCGATCGACGATGATGTAATCGACTACTAAATATTAACCTACAATTTTCGTTAAGGTATAGACCTATAACGAAGTATGCACCAGCTATATCTACGCACAATTTGCCTGGTTCCGGAAAGGTTAGACATTGCACGATTATAAATTGTAATTGAATGGCAATTTCTCAATGAAACACGGTGCACGGATGCTGCTCGGAAATTCTAGACAAAATTGAAGACTTTCGTAAAGGACTTATTTATTAGAACATTGTCATATATCAAAATCACGTGTTGTTGACTAACAGCTATTATTAGCTATACACCAACCAGGTTGATAAATAATATTAAATTATATAAAAGACAAACTTTAGCATGAAGTGAATATAATACGTTTTAATCGACGTCTGGGTGCGTGTACATTCCATCGTATCGGAGTACAGAAATAGCTTCACTGACCACAATTATAATTAATAGTCATAGATTCTTATCGTCGATGGAATATCTTAATATGGTTGTTAAGTCGTAATGAGAAATAAATTAAGTTCATTACATAATATAATGTTAGATAACAAATGTTTAGCATTATGATTTTATGTCATTTGACAAACAAGTTTGAGAAGTTAAGTGAGTACTGAGTCGAAGGTTTCCATACAAGTCAGTTATTTTTATGGTGACCATGATACATAGCCTTAAGCATAGTGAAATTAAAGCCTTCTAATGAGACTGTGAAATTTATATCATGTAATTTATTTGCATAATCAAAAGAAAATCAACTCACAAATCAAATGCGTTGTCCTTGTAAAACATACTTTGGTGGTAGGTTCATATGAGGCTCAATAGTTCATTTTGCTAGAAGAGTCAATGATATTTACGATTTCACGATTTTAAGGGCGAGTGGTACTCGCGCACCGTTCGGTACCAATTATATTATTGTATTGGAGTTGTATGTTCATACATTCATTTTATATAAAATAAATTAATAATAAAACAATACATTATATATTTCCAAATTTCGGATATTTTCTTTTGTTTGTACTATAAGATCTAATTTATTGCCAAATTTACGAAATCGCAAAGGGACCATAGACATATTTCACATTCATTTCAACTTGATACCTGAACGCGTAAATAAATTTTAGACATTTGCGCATAAAAAGCAATTAGTTGTTGGAAGGAAAGAGGGAGGAATGCATGCGACCGTTAGCGTCCGGCAGCCCTAGTTGGTGACACTAGTGAACTACGTCTAGATCCAACTCGGTCTTGATACTTGTGTATTTTACTTTATAATTGTGTTAAGTATTTATGTGTCAATTTTGTCCAAAACGTAAAACAATGAGGACTAGCGTCGCAAATGTTTATAAAGTTATTATTACTTTATTTTAATAATAAGATAATATATTAAAGTAAATTAATATAGTTTTCTTCAATATTTTTTACATGTATCTAGGTTTTTAAGCGACAGCTTAACAGAGGTTAGCACATCAATACTTTTATAGTAAAAATATAATAAATTAGTCATCATTTCTGTTCTTTCAAACAAAAATCGTCGAATTAAATTCACAATAATATTAAATGGCATTGCCTAAAACGTTATCATAAATTAATATAGGCAGGTTGGTAATTGACAGGCGCTTTTAACCACGCTGTTAGAATGCGGGTTGCGTTTACTCGTTGAGTGCTGTCATAAGGGCTTTATTATAAGTGCTTGAACTTACATTATCACATTTCAGATAACTAACATGCCCTTTCCTGACATGTGTCAGCCTGATAGCAAAAGCTCTAAAATATTATACATAATGGAAACTGTCCGAAACATTTAGCGACATATTCAATCAGTTAATAATATATGTATATAAAATTGGTAATATCGTAGCAAAGTCGTATATTTTCGGACTTTACTTGGTTAGTGTTAAATTATTTATCTAAACAGTAACGGAACTCCTCCACCACCACCACCACTACCTGATCGGGTAAAGTACAGTCAGATACCGCCATCCAGCAAACAATAACTCCAAATTAGGCGAAAAGTGCACAACGGAGGTCATCCGGTTGGTTTAAATCAAAAATTAAATTAATCAAACCTATTATTGAAATGTTTTTCAATTTATTACACGACCAAAAATAAGAAATACTAAATACGTAGTTCTGTGTTTACCTAAAATGAGAAACAATAACGAATATATTAACCGTCAAATACATATTCAGTGGATGGCCTCGTTTTTGAGTCACTGCTTGCTTACTCGTTTATATTTGTCCGGATATGAAAATGCCCTTTAAAATATGTTAAATTACTTAGTTCGTTTTAAACATGTTCGTACATATTTAAAATTGTTGTTATTTACAGTAAAAAAAATCGAAAATAATAAATGTTCTCGCAAACAGAATTTACAATTTAAAATAAATAATAATTTAGTTTTTATTATCGCATGAATTACGATAAAAGATATATAAAAGGTAAATTGAAAGATCCAGGGTTAGTTTGCTAAAATATAAAGTCAACGTCCTGCACCAATTGGTAATGAGTCTTACAGCATTGAGGAACAATGAGCGGATGATAACGCCTTATCTACACGGTGGGGAAGAGGCGCCGGAAGCATGCGACAACATGGTGGCTTCTCGGTATATGCGCATACGCGATATAAACTACTTACGGGTTACGAGACATCGCAAAACTGCATTGTCCGTTTAGTGTTATCTTAAACGTCTTATTTAATATCATTTATTATTTTAATTAATGTTAATATTTACAGATAAATATGTAAACATATTTTTAATTCTTTTTCTATTATGATATTCAAACAATAAAACAAAATAATTAACATACTTTTCAAAATTCAGATTTGAAATGAATTTATTACGACTTATATGTTAAGTTCTAGAATGACTCGACTAGACTGCGATGGTAATCTTTTACCAAAAGGTCAAACGTTCACCAATTTTGCAAAACAGTAGAAATTATAAGTGAAGACGTATTAAACAATCCAATTAGCAAATAAATTAAATGACTGTATGATTTAATACTTGACCAATAATATCTTTATAAATAATAATTCCTATTACTAATACTGTCAATGAACAAATCAGTACATTGTAAATAAATACTAGCTAAATAACCCAACTATGCGTGATTAAATACGCTATAAAACAAAGGATCATCGTACTGATATAAAATTAAACCATTTTACTATAAAGTATATGTTATGTTGGTACTATGTATTATTTCTGAAGCATGTTACTTGTTGTTGTAATACGCAATAAGAGCATGATTATACAGGTGAAACCAGGCTTAGCTGGATAGTCGACTAGATCACTCAATTCCCTTTCTCTCCAATCAACATTATGGCTCGACTACCTAGTATGTAGTGGTTTATGGTAACCATGGTTTAAAAATTTGCATACGTAAATGGATGGATTTTATTTTTTTATGGGAGTATATTACAATATAAAATGATTTGTGTAATTTATAATAAAGTGTAGAAGTTTTGTCAATTTTATAGTATAGTTCACATTATCATACGCCAAAAATCCCTAATACATGTAAAACATTAAGTAATGAATGGGATGGCATAGAAAATAGAATTATGCGATTCTTATTTCGTATTCAAGTATTTAATATAGTACAGTTTATATTTATTTACCACACATACGCAATACAATTTACATCATAATAATGTTCATTGAATAGATAATGAATTATTCATATTATTGGATAACAGTGGGCGACTATCGACCGCCATTTTGAAAGTGATTCCATACTATTTGCGTAGGTGCAAAAATTATGGTCACTCTAATGGCTAACTTTTTTTTTATTTTATTTATAGTACAAAACATAATACAAAGGTAACATTATATACGAACGATTGACGACTTTTTTACATTTAAAAAATCCTAGACCAACCTTTTATAATTATTTTTGGCATATACTTTTCACATTAGCCTAGAAAAAGGCTATGACAACATTAAAAAAAACTAACCACCTTCAACATATCGTCCACGAAGGACGCGTGCCTGCGTACACGCATCTCGTTTCTCGCTCGCGCAAATTATCGGCTCTCCCCTTCGCATATCAGGTACTGCTTTTATTAAGATTAAAACCTGTTATAAACTCATCTAAACGAAGCACAAATAAATTGTAAATTTTAAAAGGTTTTTGATGTAATTAATAATAATTCACTAAAGTTTTAAAAAGTTTTAAAAACTGCCATTAAAGTGTATATGAATATGATTTATAAAAAAAACTATTGACAAGAAAAGTTGAAAAAAATGTTAATCTAGTTGTGAATATAGTGATATTCACAACTAGATTATTTATAAAAAAAACTATTGACAAGAAAAGTTGAAAAAAATGTTAATCTAGTTGTGAATATCACTATATCACTATATTCACAACTAGATTAACATTTTTTTCAACTTTTCTTGTCAATAGTTTTTTTTATAAATCATATTCATATACACTGATTAATCAATCACACAATCAAATGTATGTATTTGCTTAGGTGGAAAGTGTTCCACCTAAGCAAATACAGATTAATTTGTGATAAGACAAGATCTTTCTGTAAATTAAATTAAAGTAATAGCTTTATTATGTGTCAAGCATTCTCATGAAATTCTTTATGTAAAAATACATTGACTACTATTATGGATTTTTTGTAACCAAAATATTTAGTATTCAAACAGTCTCATATAAGTACACTTTACAAGAAATTATTCATAATTTCCAAGAACATAATAAAGTGTTTTTTAAATGTTTCGCAGAATTTATTATTCAATTATATTATATTATATTTCGTATATAAATAAAGTTTAAGCTTTGACAATAACTGTTTCCTTAATATTATAAAATGCTTCAATTTTAATTGTTTAAGTTTCATATATTAGTTTTAGCAAGGTTTTAAAATACTATAACTATTAATAAGTAATTTTTTAACATGTACATTTATAATTTACATTTTGGAAATATTTTATGTTATTTATGATAATTTATCCAAATAATAAAATATCTTCATTTTATATATAAATTGTTGTTACATTTTTTATGTACCTATTTTAATTTGGTATTAAGCTTATATTTTATTTTGTTGATGTTTATTTAACGTACATTATGTTACATGCAAAAAAATTGACTAACAAATCCGAAAAATTGACTAACAAAACAGAAGGAAAAAAACGTATGAGAAAGTTCTTTTTAATTACCAAATATACACTAATAGTAGGTTTTGACATAATATTATTTGTAATAATGATCTAATACATTTGAATCAGTGAGCTGCAATTATAATTTACCAAAATATTCATGACTCAGAGGAGATACAGGTAAACATAATTATTACAAATATTATAGAACTGCAGTGATAACTTACCGAAGCTTTCTGTCAACTTCAGCATAACGCCACCAATGTGCATGTCTCCCTTCACAACCATGGTACGCTTCTCGTTCAAGTCTGTCACGTAGATTGTGAGGTTCCATGATCCGTCACCAACTATTTCACCGTCCGCGAGCATTTTGACTGATTACAAATTCACTTTACACTACAACTGTGTCACTTCCGAAAGCACATCGCGAATAAAGTCTTAAAAAGTATTTGAACAACCACACTTTGACATGAATGACATGCGACTGGTGATAACGGTGTCAGACGATTAAAGGAAGATTGAGGACTGAGGTGTCAAGAGGGTAGAGGACTGGAGGTGCTGATATTTTTTTAAATAATTTACAGTGTGACCAGTATAAAAATACTTTAAGAATAATGCGTACGATAAAAAACACCGATATTGATGTGTAAATATATAACTATATACGTTTAATATTTTTTTTATGTTTTACACATTTTCCAAAACAAGACATCAAATTGACAACAAAATAATTTAACTTTTTTTTAAAAAGAACTATATTTGCAAAGTTAGTGCATATAAAAGTCTATAATTATGTATTTTATTCATTTCCAATATTTCATGGAGAGAAACATTTTCAAATTTTAAGAAACTGTCTTATTTATTACACGTATCCAATTATTACTAACGTCAACTTCACAATCACACATTTCATCATTTTTATGTCATATTATGACATTTTAATGATTATTAAATACGTGCAGCAAATTGACCATTATATTATTATAATTTTATGAAATTATTTGTTTACCACATAACCCATACCTTAAATAAAATTATTATAATATATTTTTGGGTTTTTTAATATTTGCTTTTGGTGTTTTAAATATCTATCTGCTAATGTAGCAAAACAAAATTTTTTTGATGGTAAAGCGTATATTATACATTTGCATGAAAAATTTGGTTTACTTATGAGTCATAAAAACAGAAAAGAATGCAATATGGTTGCAAAAAGTAAAAATAAAGGTACTTATTATTTTTTTCTTACAAATTATTTATTTCTATTCACATGTCTTGTAATATACATATCATGTTTTCAGTATTGTCATGTTCTACACCAGAACATAAATTTGATTCGACATCTAAAGATAGTGACTCCATATGTGATTCTGAAGCATCAAGTCCTGTGCCATTTATTTGCACACAAGATGGGATTGAAGGAGAGAGAGATGTTGTGTGGAATTTCAATACACCAACTTCAAAATCGAGCCGATCAAACAACAGAAATGTAACACCAGTTAGTAGGAGAGTAAAGGAAATAATCAAATCTAGAGTAATAGAAAAAGTGGCACCAAAACGTAGAATGGCAAAAGCTTCCCAGAAAAAAAATGAATTTTTACAAGACCTTATTACATTAAATCAAAATTTATTGGAAATTTTGCCTAAGAAACCTTTAAAATCTGAAAAACCTCAGTCTGAGGAAGATATTTTTAGTGACGCAAGTGACAGCTCCCCTAGAAGCACTGTTAAAAACAAAAATCGATGTCTAAGAAAAAATGTGTTGAGCTCTAAGTTTGTAAATGGTGAAACCGATAATGGCTTGGAATCAGACGATTCTATAAATGAAGATTTAATAAAAGTAAGTCAAATGGTTGAAGACAAAATTTTTTGTAATGAAGCCCAAGAAGCAAAAAGGCCTCGTCTTAGAACTGTAGATAAGTATATGAAGCCAGACCTAAAAGTAGATATTGACCAAGATTCTATGGATGCTATTTTAAGTAACATCAACTTTGATTCTCCAATAGTAAAAAAAATTAAAAAATGTGATTCACCTAGATTAAATAATGACTCTTTTGACAACTTACTTGAAAATCTTAATGATAGTGCCTTAGTAAGACTTTCACAAATTACCAGTAAAAATGACAAAAATCTTGATAGAACAGAAAATGTGAATTGGACAGAGCACCTAGTGTGTAATAAGGAAAGTCCTTCAAATAAATCTAATTTTGGTAGACATAATTCTATGCCTGAATCCCCATATCCCCATCCCCCAGTAACAGAAACTAGTAAACCTTCAACAAGTGGAATGGTATTTGGAAGATATAATTCAATGCCATTTAACAAAAACGGTAGTGTATAAAATTTATTTTCTGTTGTAGAAGTAATGAATAAAAAAATCAAATGCTTGTTAAATAAAATTTTGAAATAATAAATATTTTTAAATGTCATTTCTGTTATAGATGATTCAGCTTTACCATGTACACCAGATGAAATAAAGAAGAAACATCAGCAGGCAAAAGAAAAACTTCTTGCTAAAAGACAATTGCCTTTCACTACTTTGGAACCTTTGATTTCAATACAAAATGAATCTGTTCAAAAAAAACCTGCCTTTACGTATAAAATCCCACCATCTAAAAATAAAAAAGATCCACAAATAAATGAAAGTATTAAAAACTCAGCAGTAGAAACAATAAACAGTATGAAATATGAAAAACCAAATGCTGATGTTGATATCAAATTATTGATTGAGAAAAAAAGGCAAGAAGCATTGATGAAGTTAAGGCGAAGGCAGCCAAAATAGATCCTCCTAAACTGCCTCGATAATGCTTAGTATTTAAATTTGTATGCAACATTAATCAAATTATGTGATATTAATGTATTTTTCTGTAATCTGAATTACTAATATGACTGTAATAAATTCTATTGTGATTATAAAACTTATTTTTTAAGAACTTAATTTTAAAAAAATAATACAATAAGTATGATGAGTGTGACACAAGTTTATTTCCGTAATCGTCGAAGTTTTCCAAAGAAAGACCTGCACAGCTGGAGTATACCGCGTCCACCGTACTATTGTCTGAATAGCAATTAATGTTAGAATGCTCCAACATATTATTGGTTACAAGAACGGACGAACGACTTCGAGGCAAATAGGTGCCCAAAAGAGCAGCTTTCTCTGTAGCCATATGGACCAAGATGTCATTCCCATGCGTGAGGGCCAGGTAAAGTTGCCGAGTGCAGCCTTAGAGAGCGTCCAGATCTGACAAGTTCCGGCCAGGTAGCCCGCAAGTTTGTGATTTTGGCGATATGCTAAGCCCTGGCTTTGGAAATTTGCCGTTTAAAGTACCTAGACGCCTGGTTGTACTTCTCTTTCAAGCCTTTTATCTTTGGATCATTAGTGACTAGCGCCTCAACCTAGATTTGATATGCCTCTATGCATTATAGTTGTTCACGTATGGGAGTCGCGTGGGCGGAACCTAAATAGGACAGTCTATTTGCCACAGCAAGGTCAAACGAAACCTTTCCCGTGTCAGGTCTCCAGGTTTCAGTTCCACTGTCATATTCTGGGTAGGGTTTGGACATGAGCTTAGCGTTATCTAATGTGAAACACAGTGACGCTATTTTTTTTTTTTAAATCCGTCCCCGTGCTACTGTGGCGTCAGCTTAATTTGCTCCCTTTTAGCGGACACGTTCTATTACTGTAGTAATATTGTAGTAGTAGTAGTACTGAGTTTGTACTCCTAAGTTGTACGCGCCATAATTAGAAAAATACATGTATCCTGGCCATGCACAAAATTACACTTAAAATTTGTTAGCGTTGTTGTTCAGATTTGTTCTCCAAATTATGTTTTTACGACATAAAAATAACTTTAGTTTTGATGAAAATTTCCAGCAAGTTTTATTATATCTGTACACTAGTTACAGTTATAAAAATAGTTTAGCCCCTTAGTTTTAGATATTAAAATTTCTCCTTTATTGAATAAGGTTTTACTAAAAGAAAACACTTAACTTGTAAAAATGTTTATAAACATTAATAGGTTTTTGAACTAGCTGTTCATGGCACACGACATTTCAAATATATGACATTGTGAAAATTGTCACTGTCATTGTTTTGCAATTAAAAAAAGACGAAATTTATGTCAAAAAGATAGATTTTAAAGCTTAGATTGATACATGCTATTTAATTAAAAATAAGAAAAAAAATCATAAATAACGTTAAATTTAGATTTGAAGGTTAATTTTAATATGTTTAGTGACATAGATACAAACATTTTATATATCAATTAATTATCATTGTTCAGATAGCCCACATAGTAATACCTTATTAATAGAAATTAACTACAGTAAACTATAATAGCAGCTTTCAGTATGGCACTTTCTTATATTCAACAACTTAGCAAAACTGCATGCCGTGTACAACGTTCAAGAATCGGAATTAGACGAGAGTTAAGTAGCACCCTACCAACAAGGCTCGGAATGATACCGATAGTCGTTGAACAGACTGGTAGAGGAGAACGAGCATACGATATATATTCTAGACTTCTTCGCGAACGCATTATATGCCTTATGGGACCTATTAATGACGACATTAGTTCTTTAGTTGTGGCTCAATTACTTTTCCTACAATCGGAATCCAGCAAAAAACCTGTGCATCTTTATATTAACTCTCCAGGTGGGAATGTCACTTCTGGTCTTGGTATTTACGATACTATGCAGTACATAACCCCACCTGTAGCTACTTGGTGTGTTGGACAAGCATGTAGTATGGCCTCTTTGCTTTTAGCCGCAGGGGCTCCAGGAATGCGTCATGCACTACCTAATTCTCGTATTATGATTCATCAGCCTTCAGGTGGTGTTAGAGGGCAAGCAACTGATATTCAAATTCAAGCAGAAGAAATTTTAAAGCTAAAGTCACAAATAAATTCTCTTTATGTTCGGCATACAAGGTTGCCTACTGAGAAGGTGCAAAATTCTATGGAAAGAGATTGTTTTATGTCACCAACAGAAGCAAAAGCCTTTGGTTTGATTGATAATGTTTTAGAACATCCTCCATCTCATGCAATGGAAAATGAATGTGCAACTGCCTCTACTGCTAGCACCACCACAACAACAACAGATTAATAATTTTGACAAATATATAGAATAAAATAATTTGTTATAAATATATAAAAATATAAAGTTTATTTTTTTTATACTTACAAGTTTTTTACTATTTTTGTGCCTTTATTAATATATAAGATTAATATAATTTAAAAAACAAGCACTTCAGTGTTTATCTTAAAATATAATTATATATCGAGTATACAAACCTCTTTATTCATTGATTTTGTAACAGCCATTGTTCAGATCTGACCAATGACTGTAAATTAAAATATAGATTGTTTTAAATGTACTTTATTAAAGCTAGCAAATTTACATAATCTTAAAATAGTATTAAATTTTAATAATATTTATAATTAGAATTACTTAATTTTTACATAAGGCATTCTTTGTATTTTTGTAAATCCAGTCATAAAAATATGAAACATTAGTATATACTGGTAATGCGGGGTATGAATTCATTTTGTATGATAACAAACCTATCAGTTGATATGTTGAAGTAACCAAGCCACCTCCAGAATCTCCACTACAAAAATTAAAAAAAATTACATAAAATATGCTGCAATATTGCAAATCATAATTAAATAATATTAAAATATAGATAAATAATATTAATTATAAATAAATAATAACAATTTAATTATGCTAATAATATTAAAACCATCGCGGCTCAGAGAAACAGCGACTAACGGTTGGGTGGTTTTTGTGGGTTCGATTCCCACTCGAGGAGTATTTCAGAATTATTTCCATTTTCTTCGTTCTGGCTCTTTTTTTAGCTTCACGCTGCATCCCTTGGACAAAGGGAATTGTAGGCGGAAGAAACCTTGTGCTAAGATACTCCGTTCCAGACTTTTCAACTTTCTTGCTCAGATATAATAATTATAGATATTATATACAAAAATTAAAATCGCTCACGAGGCAGCTCTTGGACTAGAAGGATGGACAGTTCCAGCACAAAAAGAGCCTCGTGTGACTCCCACAACGGCACATTGTTTACTATTTCTGACAGTTTGAGCTACTGATTTAAGTGTTAAGCTCTCTTCTTCAGTTATTTCCTTTAAGTAAGATGTGATGTTAAACGATTTTAAATGGTTAAAGATTTTAATGACTTGAAGTATATTATCATTTACTTAAGCTATTATAAATTTGTTTTTGTTACAAATTACACTGTTTAAGATCGCATTTAAAATTATATCTATATAATTATTATGGGTTATGTTTTTGTTTTTAGTTTAAAAACTCCAACACTACGGAGTCTTGGCCCGTGTTACGTTCCCACACTACCCGGGGATCGCTTAGCCAGATTTCGCGTAACTTGTTTACTGCATTCCATCAAATCTAAGAATTGTAACAGCAAGAAATGTAAAACGTAGTGTCATTTTCCATCCATTGTTTTAGTTCATGTTAGTTTTAATATTAAAATAATTATTTACTCTTGTTTTCTCACATCGAGCAAGTAGTCACCATTTTAGTTAATAATTTAAATTGTAATTTTTAATAAAATATTTTAAAGATTTGTTTTTTTTTGGATCTTACGCTGCCACCGTACTTAATTCCCGTACACTTTTTAACTTATAATAATTTTATTTTTTCATCATCATTTAAATGAATACTGACCATAGTTAACTATTATCTTTACATTTTTTTTTGTTATTTGTCACTTAGAACTAGGGCTAGAATTAAGCGAGCTGTTCATAAATATACTTTATATTACATATTACACTATAATATATGCTTACTTAATTAAACATACACAGAAGGTTATATTAGGAGCATACATCAACAATTATTACAGGTATACACATTCATATTTTAATTATTATTAATATACAATCAAAAAGTAGGTATGAGGTATTAAGTTCTAGGATAAGGACAAGACCGCTATTGTAGACGACGTGACTACTTCTTTTTGGTCTCTCAAAGCTATCTTTAAATGATATTATACGATGCTTTTTGTCGATGCTCCCGTCGCGCGTTTTCCCGTCAGCACTATTGCATCAAAGTGGTTCATCAAGGTTTCGTCAACTATTAGGCGGTTACACTTATCCGGTTATACCTTTGCCCCGTTTACTAGAATCGAAGCCATAGTACGAATTTGGTTCGAATTTTAACCTAATTCACCATACGTTCTGACAGTCTCCTTCGAAGTTCTCAGGATGCTTCCGTCGTACCAGTGACGATCGTGTCCTTATCCAAATCAAATTGTTCCACTATCCATGTGGTTTTACCACATCCGGTAAGACCGTTGATCCATTTTATCATTGATATCTTCCACACACCCAATAATGTTATTTAGCCCTTTTCAGTATCCTTTCCTCCAACATTATCCATGTGTATTTGGCGGTAACCACTATGGGATCATTGGCAGGTGCCTGAACTAAACTTGAAGTAACCTGTTCTTCTGGTTTCCTCTTCATTCAACTCCACAAAGCCAGATATTGCTAGTTCCCGCAATAGTCTGGCCGTTATGGTTATTATATATCGGCTTCTGCCTCTTTGCGTTTTATTCTCAATATCTTTACTTCTTGCTTCACTGGTTTGGTGGCAAGAAATTCGAGCAAAAAATGTCAAATACACAATTTATTTCTAAAGTGCGAGCTCACCACTGGAAAATGCCTTTAGAAAATGCCAATGCTGATGGTCCTCAATGCTGGTTTGCCTGTTTGGACATGTAGCAACTCTATAGTGGAGTCTCGATTTACATAATGTGGGTATGTGTGTACTGTTGTACTTGTTTTTGTCTTGGTACGTTTGTGCTTGTACTCTAGTATATAGATGATGCGAAAATTTCGACCTCTGAAACTATTCCGGTTACATGCGATACTTAAAGATACTTAAAGCCCTTTCGGCATAGCTGAGGAGATCCCTCCGAAAGTTAGGATCCTCAATTACGCTTGGAAGATTAACCTCGGCTAGCTATTTGCAGCTGGTAGCAAATCTTGAGCAATCCAGCAAAATGCTTAAAAATAATCAACTCAGATATATTTTGACCACACTTGTAATTTGGAGAATTTCTCAGTTTAAATTGTAAATATCGTAAATATTCTACAATGCCACCGTGCGCCATCAACGTCTGGACGTGTAACGGTGCAAAAAACGTTCTTCTTGTTATCCTGGTTCATAGTTCTATTTTAACGTAAAAATTAAACACATTTTCATCATTTTACTTAAGAGGACTTACATTTTTTATTTTACTATTTAATATATAAAGAAAATATCGGTCAAGTGTGAGTTAGACTCGTGGACCGAGGGCTGTTTACTAATTTCATAATTGTAAGTCAGCGGAAAATACAACTTATAAAAAATAACACACTTAAAGTTGCAGTCGTATCCACTCGTTTTATATAAAATGAACTACAGATATAAGATTGACTTCCTTTGTTTGCACTATAAGTTTTAATTTATTGCTAAATTTCATAACTCTAAGTCAACGGGAAGTTTTTCTGGTTTTTCAGGTATACGCGGCGATTTTAATATAAAATGCAATAAAAAATAATTTATGACATTAATTTTAACTTGATATCTTCACTCGGTTTTGGGTAAAATAATCTTGAAAGAGAAAAGGAAAGACAGACATACGGAAAACTAAAATTTTATAAACTTACATTTATAATACCCCAACCGGTTAGAGTACCTCGAGCGCCACTTGGGAAAGATCTCTTTAATATTATCCTTTTAATAAATTTTCCAAAAGGAAGTTCCTTGTGGAGTAATAATAGGGCGATATCATTATTTATAGTGACAGGACTATATTTGTTGTGGATTATTAATTGCTCAACTTTTCTGTACACTATTGCCTGAAAGTAACGCATTGTTTTAAAGAAACAGTCATACAAAGACGTCAACTATTTTCATAGAGAAATGTAAGTAAGTAATGTAGATATGATCAAGCACCATAGTTACTTTAGATGAATAATCTATTTAAATATCATATATGTATTAAATATCAAATATCATATATGCATATCATGTAAAATTTTTTGTAGATTTAGTTAAAAGAAAGAAATGATGTTTCCGTGTGTGTTATTAAACTTAAGAATCGAAGACGATTAAAAAGACAATCGAATATTTATAATAGTAAAAATAAAATATTTAATTATACCTGTTACTTACTAGTCCAGCTTCACGCTTTAACCCGCATATAGCAGGGTAGGCAGAGAGAAGCGAATCAAGACACTCCATTTTTCGCTGTTCGCCCAAATTCGAAACATTACGTATTGATTGATATAACTGTTAATTCTTATACTTTGTCTCGCCAGAGTGAGTAAATAAAAATAATATATTGTACCGAGTGGGAATCAAACCCACTATCGATAATAATATCAGCATAGGGTTTACAGTCAAATGGCCGACTACAATGGCTATTTGAATACCAAAATAAAAAAATAGCACCTCCGTTCCCATTAACCCACCGTTTATTCCCATATATATATAATGCTTTTTTTACGAAACACCATAAAATGTTTAGGTAAAATATACCTAACTACAAAATATATGTAGGTACCTTATTTACGTGTTCATGTCCAGCAAACGCAAACACTTTTTTTTCTACTCCATTCGATTCAGTTATTTCTTCATAAGAAGAATAGACGCAGTGGGCGACAGTTATTAAATAAATTTGATTCAGAACCGATGAACCACACGTGTACTTGCTGTTTGATTCCTTAACTATTTCCAAAAATACTGCGTGAGGATACCTCTGTATTGAAACATCTTTGCCACCAACAATTTTCTTTTCTAGGCTCCTGTCGCTTTTGCTATAATGTACACATAATAGTATCAACGTATAAACATTAAGATAAACCATTGGACATGTAATTATTCACGAAACGGTGTAATAGTTATGGAATTTTATTTTTCATTTGATTTTAGTGTGCGATCGTAAACGTCAGCTTAAATATTGATTGGATTATTTTTATGGCACGTCAATATGCTCAATATTAAGCGGATATGTGTAGCGTTTAATTTAGATGATATTGGGTATTGTACCTCTATTAATAGCAGCAACAAGTATAGAATACCTTATATGTATAATATGGAAAAATGAAGAATAACTATTGATACTGATATTGTATATTTAGTATTTAAAATCAATAATTATTGTAATCGGTGCCAGCCAAGGCAAAAATTACGTTGTTATAACCAATTGCTATAAAATGTTTATGGAGCCACTTATGAAACATGACCATCATATCGGAGAATATTTTGATGAAAATCCATTATAAATTGGCGGAGTAATAAGATGCAAATAAAAACTACTGTCGATTATCAAATTTCCCTTTTTCGAAGTCAGTTAAAAATTATTATAAATATACAATGTATTATGTATATGTATAGTATGAAGACAAATCTTGTACTTTTTGTAAGTGTTATTTACAAAAAATGAAACGAGATAAAGTTTCAAATTCTTAATCGTTCTCAAAGTAGCTTAGTACATAAGTTTAAGTATTTTTTTATGATTAGATACAATCGTGTTACCAAGACGAAAAGCCAATAAATTTCGCTGACATTCGTCACCCGTCACACAAAACAAGGTCATCTTTACAGAACACGTATGTACAAATAACAATGCTCACGAGTGTTGGGTCCTTTCATAATCTAAGGCTTTCGCGCGTGCGCGTTGCCCGGGTCGATATATGGTGACGTCAGGGGGAGATCGGCTTCAGTCAGCCGCCGGTGGCCACATCGATCATGTGGCTGCAATGCATCGCTCTGACGGTGCTGATATCCGCGGCCGTGACCCGCGAAGTATTCACCAACTCTTTCCTGGTCCGATTCAAGAGGTCCATCCGCCACGAGGAAGCACAGGAACTCGCTTTTCGACATGGCTTCGACAACTTAGGCCCGGTGAGTGGCCACGTGATATTGTAAACATAAGCGTAGCTATATTTATGCGTGCCATGACTTCATGGGACTGCCAAGTGCCAACTTCTATCGTTAATCTGTTTACGTAGCTTATTTCACTGCGTGCGTATCGTCACATTGGTTACAAAATGTTTGGTATTAATATCAATGATTTTTTTTGAACAGTTTTACCCTTGTTAGCCGCGTAACAATATAATTTACAGCATAATTAAATAATTTATATTAGCAAAATATAATAGTTTCTCATTAAATTGACAGTATAAAAAAATATATTAATTATTTTATATATCTATCTGTATATACATATATACATATATTGAATATGCATGGAACAATTTTAATTTTTTTTATATCTCTTACATGATTAAATTTCTAAATTATTAGGAAGTAGTAAAAAGCCACAAAAATTACTTTTTATTATTTCTTTTGTTATGCATATACCTGTTAAGTTAATTATATTTTACCATATACACAAGGATCACATTTCAAACCACTAATTTAATAAATAAAAAATAAAATGTTTAGTTATTAGTACTCAATGATATTTTTATATTTTTAATTTAAAATAAGTTGCGGGCCGTCGTGGCGCAGAGGCGACAGAGTTGCTTGTAAACGCGTTAGTTTGTGGGTTCGATTCCTACTCGGGGATAATGAATTATTTTCATTTTCTCCGCTCTGGTGACAAGGAAAAAGCGCGCCGTCGAGTTCCGCTACAAGCAATGCCTCGAAACGCAGAAAGCGAGGAACGGAGTGTCTTAACACTAGGTACCTTCAGCCTGCGGTTCCTTCTCGCTGCTATGTGATAAATAAGTTAATAATGTAAAATGCATCATGACTCAGTGGGGCAGGCAGCATTTGACTAAATAATATAAATATAAATGCGATAGCCGTGGGTTCGCGTTCGAAAGGATAAATTGTCTTCATTTCCTCCCCCTGGTTACCTTTTAAGACAAAGTGCTGGCGACAAAGCGCCACTCGTATCAACATGCGACATACAGTACGATATCAACATGCAGTGTCTCAAATTTGGGCAAAATGTGTACAACGTAGTGTCTTCACACAACTAACTGAAATTATGTTATTAACTCATTACTTTTTATAAAGGACGTTCAAGAATTTTCTTTGTGTTTGTTCTTTTTTCTTTTGATTTTCTATAATTATTCAAATAAAAATCTAGTCCCGAATACAATGACTTAAGAGGCTAAATGCAAAGTTTTAATCTGTACACAATTAAAACGCTTAAAGTATAACCTATAGTCATTATTATTATTAACAAATATAATATCCCTTATGGTACGTAAAGTACCATAAAGAGTACCTACTAAATATCTTATTTCGGTTAAAATTATCACAACTTTATTGTTAGCATATTTTAGGACGGGCCCTACGCCCGCGCGTTGAATTAATGGAATGTAAAGTAACCAACGTTAGAGATAGAATAAGGAGAACCATATTTAAATCGCTGCCTAAAATGTTTAAAGTATTTAAAAAGCTTTTTAAAAAAACATATAAATAATATTTACGTTTATTCTTTAATATTGCTTATACACAAGGGTGGGTATAGGTCTATGCTATCTCTGCCGAGCTTATGTGTGTGTACAATACATGATTGACGTACTCAAAGCTCCATTTTAAGTTCGATATATAGTTGTAATCATAAAACAAAGTTGGTGGAAAAATACAAACATAACAGTTCCTGTTCTAAATATTTGAAATTTTATCATCATTAAGGGTGCTGTTTTTACATTTCGTAGGCAGCGAGAACATAAATAATGCGACGTTATCCACTTTGCGAGCTTGGAAGCTGGTCCCTTTCATTCTTTTTAAGCTTTCCACTTTATTCCGAAAATATTAGGATAGACAGAGAAAACCTAATGACCAGATATCCTGTATTCCAAATTCAGCCTGAATTTAAGATATTGCGTGTTTAGTTGTGGAACTGAACGTCGCGTTTTGTCTTGCCAGAGCGGAAAATGGAAAATTACTATCTCAAGTGGAAATTGAATCTTGAACCATCGTACTTACCATTTGACAGCCAAAATTTTTGTCTAGTATAGATATACATCAATTACACAATTGCTTAAAATCACATAATATAATTTTGCATGGTAAAAAAAAAAGAAATTCTAAAAACCAATGAACATATAAAACAGAAATGTATTATTTATCATTACGCATCACACTTTTTGTTGCGAAAAATTCAGCTAGAGACCGTAAAATATGTATAGCTCTGTAGCTGAATTTCCGCCGCCGGTTCTTCTCAGGTCTGAGGTATCAATTTTCGTGAAACAGTGGTAGGCTGACTTGACATACAAAAAGCTTCTCTTATTTTGGATAAAATTATTATTTTTTTATTTTTGATGTCTGGCAAAGCAAACCGCGGCAATATATCACCTTTTATATTATGGATGCGAGAAAACGAAGTACTCGCAACAAAAACTGTGATGCGTAATGATAAATAATATATTTCTGTTTTATATATTCTTTAGTTTTTAGAAAATTTATTTTATTTTTTTTACCATGTAAAATTATATTATGTGATTTTTAGATGTGATATTGTGTAATTGATGTATATCTATACTAGACAAAATTTTGGCTGTCTCAGTCAGTATATTTAATTTTATTTAGTTGCAGGCGTAAATTTCAGAAAATTTAATTCAAAATTGAAATATCATTTTTACGTTGGACAGTCGGTTTATCACAGAAAGCTATATAACACGCTAATAATTTAGTGGTATTCACTATACAGGTCAGAGTTATGTACCTCGGGCAAAAAAAGTGTCTTGTGTCAAACACATCTAAGTTCCAAAATTAGACCCGGGCGTGAAACCATAGATACAAGTTACTTTTATAAATATTCTATTAAGACACGCCATCTTTGTGTTTTAATAAAATAGTTTTTATTTTGTGTTGCTGTCATTGTTAAAAAAATGTACCAAGATTATCGTAGTACTAACGGAGGGTATATCATATATGATACGAGTATATCTAATTCAATGAGATATTGTAAGTACACTTAGAATAAGCTGTGAACGGGGCGTAAGCCGCAAACATACATTTGCTGCAATAGACGGCTTAGCACCAGCACCTACATATATGGGCACTAATATTAAATATCGTTCCGATAAAGAGGCCGTTCATTTCAATGAACGTGTAGATGATAAATAAAATATTTTGACATGAATGGTAGGTACACTAGTGGTATGTATAAGATTTCATTTTACAATGTAAAGAGATAGAAGAGCTATGATAGAAGGCAGACATGGGTTGTATTTTTATGAAAATTTTCACCTACTTGTACATGTACTTAACAACATATTTGAAACATTATTATGGAAATTAATACAAAAGTATTTATAGATTTATTGGTCGCATTTAAATAATTATGGCGACGTGTCAACAATACGTCATATGCACGCACGTTAACGATATATTGTTATAATACATACTATTAGATGTGGGTATTAATGGCGTGCTTACAAAATTCGTGCTTGCGATTACATCTGTTACATACAACATAGACAGATGGATTGATAACAATACCCCTGACATTGATAAGCTTATGCGGGCTAGTTCAACAAACGTGTAACTTAAGTGTGAATTTTACGAATCTATGAAAGCAAAATAAACCGAAATGTTTATCTATGAGCGTTTTGATTCTAAAATAATTTGGGGCACTCAAAATATAATAATAATTAAAAGGCCACTATATAATTGGAGAAAACAGAAAAAATTAAATTAATTTCAATGTAATTGAAATGCTCTGCCACATATGTGACATTTATACATACATTTATTTATACATATAAACTCTGTAGATTGTCTGTATCGCGGCAATAATTTACTTACTTCAATAGTGTTTTGTCAAAATATTACAAAAATATACCTACTCTACCTAAAAAAGGCTCTTACACAAGACCCCCAACCCTATTTTCAGGAACCTCTTGTGCAAAACGTGGAAAAAAACTTGGTGGCTAATCTTGAAAATCAATTCAAAGTCGCCGTAATTCTTTCTACTTTACGTACTTCAAACTGAAACTTAAAACATCCGGCCCATTTTGAGATTTACTTGGTTACAGTGGCGGATTTATCAGTAGGCTGAGTAGGCTTGAGTCTAGGGCGGTAGATTTTTGAGGCGGAAAATTTTGCAGACCGATTTGTTTGTCATCTTATAAAAGTATGACGTGTTTCATGAGTAAGACAATTTGACCCTCAGATTTCTATCTAGAACTCAGATTAGTTCATAAATATGCCTAAAGAAATCTCTCGTGCAATTTCAACGATATTGTTATAACTGAAACGATATTTTAGAGTTAAGGGCTGCAAAAATATATTAGAACTATTCCTTGAAAGTGTGTAAATTCACCATCGCCTAAGTACGAGACATAAATACGAGACTTAAGAACGAGAAGTAAAGTTAGTGTGTGATTGCATCTACCTATCTTTTGGGGATGCGACTTTACTTGCGTGGGAAATATTCAGATAGCCTTTAGATATTCTGGCATCTATGAACGCAAGATTATACTGTCAGATCCGAGATTCAGTTGGTTGTTCGCAAGCATGATCAATATCAGACGGGAAGAACATAAAATCGCTTTCGCGACGTGTCAAATGCAAGAGCGGTATACATGCAAACGTATCGTTCAAGCAATCCTCCCTTCATTCGAAACTTGGATGAGACGACGACGACGATTACATACCATCTTACACAGAAAATCACCGGACACGGTACTTTCGTTATTATTTGTTTTTAATGTTCGTTATTAGTTATTATTTGTTTAAGATCGGACGACAGACAACGTCAACTTGCCAACACTGTGGCAAAGAATCTCATACGGCTCAGCACATCTTTCAATTCTGCTCTGCCTGGGACGCAGAAAGGCAAGCCCTACTAGTACAGGAAGTCGGGCGTAATCTTTCCCTTCTCGCAGTCATAAAGACAATGTTGGGCAGAAAATCAGCGTGGATAGCCGTAATCACCTTCTGTGAAACAGTCATGTCTCAGAAAGAGGCCGTTGAACGAGATCGGGAGAATCCTTCTCTCCAGAGGCAACGTCGCTGTGGTGGCTCGCTCGCTAATCTTCCTGGTGTTGTATTAGCTTAGCTTAGTCTAAATTGCTTGTGGTGATGTGGTGAAGAGAAAAAAGTCAAGAAGAGCATGTCATGTAAGAAGGGCTTCGAATGCGGTCCAACCGATTTCCCGGGACCTTCTATTGTGTCAAGGATGGTAATCGTAGGGATTTTAGTGGATGAAAATCCCACATAACCCAGTTCTTTTAAACGGACGGACCTTTGAAAGGTCTCTGGGAATCTTTAAAATATTTCCCTTGTGTTAACAAAAAAAAAATGCTTTCACCACCGAGATTTGTTATTCAAACAGTCTCCAAAAACGAAGCTTAGATTTGCTACATAAATAATCGAACATCTTCGATTAGAATCTATTTTGGACAGACTCAAAAGTGACTGGACCAATTTTTGGCTAGTCCACCAATATAATTTTTATTAATTATAACTGAAGAAAGTAATATAATATATATGTAGATATAATAAAACGGATGGTGAACCTTTGTTGACAATATTTGCAAAATAGAATAATCTATTGTCACACAAATTACCTAGAATGATAAAAGTTATTGCAGAAAATACTTTTGTGTTGTTAATGGGATTATGTCTCAACCAGACCTCTTAGTGCTTATTAACTTTGCCGCTCCACTGTATAGGGTAAGCAAAAAAAGTTTTGCATACTCGCTATAGTAAAATATAGAAAGTAGAACGTAAATTACATATATATTCATCATTAACATATATTAGCAACATTGTCTGAGATTCATATGACATCAATGTCTTTAAAATATCGATAAGCTATGGACTCGATTTTTATCAGAATCAATCACAAATTTATAAAACAATGACAAACTAGTTTTAACTAAAAAGGGATTATTCTGAATTTACTTTGTAACCTACCCTGGTATACGCAGCATAAAACATGAATCTCCTAATTTTCTTACTGTGATTTTAATTCAAAACCAAAAAATATTAAAAATTACAGATAAAAAATACAAAATAAAAGTGTAATATAAATTAAAAAAATAACCTTTAAAGATATGGACTGTATACTGTATATATGATCTGTGTATGTTCCACGCAAAGGGTTTTCACATCCATGGTCGTTGGTCAGTGGGTAACCTAATTCGTGACCCACATACCATATACGATATGCATTCCGCTGGGAATCGTAACTTCAGATTTCTCATATATGAGTTCTATATAGCTATCGGTTTATACGTGTGATATTATATTAGATAATATTTATGAAATGCTATTATTGCTCATATGGTCTATGTAAGTAGGTAATTCACATAGTTTTAAGGCTTTTAGCTGCATTGTTTATGATATACTTTTTTTATAGCTGCGCGCTGTATCCTTCACATAACAGGGTAGGCAGAGGGATCCGTAGATCCGATCTTGAGTCCCGCAGGTGACGCCCTTGCCGCCGACGTTTCCTCTCAAGCAGACACGATAGTGCTTGCTACTTCACAGGGACAGATTACCCTCTTACCTCCCCAACCGGTGTCGCTGTCAAGGCCTATAGGGCTAACAGCATTAAACTCACAACAAAAAAAAAAAAAAAAACAAACCGTCGCGTCTATATTCAAACGTTGTGTCGCTGCGCCACGGCCCACGACGGCTTATGATATCTATAGAAATAAAAAAACATATATAAGTGTATAATTATATAAAATATCTTAGCTTAAGCTTCACTGACATAATATATAGGTACATACTCGTATAATAGATGTAAGTGCCTATAAACGTAAACAAACAACAGACGCCAAATTGTATTTCATTTATTGTATCAGGTAGATAACGATTATACATCACTACACTGTCAGATATAGAATACGAATAGTGTGATAACTATTTTCCTTTTTAACTAGTAATTCATAGGAAATATTGTCGAGATATTTAATTATTTAATGTTAATTGATTTTTGTCATTTGAATTTCATGTCTTTGTAGTTAATATCAAAATGTAAAATTGATATTAAAGAGAGCAATTGTCTTAGGTCTCGGTGGTAGCTACATGTTAATTTGACGTTTCAACAGTGCTCGCTAAATTCTCTTTGAAAGAATATTGCTAATTTAAACTTATTAATATGAATTTGAAAAGCTAGAAACATAAATTAAATGAGTGGAAACATATATAATGTATGAAAATTATATAGAGCTAACCGCTAGAAATAGGCTTAATAAAAAAGTATTTAATCAAGACCGTAGTTACAATTCGCATTATAAAGGCCTACAATAGTTAGCAACATGTTATTCATTGTGTGGCAGCCTTGACCTTCGGTCTCTGAAGTACGACCGGAATGTTATAAGAAATTAAATATCTTATTGTAAACTTATTAAATTATACATTTATTTTTCATCATATTAGATTCGGATGTTTAAATATTTCTGTAAAACATAAGAAAAAATACCTATTCTGTTGTTTTCCGGTTTCATACTGTACCCTGCTTAGGGTAGGGTCATCTTTCTGCCCAAATTCAGGATATTTGACATTGTATATTAAGTGGCGGAACTCAACGCCGCGCCTTGTATCACCAGAGTGAGAAAATAAGGACGATTCAGTCCCCTCAGTGAGGATCGAACTCATAACCATTCAGTCAGGCCCAGTAAGATCCACAGCGACACGACGGAATCACAGAAAAATTATACCAAATAATATTATGTACAATTTCCTTTCTTCTTTTAAGACACCATCGGAATTCTTTGACGCTTTTCTAAAGCCCTTTAAAGTAATTTGTTCTTAAAAAGGAATAATGAGAAAGTTACGAGTCAAGCCTTGAAATGTTATTTTGCGATATTTTGATTACTAACGTATTTTTCTAAAAAGTTAATTCTTGTTAGATTATAGAGCACATCTATTCTTCTCGTGACTTTTCTCTACATGACAGTTACTATCAAAGGAGATTTGTTCTACTAGAAGAAAACAACGGTATAAATATACATGAGTTTTTTAATCTTGTGTGAGTTTATGAAAATGAATCGACTTATTATTAGCTTTACGCTTTTAGGCAGAAAGACTAGTGTTAAGTTTCTCCGTTTTCCTCGCGACTCGGACTCAATGTATGAAATTACCAAATGATATTTCGGCTACATTAATAAAATATATAATAAAGTCGAATAATGATAATACCTATTAGCAAACATTAATAGTGTCCGGATAAGATTAATATTGTGACTGAATACGATGTAATCATTAATTAAACATGATGGTATATCGATAGACTAGGCTCATAGAGATAAATATTAACAGTTTATTGATCGATCTTAAATTGTATTTTTAGTTAGAAGCCACAATGACCACACGCCTACAGAAACTACCTCGTTTTGTATTTAGTGATACAAGTTTTAAATATAGTCCGCCCAAATATTTCAAAATTTAAATAAAATGAACTTGCTAAGCCAATGTGTTATTTTATAAAAAGATTTTATTATTTTATCAAATGATTGAATTGATTTCATACCTAAACGAAAACGTCTGCTTTGTGCACTGAAAGCCTTTGCCAAAATTCGTCAAATTCATTCCACTGGCGTGGCCGGGTAAGGTATCTTGAAAATCGATAAGGTTCAGGTAAGCTTAATAGCAGCAGTGTTGTTCCATGTTTTTGTAATAGATTGCGCTCGAGAGAAAATACATAAAGATTAACGATTATGTTTATCTTTTTTGTATTTTCTTTTTAAGAGGTCACAGTGGTCCAGTGGTTGGACTATATTGTATGCCAGATGATCGTAGGTTCAATCGTCATTCTAAAATATATTTTAAAGATGTTATATATAGTGTCATTCGAATCTACAACTGCGTATACTAAGGATCCTCTTTAGGTTCTGCTTTCTTTACTTCATTTGCCCATAGTAGTATTTAAACTGACAGTATGTAAACATAACTTGAAATTGAATTTATATCTCGTTCACACTTATAATATGTTTATATTGCACCCCGCAAGGAAAATGCTTGAGTCTAATCTGAGTTAGACGAGACTGGTATTTGTGGTCTAATTTATTAAGCGTCGAGTTTTATTTACTTTGGTACGCTTTAACATTTATATGGATTAATTTATTTACGTAAATATTATGAGATAATAATAAGAAGTATATGATATAATATAAGGAGTTTCGCATATCTCATGGATTGTATGCTTTATATTAAATTATGAAATGTAAGTTTTACTGTGTTACAATTGTCAATTTGTTATACTTATCGATAGTAAGTATCTCATTTGTTTTATAGTAGGACTGTACTATGATATGACTAGTGTTGCTTTCAGTGTTGGAAAATAAGATGTGTATAGTGTGTACTATCAATGGCATCACTGTACATCATGTTTATATATATATATATATATATATATATATATATATATATATATATATATATATATATATATATATATATATATATATATATATATATATTGAATGAGCTATTTGACCAGATTGTATTGAATGAGACATATTGAGCTCGATTAGTGAAGGCGAGTGTAAGTGCATTGTCTAGATGCAACTGAAGCCTACACTTGTGTCGTAATTCCCAGGAGTTCAATACAAGTAATAGTTGCTCTTGGATATTAAATAATTTGTATTCTTATAAAAAAATTGGCAATAAGTGGCTATTAAAGATGATCATAAGATTCTGATAGATTTAATTTCCATTTAAAGGAATTTTTAAATATTAATTAAGTCGATTAATGAACTGCGAGTACAAAATTGTAATACATGACAAGGGCCTCTTTGCGTGCGAAAACGGAAGACTATTATAACACGCCTTTATTCCCACGTATAAAGGGCGGAAAGTAAACTACGTTCAACATAACTATAGAATAAATTAACATATTTAAGGAAAATTTGCTTAAAATGTACATTTATAGTAGGATACTGCTAGTAGGATACGTTACCCAATATTGTATTCGTTATAATATTATATGAGATAATATATACATATGAAGATTACATTATTATAAATATTATTATGAATTAAAACAATTAATTATGAAATATGTTAAATATTATATATTTAAAGTCATATAAATCTCTCTTTAAAAGCAGGAATAAAAAATAATTATATTATAGTCGACAAACAAAATAAATAAAATTTCAACTTTTTTTTTCTTCAAAAGACGTTGGTACATTATTCCGTAGGTATAATAAAAGAGAAAGCGTGCAATCAGGATTTAAAATAAATATCTAGGAAAGGGCAACCATGAAGAAAACAAATTGACTTACATTTTAGTAGAGATGTGGTGTAAGTGTGCAATATATATATATATATATATATATATATATATATATATATATATATATATATATATATATATATATATATATATATATATATATATATATATATAGTATCGTTCGTGATACGTTAAGACAAGATGTCACTGAATTATATATTTTTTGCATACAATGTATATAAAATCACTTGTAATCAGTATGTTTCTGCGGTTATTCGAGCTTTATTACGGCGTGGCAAACGCTTTCTCCTACCTAGACCGTCTCAAAACACTTAAGCCAACACGCATATTATGTATGAAGCTTATCAAGTAGGTATAGTGTAAGTAAATAGCAAAAAGGTTTCTAAGTATGTTTTCGAGTACAAAAACGCGATCGGCCGTTTTCCTATATATATTTTATTTACAAAACCATGAATTGTAAATTCTCAAATTTACTCTATTCTTGTATTTTGTTGGATTCTCCGTTTTTTACAACTTTTGTAGAGTGCCAAAATAAAAAGTTAAATAAGATGTTTGTTTTTTTGCAATTCAATAGTTGTAATGATTTTAATTAAGTTAACTTCAATTTTCTCTTAAGCGGAATAGATTTATACGTTCACTTCATAAGATTTAGAATAAAGTAATATTAATGGAACTTAATATACGTACAAAGGCAAGTAATTGAATTACTGATTAGAGCATATATTTTCTAACATAATAATAAACCAATTAGAAGGACTTTTCTACTTATTTCAAATTCTTTGCATTTGTAATACGATAGAACAATCTTTTTGTATATAATATTGATAAACTAATTTTATATCGATATTTTATAAATGTTACCGTCTCGTTTTACATAATTTACATATTTTACAACATTATATAAAATCACTGTATATAAAATGAATAATAAATCATAAATAAATTAGCTGTCACACAAAGCCACAAAAATAGAAAAAAGAAATAGAGTAACTGAGGTAACGTTGACTGCACGTATATTGGGTTACATTGTCATATAACATAGTTCTCGATAAATGGACTGTCGTGGAGATACTTGGGGGAGGTCTATGTCCAGCAGTGGCTGTGATGATGATGATGATGAAATATATATATATATATATATATATATATATATATATATATATATATATATATATATATATATATATATATATATATATATATATATATATATATATATATATATATATATATATATATATATATATATATATATATATATATATATATATATACATATTAGAAAGTAGAAAAAAAAGTATTCGTTATACATAAGCACTTTCAACCAATTGAACTCTTCAGACATTGTAAAATTCAAAATAGTAAGTAATTAGACAATTATTTTTTTGTCTAAATCGAAACAATTGATATATACAATACAATCTAAATTATAAGAATTTAACTATATTGTAAGACATAAGTAAACTCTTGTGACGTCAACGTGACGTCTGTACCATCAGACCTGTGTACCCCATAATTGATAACGACTTTACTCTTGTAGACGCAGTCAGTACAATTATGATGAATACTAACATGCGTGGGCTCTCGATCTTGAGGTTTTGATTAAAAATATATAAAGATACCCACGCTAATGTCTGGCGCTATTACATTTTTGTAGCAGTTGTAATTTATATATATATATATATATATATATATATATATATATATATATATATATATATATATATATATATATATATATATATATATATATATATATATATATATATATATATATATATTGTATTTGCTATGCCGTGATTCTTTGTTAACAATATATACGTGAATAATAAGTAATTACTATAACAATTAAAATTGTGTTTTATTTACGAACTCTATGATTTTCTCACTAATATATAAATGTATTCGATGTGTAAAGCTTAAATACTGAATATTACATTACTTAAATTGAAATAACATATCAATGTTTCAAATATATTCTGTAATTATAGAACATATTTAAATCTATAATAATAATTGTATATTATATAGAAATAAATTAATATATTAATTTACTTTTACTGTTTATTACTTGTTCTATTAAACATTTTCATTAGAGCATTTTTTTTTAGTACTAGAGGTAGTTAAGAATTAAAATATTCAAATGTGCAACAGTATAGTAGGGTTATTTATTATACACGTGTAGGCTTTGTGATATATCAAGTACTTTTTTTATTATCTTTTTTAATTTTACGTAGTTTATGCAAAATAGCAGGAGGTCGTTAATGTTTTATAGCTATTTAAAGAAATTGCATGCTATATAGAATTCAACGCCGTATTTTTTCTAACGAAGCCGGGGATATCCCCTGTTTATAAATATAAATAAATATTCCTCTGAGTTATAAGTATTATTTAAGTCTGCCTTCGAGTATAAATTTTGAGTGGCACTCAAGTTCCTCTATCTTTTTAACCGATATTAAAAAGGAAGAAGTTCTAAGTTCGACGTGTTATTAAAGAAACGGAAGTGCTGAACATTTATCTTGTGACATGTCAAAATCTTGTGACCGACGGTTATTGTTACTATATTGAAAAATTAAATATAATACATTTTAAAAATACATTTATTTGGAAGTTAAATATTTTTCTAAATTCATCTTTAATCTAACATTTGTGGGCATTGTATATAAAGCGTTTAGTCGATTAAGCTGGTTCGTGCCGATGGGTCCGTGAGAGGTATTATGTTGTTTGTAAGCTTGCGGTTTACTCTGTTGGGTTTTGCTAATCGTGGTTCCGTGGCACGTTTGCGGGTATGCAAATTATATGCATTTTAAATATGTTTTAAAATTAAGCAAGTGGAATAAATTAAAGGTAAAAATTATCTATAATAAAATGACATTGCATTATTGTCACTAGATAATATACATATATTGGTAAATTATAGGCATTGCCATGCGATGCTAAAATAACATACTCCGTAGCTAGCTAGGTTTCGAATTTTGTTTGCATGGGATTGTTTTTTAATTTTTTAAAGCTTCACGTTGTATCCCGCATATAAAGCGTAAGCAGAGCAAGCCTGGTGTTAAGACACTTCGTTCCCCACTATCCACAGTTCAAGATATTGCGTCTTGAGTGGCGAGGAAAATAAAAATAGTTATTTTCAACGAGTGGGAATCCCACAATCGTAGCGCTTACAGTCAGACGTTATGCACCTGCGCTACGACGGCCCCAAATAAACCCATGTTTAATAAAATGCTACACTAGCAGACCATCGTAGAGGATATGCTAGTTAGCTGATTCTCTCTACAATGCCAATATCTGGTAATAATCACACGAGTCACAAGCTTTTGTTTACAATGTGAAATGTAGGACATACGCAAACTTTAAATGTTATCCATTATATTTTATACAGAAGCTGCTCTATTTCAGTACACGTATTGTAGATAATAGTATCAGCATTGTGTATTAAATATCCACCAGTGTCAACTGCAGCGAGTATGTTAGAGCATCGTAAAGTTTCCAACCGAGAGCTCTCCAGCTATAGCAAGAGTTGTGAGCCAGAGTAATGAAAAGCCTCTTACGTTGTACTTAGTACGGATATAGTTTAATCGACTGTGTTACTTATTCTTATAATATGATATTTAAAAGTAATATCATAAAAAGTTGCATTGTTTTATTTAATTAAGCGGGTTGTACGACTCTACACGAGAGGGTTGTGGGTTCGATCACCACTGGAGGGAATGCATTATTTTTATCATGGAGTGGAGTGTCCTGTCTAGTAATGGAGAGACTAGATACGAGGTCCTCTCTACCTTCCCTGGTCGAACAAAGCGTGAAATTGAAAAGACAATAACCTGGTGGTAACTTGGTTTCTGCCAGTATTTTTCTGCTAAGTCTTTAAAATAAGAAAATCTATATATATATATATGGGATGTAGGAGTACTTATTTTTAATGTATACAGTTTGATACGTCTTCGTAGTACATCATAAATGGTCGAACAGTTTTTTACAATAGTATTATCCTGTTAAAAGCTATAATTTAAAGTTACTTCTAGTTTGGGTTATATTGGTTGGCATTGGCATTGTCATTTCAAGTTTTATTTCAGGTTATCGAAAAAATTCATACAAAGTGTTGGGTTATCTATATTCCCATATTGATTTTTAATATTCACTGGTGTCTGGTGCTTTCTCTTAGAATGTAAGGCTTAGCAACTTCATATCTCATTTTAAATAATAGTTTTAATAATTATTTTAAATTATTATATATATTTTTTATTTTACAGAATTTTAGAATAGTGTTTGCTTAGGAACAAATACTGTTCATTAAAGCAAACATGAATAACGTAGATAATCTATAATTTGCAAAATACACAAAGTGAAAAACAGAAAATAAGTAAATTTATATTACTTTTCCATTAACGTGTTTTATTTCATAAATAATAAATATTAAAAAAAATATGTACTGCTCATTTAGTATATTGAATGTGTATAATAATACAAAAGTATGTATAATTCCTCATGCATGTATAATTTCTGTGTGGGGTATTAAAAGTATTAATTAAAAGCGTATTATTACACGTATTGTAATGTTAAAGGTCTCCTTACGTAATACATATGTATGTTGTTACTATACAAAGATTTTAATAAATATGTTAAAATACGTTTTGTATCATTTAATCTAATATATTATGATATATATATATAGTTGAATTATTTTCCATCAAATCTCATGAGAACGTTCACTTCTTATCTCTCGACAAAAACGCTCCAATATTATATAATATATTTTGTCTAATCATATCTAAGGAAATCCCATATTTTTTAAATATTTCTGATAAATATTATTCATAAAAAATACCTGCATAGACAGTGTATTTAATTTAAACAGAAATAAAATGTGGATCACAAATAAAAAAAAAACAATAATACAGATTAATACCAAAGTCGATAAGGCTGAATGAAATAAGACCTTTGCTATCAATTCACAAAAGGATAATAGAAATACTGCGCGAGTGAAATGAATATCGAGCGGACGGGTTTTGTGATATCTTATCAAGAGTCAGAGTCAGGCATTATATTTGTTCTAACTGAATGTGGAATTATATTTTAGATTATCTCTTACTTCTGAATTCAATATCTGTCATAGCTATTAATATTTGATTTTTATTTATATATGTAAGTATTAACAGTTGTGGGCGGCAACCGTTTGAGCTAGTCCATACTACTTTCACTTACTAGAGTTGCCATTGGAATTTAAGCCCTAAACTTATATATCACAATGTGGACTTCGTCATGTATCTTAACGGAGGAGGGATATGAAAACAATTTAAATAAAAATAATTCGCTAAGAAGTAATTGAATCCAGACCCATCGCGCTTCTATTCAAGCACTGCCCTACTGCGCCATCATGGTTAATGATTTTATTTGTCAACAATAATTGTTCACCATATTAACAAATTTAGTGAATGCTTCCTTTATTTATTTTTTTTTATTTTATAGTAATTTGTTATTATTGTTTAGCTTCTACGCTTTTACATCAGATATGCTAGTTTTAAAAATAATAGTTTTAAAAATAATAGCTTAATAGCTGTATAATCAAAACATCTTTTAAGTCCGTTCAGTAGTTCCAATAACAGACAAAAAAATAATTGTATCATAGTTTCATTTTGTGTTATAATTTTTTCAAAAAACGTTTAACCTACATATATAATTTTAAACATATGGAGAATGATTTCTTATATATATTTTTTTCTTACTTTCACGCTTCATTCCGCATATGGGAAAGAGAACCTAATGTTAAAACAGTTCGCTTTCATAACTAAAACTGACTTCTAATTCCTTACACCTGACTCTTGACCTGAATTTACTTTTTACTTAAAAATTATAAAGTTTAAATTAGTTAGTTTAGTAATTAAAATGCTGTGCAATCTAAATATTTTCATAATTACTTCATTATGAAGGAGAACAAAAACTGCTCTGAATAATGAAAGACCCTTAAAAGCTTTAAGAAAATTATCATACTTAATAAATCACAAAGTGTAAGGAAAATGTATATAGTTTTACATTTTTTGATATTATTTAATTTTTTAGTTAATAATAAAATGATAGAGTATGTTATTTGTTGTGTATTGATGCGTGTGGTTAATCTCCATGGCGAATCATATACACATATATATATATATATATATATATATATATATATATATATATATATATATATATATATATATATATATATATATATATATATATATATATATATATATATATATATATATTATACGTTTTATGATATAAAATGAGATTATCCAATCATTTATAACGTACTTCTAGGTGATATTTCAGGGAAAAATATTTTTGTATTACATGAGGTGTCTCGTCAACGTCAGGGGACGTTACGTCAACTATTCTCTTTGTCGACGTCTGGCCTTGAACTTGACGCAAAACGGATCTATTTAGCGATATTTTTGGTAAATCACGAAATAGCTTTTGTATAAATACGTCTTCAAAGAAATATGAAGCTTTTGGGAGCATAAAAAGTCAAATATTTATAAATGTATAAAAATTTTACACTACTCGTTCTTCTTGAAAACAGTTCTGGGGGTGCGGGTTCGAGTCTGAATGTATTAATACTTCTAAATATTCTCTTCTTTATATTCTTCTTTCATAAGTGTGTGAATGACACAATGAAATGTCAAATTTAGCATTCAAAGATTATTATTTTCAAATTACTATATCTTTACATACTAGGAACAAACACGTCTTACTGAACTTGATAGTTGTGGATTGTAATGTGACATATGGTTTTATAATAGATGTAAAACTATTATTTTTTTAAAAACTTCAAAAGTATAATCGGTCAGTCTAACCGAGTGGGGGAGGACATTTCAGCATTGGAGTACCACGCACACAAAGTCACGATCTACAATTTCTCAGTTCTAAAGCAACACATCAAAAGTATTTTTTTTTTATTTATATACTTATGTATGTATATGTACATTCCATTACCCTTGAATATCCTGACAAAAATGTTTCGAATTTTTCCCATTTTCCGTAATACATAAAATACAAAGCGTTTTGCAAAAGAATTTGTTTTTTCGAATACAATATGGGCACAAAAATAGCCTTTTATTGACTTGAATATACCCTTTACAAAGTCTATATTGCTAAGTGAAATGTTCACGACGCTTAATTTGTTCTCTAGAAAGAAATTGACGCTACTGTGGCTCTGTGGACAGATTATTGTAAGTGATGGTATCAATCACGGGATCAATCTGTTATTGAGATTTCATATTTAATAATTTTCGTTTACACGGACTAGAGTTTCATTAACAAAACTAGAAAGAAATGTCAAAGAAGTGTAAAGAAAGGAGTGTCTTATCACTAAATGTCTAGTCCTTATCCGGTTCACTAAACGAACAGTGTAAAAATAAAAAGAAATGAGACTTTCAGTCATGTATTTTACAAAACAACGTAAGCGTCTCGAACTTCACGTCGTTAATTAAAATAATGTGGTTTTCTTTATGTTCTTGTTAGTTAGTATAATATTCTCGATACTTGTAATAAAAGTTCTTCTGCACTATTTGAATATGGAAATTCTATTGTAATAAATAGATTTGAATTTATTATATAGTTTTTAATGAAACTAACAATGATGTTAAAATATAAAGTATACAAGATATTAATATATGCAAACATGTTTTTAATGTTTTTAATTAACATAGGCAAGCTTGTACTGGTTCAATCATATTGAAGCGAATATCTATATTTTAATTCGACAAAGAGGGATATCTGGTTTTCACCACTCAATGTACAATGTACTGCCATACTATGTCTTGGATGGAGAGTAGACTTGAAGAATTCGGTCAAATTATAACCGTCATTGGTAAGCTAATTTGAAATTTGACGAAATTTCCGTTTCATCTTCAAATGGCTGGCCAAAGTGACTTCGATAATCTTACTCTCTTCTTGGTAATCCATGGAAGGATTTCAATTCACACTTTACTTTTTAAAAATTTGGATGGGAGTCTGTTCGCTCTTAGAAACGCTTGGTTTAGCTTTTGCAGACCTCTTTTAATGACTCTTATTCAAAGACTATATGTAGGTCCACGTTGAGAACTACGGCACTGACACATCCACGTTTAATAAGGCCTATGCAGGCAGGCAGTTAAACAGTTTTTAACACATAACAGTAAAAACTGCATTGTAATCAATTAAGCCGTTTCTGAGATTAGTATGCAAAAACGTACAGACAGAAATGCTAACATTTTAGTTATTATTGTTTTGGAAATTTCACAAAAAAAAATACTAAATGTATGGACTGAGATTTTTCTAGTTCTTTTTCTGTTCTGTTCACGACATGCAATTAACTGAGTTGAATATTAGGGAACAATGGAATCCACTTCACTGAGATTTACCGTAAGGTCAAAACTACAAATGGACAAAAAAAAATATAAAAATATGTAAATAATTGTAGAGATAAATTTTTAGTGCAAGAACGTGTAAATCGTATTGACAAAGCGCAGTGTTGTGTTACGTTCTCCAGCAGATTTAATATCTAACTGGTTGAAAATTTAAGAAATAATGCTTTTTAGGTACTAATGAAAGTAAATCTCTCCTTTTATTGTCTACGTACTTAAATATTTAATGATTAGCAACGACGTCAACAGTCAACAAACAATTAGATTTAATAGACAACATATTATGTTTCATGGATGTTTGAAACTATTATATTTTTATCTTTGAAATAAAATGTGAGTACAATTTTGTTATAAAATAAAAATATAGTGCGAGTGGTAGATGCTACTATTGCAAAGGACACTTTATTGTCTAGTTTTTCATTCTCACCGCTTGCAAGGTGACACCAAAGTGATAGTTTTATGGGCCATCTATAAGATGCCAGGTAGCATCTTAAAGGAAAATAAAATAAAATAACATAAATTTGTTAAATCTGTAAAATTTTTAAATGAAATCAGCTTAACTCTATATCCCGCACATAATAGAGTATAGAGAGAGAACTTAGTGTCAAAATACACTTCTGAGTAGGAAGAAGGAATTTAGTGTCAAAATATTCTCCACTTTCCACCCGAATTTGAGACATTGAGTCATGAGACATTGAGATATGCTTAAAATTGAAAGTAGATAAGATCTTACTTTTATTTCTAGCACGTCACGTCTTTATTTCTTACACATTTGTCCCAGAATATTCTCATTATAATACGGTACTTTTTGTATACTCGACTGTATCAAAGTGCGCTTTGCCAAGTCTACTTATTATTCACGAAGCTTTGTTGAGTCGTGTTTATGTAAGCGTAAGGAAAACTACATTTGTAATGAAAGCGCTTTTTTACAAGCTTTTTAAATATTACAACAAAACATGATGAATAAATAAAATATATATATATATGAACTTTTGTTTGAATAACAATATATGTTATTTGCATTTTGACTATACTCGTATTGAAGAAATTATTATTTTGTTAACAAAATCAACACCATATTTGCATAGCTCAGACCAGATACCCTCTGACCTTTAGCAAGCAACAAACTTCTTTGCAAATAACTCGAATTTCAGCAGAAATAACAAATTGTTTTACATAATATTAGCATTTTTGGAGGTTACAAATGTTAATAGGTTTTTGCGTGTTTACTCGTGTACTGCGAGCGTTGAATATGCAGCTTGTTAAGCTGGTAGTTAACAGATTTAGTCGATTATTTCTTTGATCAAAAAAGAAGATTTATATTTGTTCTAGTTGTCTTTCTGACAACAAGACAACGAGAAATAAATATAAATCTTAATAAATTAAAGACGATATTAATCCAGTCAAACTACAATCATTTATTTTCTCATACAAATCCCTATAGATAAAATTGTCATTACTTTCATAGCAATTTGTCTTAATTAACATTTTCTTGAAGGGACGGCCCAAATCTTCCTACTAAGGCCCTAAAGTGGCAATTTTATATTCTGCCTGTGTAAAAATATTCGTCAAAATAACATTTTTGCTAAGCATCTTCACGTTTCTCTCGCAGCTATAAACGTAATGGCTACTTGGACTTTATGGCCTGGTTATAAAGTTCGCTTTCATTTGCGCCTGTATTGGATATTCAGTCATTGAGTGGAGCTAATAAATTGGAGTAAATAGGAAGTATATGGCGCTTTATATCGGAACACGATTGAAAGCTGTAAAGCCTTGAAGCTTTTTACGTAGGTTATCTCCTGCTTATGGCTTTGCGTTTATGTATATACTCGTATATGTGCTATTAGATTTTATGTATTTTTAGATTTCACCTCCAATGAAGTCTCAATTATTTGAACCAAATATTTCTTGTTTGTGATTCTCGTTGCGGAAAATGTATTGTTTTCTCTTCTATGATATAAGCCTAATTTATGACACGAATTACTTTTAGTATACTTTTTTGAATATACTTATTATATAATGGTAATAACAATATCTATATGTAAAAAAACTCGCCAACCGAGTTCTGTATCAATTTCATGACTATAGATAAAATTGAAACTGAACTTATAACTTAATCAAGTAACCGTACCTGAAGTAAGTGTGTTATGATTAAGTCACATAATATAATCGTATGTAAAATATACCGCACCTCTTAGTAGTATATCTATATTTAGAAAAGCAACACGTGCAGAGTATCTGTAGCTTTTATATAGAAAATTAAGTTTACTTAACTTTTGTTGTTGCTTCCTGAGATAACAGGATTGTGTTTTAAACTTTTCTATAGTACAATAGAGGTTTTGAACTTTCAAATCGTTTCAAGAATGGTTCTGTGGACAGCTTTTCTTAGCTCTTTTTTATTTAATATTATGCGCACTCATTATATATATATATATATATATATATATATATATATATATATATATATATATATATATATATATATATATATATAAAACAATATAGTTTGTTTGGTTGAACGTACTAACCTTAGGAACTACTGGATTGAAAAAAGAAAGTTTTATGCTATATATCACAATAATTGTTTTGATGCCATAATCTATTACCTGCAATCAGAGTTATCTTGAACAATTAGAACATGTCATATTATATCATACAGAAGTTGTTGTTGTTACATTTGACCACCCAGGCGAAGCCGCAAGTAAAAGCTATATTTTGTAGTTAAGCTGACGCAGATGTTGAAAATTATATTTTAATAATACCCCTATATTTATATTCATATTCATATTATTCATGAAATTTACTAACTTAATCTGTATAATTATTAATTAATTAATTCATATTTATTTAGTCTTTAATTAAAAGGTATGTATTTCTAAGATATTAATTAAAATATGAAATAAATAATTTAAGCATTATGATACCAGCCAAGTGAGGAATAAACCCACAGTTAACACTTTTACATTCAGACGTTGTCCCACAGCTCTAAGACGGTATCTGGTCTCATAAATTAAAATATTAGAATTATGTCATGATGGCGATGTGAACTTTCTATAGTAAAAAAAAAATCCCACAAATACATCTTCACGCAATTTCTCGTATATCGCAGGGTAGGCAGCGGGAAGCCATTTTCTATAGCAATAATAAATATAAATCACATTTAAGTGTACAAGTGAGTGAACTTTTTTGAGTGCTCCCTTATTCTTAGTTCCATACAGTAGCCGTAAATATTGCAGAAGTGTCGGTGAATATTTTATACGTATTCTGATCTGGCAACAATTTTCTGTGGAAAGACAAAGTATTGCAATTACATTAGAAAGGGTAAGCCGCGTCAAATTGGAATTCCGGTCTTACCATCTCCATTTACTAGGAATATTTTTATTATTTAATAAAACTATTGCGTTTTTTTTCATGTCACAATTATTCTAGTTACATTAAGCATACAAAACTTTTAATAAGCTTTTTAATAAGCTGATAATTTAAGCTTTTATCTTTTCAAAAGACCGTACATTTGCAAAGTATACAAATAATAATATATCAAATATATAACGGCACCCTATCATAAAATTAATTGAGTATCGACACTTTGTATAATCACAATGGCTCCTCCATTTAATTATCCCTTCCTGGCTGTGTAACTAGAGCTTGCATTTTTATGTGCAGCTTTACTGATAGCCATTACCCATTTAACAATTTCTTCTATATATTTATTTACGTAACTATATTGTATGTATACATTATGTATAATGTAGCAATTTTTAAACTTAATTAAGAATAACAAGTACACTGTCAACCGATTTAACAACTTCAACACTTTAATGTTGTCTGGTAGTATACTATAACATATATAATTGAGTGTTTTTTTGAAATACAAAAATGTGTTGTGCATGCTAAGTAAATTATAACAAGATGAATTATTTTTTATTCAGGTCATTTTCCCTGCAAAATACTCTTTGGAACGATTAAATCAAATAGATATCTCTAAGTTGTTCGACATTATATTTTTCCATTATTAATAATTTCATATATTTACAGGTGCTAAGCTCTGACACAGAGTGGCATTTTGCTCATCGTGGCCTACCACATGCACGACCCCGCCGTTCAATCGCCCATGCTCGTCTTCTAAAACGTCATCCTTTAGTAAGTATTTGGACTATTCTTTTGGAAGTTTGATAATTAAAAATTTAACCGATATAAAAACATTACATGTTAATATGCGCTTTGATTAAACTTCTGCCTTAAAAAACTCTATTATAAACGAGATTATTGTTTCTGACGTAAAGTTACTAAAGATCGATGATAAGTACAAATTTTTACCATTAATATACCATTTCCATTTACGAAATGGAACATTCAGAGGAACGTCATTAACAGAGGGGTTGGAAGTTAATTGGATGAAAGATGTTCTGTTGTAATTGTTAGAGCAAGTTAGAAGATTGTATAATATAAATGTAAAATTTGTTACTCTATGTTATTAAACAAAGTTATTGTGTTGCCACAACACTATTGTTATAGTATTGCCATTATTGTTATTTTAAAGTGCTATATATAATTTTTAGTTAATTGCTTTTCTATTTTAGCTTTTAACATCAACTTCGTTTCCACATTCGAACTGTGATCTTAAACTAATCATAATTCACGGAAGATTTATTTCCATAGTTTGTCTATTATTGTCAAAACTTTTTTACAGGAATAAATTTATCTGTCAGCATCAATTTTATTCATCGGTAGCATTTTAAAGATTTTTGTTGGTTCAGATAATTCTTTCGTATTTAGTAATACAGGTGAACTGTACCTGTCATAAGTCACCACTTTCCTTAAGCTTTTACGCTTTCGCTCAAAACATCAAATCAAAATGATATGAAAAACATAATATAACTACGATATTGTCTTTACTTGCAAATTTTGTAAATTCCTTGAAAATTTCGAATATTCCAATGAAGAAGTTGAAAATTTTCAATAATTAAATGTTAATGTTAAGGAATCCATGTTCCTAAACACTGGTAAATCAATCGTACTGTAATATATATATATATATATATATATATATATATATATATATATATATATATATATATATATATATATATATATATATATATATATATATATATATATATATATATATATATATATATATATATATATATATATATATATATATATATATATGTACTTACTTTTATTTTCAGGTCCACACTGCAGTTCAACAAACTGGTTTCAAACGTGTCAAGCGAGGGTTCCGTCCACTCCGCTTGCCTGAAACCGCACCGGCTGCTGAACCTCGAGACCCTTATTTTCCTCTGCAATGGTACCTAAAGAATACTGGCCAGAATGGGGGAAAGCCAAAATTGGATTTGAATGTGGAAGCAGCATGGGCTCTAGGGTATACAGGTGTAAATGTGACCACTGCCATCATGGACGATGGTAAGTAAATAACTGATTAATAATGATATAATTTATATTAGAATAATAATTAAATAATTTATATTATAAATGCAACTTGTTCTTATAAAAATATATTGAAAGGTTGTTTAGTATTTTTGTCAGTTGTAAATATTCATCGTGACTGTTAACAACAGTCTAGCCTAGCGAAGCGGAGTCGCGGAATAAATATTTTAATTAAATAATTTAAGCGTATTTTTAAACGTCTGTAACTAAGCAAATTTTTTTCTTGCCCGGCAATCGATCAACGTCTGACTGTAAGCGTAATGGTTGGAGTGGGGTATCCATGTCTAATCGAGTAATGTTTAATTTGAAGTAATTTTTAATTATTCCTTCTCAAGTAAGACAAGGCGGAGAGATTTTTTTTCTTTTACTAAGCGTACATTTTGAATTTTTTGACAAGAATCAGAGAACAGATTAAGGCGATATAACCCAGGACCCAATGATAAAAAAATATAAGTGGAAATAATATAAGCTGTTTTATTTACTATAAAAATAAGATTTTACCATTTCAAGTACACAAGAACCTTTAATTTTTTTCAAGATATTTGATATGGCTTACCCTTTCTTCGTCTAAGACTGACATTGTCTGAGCACTTTGTACCAGTATTTATATTACCAAAGTTCGTAAGACCATTTGTCTTCTCTCAGTTTAACTACTGTTTAAATAAAAGCGAGAAAATTAATTTGACTCTCAAAAACTTTTAAAGGACTACCGTAGGGTACGGTATTAATTTGATAGATCCTGATCATGATGGAGTGACCGTGGCACATTTGGCAAGAGTGGTGAATTTGGATCTTTTTTATCTGATAGATTTTGTTTGCTACTTACGTTGTATCCTACAAATAATAGAGTAGCTATAGATAGCTTAGTGTCTTGACACTCTGTTCTCCCATGTCCACGCGAATTTATAACATTGTGTTGGAATAGCGGAACTTAACGCCGCGCTTTATCTGCTAGACCGGAGAATTAAAAATAATTTCAGTAATACTTATTTTCCTGGGTAGCAAGTGAATACAGCCATCTCCATTACAGTCAGGCACCGCGCTGCTTCAATGCAACGATGGAATCATAGATAGAAATGACTTTTTCTTCGTATATCAATATTAAATCTTATTATATAGAAATATTTTTTTGGCAGATGTATCTTATGCTATGCTTTTCCACAGGTGTTGACTACATGCATCCTGATTTGAAGTATAATTATGTAAGTATTTGTTTATCATAAATATGTTCAATTGAACGAAAATTTTATAGTTCGAAATCTCAATCTAGGATATTAGAATATTTAGAATGCCTTCTGCTGGCCCATAATGTTTATTTCAATTAATTTATGGACAGATTTAATTTTAAAATAATGCTTATACTTTATTTTTTTTTTATATTTGAGTTTCTTATTAAACTTTTTTAAATTGATTATCTTTATTCTATTAAATTTTTAGTAGACAAACAAAATAGATTTTGGCACTTAATTTCCGATTTTCCTCGATATGTTTTTTAATATATTATCATCCTCATCGATATGTATTATCGTCACTGGAGCAAGTTGTGCCATATGTCAAAAATTAAAATGAACATTCCATTACGTAACTTTGAAGACTTTGAAGCTTCAATGGCTGCATCATATTTACATAAATAATTACGTAATGCCAAATAACAACAAGAAATAGATACTATAAAGTTTTGTTGTTTATACGAGTAATACTGTCTTTCAGGGAAATTTGTATTTCTATAGATACAGAAATCATTTCTATATTATTTATACCTTGAAATAATCTTTTGACGTTTATTTGTAATTTGTGTTCTCTGATTATTTTGCTCTTCTATTTCAAATTAAAAAAAAATTTATTCATATTTATTTTGTATAGAAGCTAATAACTATTATATTATATTATATATATATATATATATATATATATATATATATATATATATATATATATATATATATATATATATATATATATATATATATATATATATATATATATATATATATATATATATATATATATATATATATGATAAAAGTTATATTAAATAAAACAAAAATGAAGGATAGCGTTTGTAGAACGTAATTTATTTATTTTTTTAAAAGAGGAACATTTCAAATTTGGTCTTGTAGAAAGAGCTCGGACAGCGGAGGAAAGCGTTAATGCATAATTCAAAAGGCCATTTAAGCCTATACTTGAGTCTTAACTCCAGGGGACTGCTTCGAGCTCCCCTCTCTGCAACGCGATGGACCCGAAACCCCCAGTGGCACGGCAAACACATTGAATGCTAAGGACCTTCTTGTCATACAATACAAGTAGCAAAAACTGTACAATAATTTGTATAACATAGGCGCCTCAAAATTTTGACTCATAGAATACAAAATGACAAATATAAATGCCAAAACAAAATGGACTTTCTTACGATCTAATTTAGCGAAACAGGAATTACTAACATTATTTATATGGCTCATTGAATTTCTCGTAATTCGTGGAATTCGAATGGATGAGAATATTGAAAATAAGATAAGAACGTAATTTGGCTTTGGATTAAATCTTAAAAGTATATTTAATATTAATACAATTATTATAACTATTGTATAAGTATTACCACTGTAGATGGGTAAATTAAATTGAGAAAAAATTAATATTTATATATAAAGACAAACTTCTAACACGATTTAAAGATTTGGTGAAAATTATTGTTGCTCTGTGTTCCTATCATATAAGTACGTATATTAATAAATATAAAATTTACTAGCAATTGACGAGACGAGCTCACTAAATCTTTCAATTGTATTATTAATAATTATTATAGTATATTCTCTGCATGGAATAAGCAAAACTTATTTTATTACTTTTAGTACATTAAGCTTAGCACTTTTAAATAAAAACAAGAAAAAAGCTTGCAATATGGGCGTTATTACTTTTTAAATTATTTTCGTGAGCTGCCAATGTGACGTGACGAGATGAAAATGGCGGGAAAATACATCAACCTTCAATCTTAGATTTGCACATCTGTCAGTGTCAGATTTGCACATCTGGTAGATTTATACTTTTTGTCACAAATAATTGAGGCCGTCGTGGCGCAGCGGCACAGCGTCTGACTGTAAACACGAAATATCCCAGGATTGTGCGGAAAGTGGAGAATGGAGTATCTTAACCTTCTACTCTTAGTCTCTTCACTTTATGCGGGAAATAGCGTGAAGCTTTTTATTTATTTATCTAAAAAGAATATTACAATTTTGTATATTTACTGTTGGTTTTTTTATAAATATATTTATATAATAAGTACCGTTATTTCTGTTTGTCTTTTTTTACGTTTTATTTAATGTCTCGCTCGAATTTGATAAGCAATGAAAAACATCGAAGTCTGTATTTATAGAACGTTCTCAAAGGATTTTTTTTGTTACAGAATGCTGAGGCGTCATATGATTTCAGCAGCAACGATCCATTCCCTTATCCACGATATACGGATGATTGGTTTAATAGGTAAGAGTTTTTATAATAATTGTATGTTAACCACGAATGTTATTCTTTACTAATATATTAAGGCCATCTAGGTGCAGAGTAGACTAGACTTTTGGACGAAAACTTTTAAGTTTTATATATTTAAGTACTTTTATATATTTCTTAAGAAAATTAATTTTTACTTAGCTTTTACGATTCTAAAATGGCGTTATTGTATTATTTGGCGAAGGACTTTCTATACGTGGAAATGACTGTTGATTCACCAATGACTATTGTATACATGCCTTTACATGGAACTGTTTACTAAAAGTATATTATATCTACATTACTAACTTGTAAATATGTAGATTTTGCTAATTTGTTTCGTAGAATATGTGTCAAATAAATATATTCTTTACAAAAATAAATGCCTATAATAATTTATCATCTTATTTAAGCTAGGTATTATAAAAAAAAATTAACTAGAATTGATTAATATAGTATATAAAGATACATAAGTATGTAACAAACTTTAGTAATGACATACAAAATATTGAAAGTTGTTTGAAAACTTCAAACATTCTTCCCTTTGCAAATTAAAATCGTTAATAAAAACAAAATAAATAAGCTTATAGAACTCCGAATGTAATATGGTAGCAGTATATAAATTAAAATAACATTTTATCAATTAAATTTATATTGAGATATTTTTGTCTTATCTTATGACTTTATTTGTAACAAATATAAATATAGGTTTGAGGCATGGTAGCAACAAATATTTATTTTAGTGGTTATCAAATCCACGTTATTTGGCTTAGGAATCAAAATGACTTAACACAAGATGGACAAAGTTTTCCTTATTTGTAAGATATACTTTTTTTGCCTAAAGTAAGAAATAGAAAGAATAGAAATTAATATAATAAAAAAAATTGAGAAAATTACTAATTTAAACACTTCTGTATTGTATAACAATGTTTATTCAACAATTTTACATACGTTTCTATTTATTCGGTTGGAAAAGAGATTAAATGAACTGAGTTTTATTGGCATTTTACGATATTGTATTGTTCACGTATAAATGACTTAATTGTTTATTATATTGTTTCTTAACGAGTTAAGACGTTAACTTTTCTTATGCAATATAGAGGAAAATTATATTTTAATTGATAAAAGTTTTCTCAGTTAGGGCCCATTATTAAATTGTTGTGTCCGACCGAAAGTCCGTTTTCGGTTTCGGTTTCGGTTGAGTTTCGGGTCAAACCTGCCGAAACTAGGACCAAAACCGAAACTGCGTTCGGGAGTTGCCGGGCTGTGCTCGGTCAGCGGTGCGGAAAATCCCTAATCATGTCGTGACTTGTTTGTGTTCGCATTGCGTTTTGTTTGTCAACTCACAAAAACTCACGTTTTTGTGTGTTTTGTTTTAAATAAGGTAAGTTTTATCGTGTGATATAGTATGAGTTAGAGTATGTAGGAAACATCGAAAAATAATTTACAAGTTATACAAGTTTAACATAACTATCTAAATACTTTGTGGTTACTTTAACTCATTCGCTAATGCTATACGTAAAAAAAAACATTAGTTGGGTATTCTTTAATGATGTTAAGGTATACTGAGATTATAACCCGCGCCTCATGGAAACAAAAAATCGCTGTGTTAAAAATTTTATATGTTTTCTTTAATTATTCTTTCTATCCTTAGTGTGCGTACATTTTAAAAATCATTAAAATGCTTCATAAAAATAGAATTCTCTCTTGCCAAATGATTGTTCTTTGCAATAATCTTTGGATAGCGGTAATTTGTAAAAATCTTCCTACAGAGATGCTAAAAAATAATTAGTTGTATAAATCCTATAAGAATTTCGATGCAGCATGAGGAAGAACGCATGGCTTCGTGGCCTGAGCGCTTGCACGGTTTCCATGAGGCGTGGGTTGAAATTCCGCTGTGTTTAATTATTTATTTGTTTTATTTAAGTAGTTTTATTAGTTAGGTACTTGATACCTACTATAGTGTATTACTATAGTATAGTATAGTGGCCATAATATTAAGGATTTAAAGCTACAACGTAACAAGTAGGTACAGTTAAATAATATTTCTTTTTTGCAAATTATAATGAAATGAGTGGTGATGTACTTACTAAGGTACCATCCATAGGTTATATATGTATATAGGTATATAGGTTTTGTTTATCACTTCAATATTAAATACCTACTTATAACAATTGTGATATTAGACAACAACTTAAAAAAGTATTTAAGTTATTATTTAACGCATTTTTAAAACTATGTGATTTAAAGAAATATATTAAAACTGTCTCAAAACATGATACTTCTAAGGAAGTTTCGGTTTTGGTTTCGGTTTCGGACGAAACTGAGACCGTTGCCGAAATTCGTTTTCGGTTTCCGTTTCGGTCGTAAAAATTAGTTTCGGTCGGACACTATTAAATTATGTCACAAACAAGCTCCGGGTACCTCTAAGTCATCAGGTACTCTTTTTGAAAAATAACTAAAAGTTGAACATATTTTAAGAGGTTTTCCATATTCCGCTCGAATCCGGAACAATGCATATTCAGTGGCTAAACTCAACGATGCGCTTAGTCTACCAGAATGGGATTACTTTCCCTATTTAATACTTTCCCCAGAATGGATATGAAGCCCACAATCATGACGTTAGCAGGTAGACCAACGTCTGTTTTTGTTAATGTCAAGTGGGAGTACTCCCACTGCGCCACGGCGGCCTCAATATTCAATAAACTTTTATAATAGATATCTGAATTGCTACGTTCGAGAATTTCTATCATTTCTCACTCAGATTGTCTTAAGTTCGAATTTCGCTAGCCACTCTAATTGAAATTTTGTTTGGACGAAGTTTCAATGAAATTTGTTTCCAATCCCTTTTCATACTTTAGCAATTATATCGTAAGCCGAAAACTTATAGCTACCTATTGCTAAATTATTAGCTATATTTATTTTTGTGAAACAAAATTGTTAAATATTAATTTTATTTAATTAATTATAATTATAAAAACTATAATTATAATTATAAGAACTTCACGAGTTCATGACATTTACCACTTTCATCTACCATATTTTGTGGAATCGTTTGTTTTAATAGCGCCATATAAACTTTTTCAACTGAATATTTTCAGAGTTGTATACAAATATTAAAATACTTTTTTAAATAGAAAATCTAATAGTTTACCTTCGATTATAGTCATGGAACACGTTGTGCGGGCGAAGTGGCTGCAGCGCGCGACAACGGAGTATGCGGTGTCGGCGTCGCCTACCACTCAAAAGTAGCTGGTAAGTAATAATGTATATACATCACAGTTATATGGTTTTGTTATTCACGTTCACCGTTTTCGTTCATTGCTTCACGTTCTATCCCGCATATAGCAGGATAAGCGGAGGGAGCGTAGTGTCAGTATATTTTCGCCTTCATGACATTACGCGTTGAGTAAGCTCAATGTACAATCGTACCTTGTCTGCCAGGTGAAGATCGATCTTACAGTTTCGCTTCCAGTCAAAAATCCCACTTGTGCAATTGAATTTGAATCATTAAATTTTTTTTTGAAAGTTTAAATTTGAACGTTTGAATCATTAAATACTATGGCGTCATTCACTGATTATAGAAATGTAGTAAAAATGTGTGTAGTAACAGTTCAACTGTTACATGTTTTTTTATACCTACTCTGAATACATTATATCATCATCTGAATCATGTAAGAAAACCAAGCAAGTACATATACAAATCTACTGTAGTAGAAATATGTATAGCTCTTTAGCTAATCATAATAACTTTTTAATTGATTTTTGGTTGTTAAATTATACATAAGACCATTTAGTTATTTAAATTAGACATTTGTAAAAATTACATTAATTTATTTATTTAGCTAGTCATAATAACTTTTTAGTGGATTTTTGGTTGTTAAATTATACATAAGACCATTTAGTTATTTAAATTAGACATTTGTAAAAATTACATTAATTTATTTATTTAGCTAGTCATAATAACTTTTTAGTTGATTTTTGGTTGTTAAATTATACATAAGACCATTTAGTTATTTAAATTAGACATTTGTAAAAATTACATTAATTTATTTATTTAGCTAGTCATAATAACTTTTTAGTTGATTTTTGGTTGTTAAATTATACATAAGGCCATTTAGTTATTTAAATTAGACATTTGTATAAATTACAGTAATTTATGTTAAACGTTCAGAGTGTCGCTCTGAACCTAGGTGTGACTTTTAATTCCGCCATACAAATCTCAGTGTCTTTTTGTATTTTTCTGTCTACCCTGTTAAATGCGGACTAGGGCCTAAATTAAACTTTACTATCCATAAACCAGGACGATTTAAATATCAAAGCACTATATTAAACGTATTGCGTCGCTTATATATCCTGACTACGTGTTATTTGGGTGCGTACAAGTTATGTAAGATAAAATCCCCCACAGTCCTATATGAAGGACTTTCAGAACGAAATTATTTGTGCTCCTTAGTCGATGAAATACTTACATTATTATAAATTATAATATTATATTTCGGCCGTCGTGCCGCAGTGGCACACCGTCTGACTGTAAACTCAACGGTTGTGGGTACGATCCCCCTTTGGGGAAAATGGATCATTTTCATTTTCCTCGCTCTGGTGACAAAATAAAGCGCGCCATTGAGTTTTGCCACGCAATACGCAATGTCTCGGAAGGCGGAAAGTGTGGGACTGGTTGTCTTGCTGCAGCCTTCCCAGATATATGTGGGAAATAGCATGAAGCTATGTATATGTGTATTATCTTAAACGATTCTCGTTCTGATTAAATTACACAATCCATTCAGGTCTTGATTTATTTTGCATTCAAAAGTGCTTTTAAAAAGAACTACAATGTTATTCAGTCAATGAAGAATAGAATAACTCTGCAATAAATAAAATAAATTATTTAAGATTTACAGTAGGTAAAGTAAAATTTACAATGTTATATGAATGATTTGATGACAGATTGACAATATTCGTGCAAAAATTTAGTATCTGTGTCACGTACTACGTGCTTGATGTGTGTTTGCTTAGATAAATAATCTAGATACGTCAATGATAAGGATTTAATTCCATTGTGGTTTTTAACACCTATTTATTTAAAAATGTGTTAATAAATAAAGCATATTATTCTACCCAAGAATATTATAATGATATTTGTGCATGCTATGATTATTATAAAGCCATTGTTAAAAGATATTTCAAAGGAGGAATTTTTGAGTTTCACGCCGGCTCTTCTCAGCAGAATCTGCTTTCCGGGCCGGTGGTAGCTTATATATATATATATATATATATATATATATATATATATATATATATATATATATATATATATATATATATATATATATATATATATATATATATATATATATATAACAAATTTGGTAAAATTGAAAAATTTTTTAACAAAATTTAACTAGTATTTCGTATACCTACAGCAAGAATGTTGTTAAAGATACAAAAGGAAATTCCATTCCAAATTCCACCTTTATAAAACATTGTTCACGTCGCCTTGCAATGGAATGAGCTGGTTGTTTCGTAATTTGAGAAAGGTAAAACATTTCAAATAGACTGACTTAAAAAGTAGAATACTGTCAAAATAAATGTCTTAGATATTTTATATAGGTTAAAATAGTATAGTTAGAGGACCATCGTAGCGCAAAGTTTGTGGGTTCGATTCCCAATCGGCGCGATTGATATATTTTAATTTTTCTTTGCTCTGGCAACAAGGCAAAGCGCAGCGATGAGTTCCGCCACGCAACATTCAATGCCTTGACAGGTGGAAGGTGGGGAACGGGGTGTCTTAACACTAGTTTCCTTCTGCCTACTTACGGTTCCCTCTGCTTACCCTACTATGTGCCGGATACAGCGTGAAAGTAAAATAGTTTTAGTAACGCAAACTTTGTGATAATGTGCTATGTGTTATTCAATATTTGATGACAAGATAGATTCATATTAATGAACGATACTTTTAACGAGTTAAGATTATCTGGACAGAAATAGACTTAGAATTAATTTGTATGCAGTTAAAGTAGGAGCGAGAGCTATAACAGTGAAATCTCTCTTTAATTTTCTAAAAGATCTCGGCCTGTCTAGAACTATTACTTATTCATTTCTAGAACGTACTTCGAAGGCGGCACTAGTAGAATCAATTCGAATTTTGTTAGGTAGTGGGAGGTGATCGGACAATGGAGGTGAGGGACCCATTTGGGTCGCAGGCGCTGCTTTGAGCTAGCACAGTGAATCTAGTAGAACTCGTAATATTATTTGCGTAATTTGGAACCTTTTTAATAACCTCGTATGAATGTCGAAACATGCTCCTTCCTACAAAATAAATCTCAAATTTCACGTTTTTACGCAAAGTAGTTGCACGTTGTCCGTCAGTCACTCAGTAACGGATTTTTTTTAATGTATAATAAATAGATTATTTATCGTGTACCCATTCTATTTTTATCTTGAAACAAGTTCTGATCACATTTACGTTTCATATTTGTAGATTGGTAGTTGGTACCTACACTTTAGTTTGTCATTCAGATTTAGATTATTCAATGAATATAAATGATAGTTTAGCATTTAGTAAATAGTCTCGTTTTATATGCATACTGTCTTCATAAAGCTGTTTATATTAAGCAAGGTTTTCATAATGTGTATTCATAACACATTATATAGTCATATATTTACATATGTAAGTGTAAGGTTTTCTATTAGGGTAAATTTTACCAAGAATTCGTCTATTTGTTTGGTGTATTTTGTTAATGAAGTAATTAAGAATAGTGGCAACATTTTTACGCTGTATTTCAACACATAGGTATAAGAGGCAACCAAGACGAAATGTTATAGAATCTGATTGAAAATGCGATAGTTGCGATAGACACCGCTCTTTTAATTGATTACTAAGCAATGTTTAAAATTCGGACAGAAAGCGGGGAGCAAAGTGTTTGGACATTATGGTCTCTCTAGAGTATTAGGTGTAAGACGTGCAGCTGAAAAAAAACTACTTTTTTTCATAAAATATTCTATATTTCGATTAAGTACTTACATAAATAAACTGTGCGAATGTTATATGCATTGGTTTTACAGAACAATTGGGTTCGTAGGCGGTGAATTAATCAACGTAGCCATGTCACATAAAAGGGTAGAACTAAAATAGATATTTTACATGGAAATACATGTCCGCTTATTTCGTCGAAGTTCAAAACAATATAGGTATAAGTAAAATGCGTACTTTAATATCATTTAAGAAATTAAAATTTCAACCATTCTTTTGCGTTTCACTGCAATGAGATGAATGCAAGAAAATATTTATACTTTATAAACGATGCTCATTAGTACTATAGAGTGTACTATTTATAGTATATTATTTATATACTTATTATAGAGTATACTATTTATATACTTATTATATTGATAATATGGCTTTCATAAATCTATTTGTAGGATAATAAAGGGTATTGGGCATTGTCATTTAGTACGACAATACACCCACATTTCCAAAAGTTGTTCTGGTGGAATCTTTGAACTCAATTTTACAGTAGATATCTTCAACCGATTGAGCTGAAATTTTGTATACACGTTTAGTTTGGATGAAAATGTACAATAAGTATAATACGTATAATACGTCATTCCAAATCCAT